>CM038221.1:30633247-31078736 GCA_021442155.1 Cymbidium sinense | reverse complement strand
TATCTGAGGCATTCACTTTCCTTTCATCATTGGTTTAGGCTAGTAACTTACTAAGAGAGTCATCTAACATAATAGTATAGAGGATAAGTGGCCAACATGGGATAGGAACATCTAATACTAGAGGTTTCATGAGGTATTTCTTCATACTTTCAAAAGAATGTTCATCAAAGGTTTGGGTCATGACCCATTGGTATATGGCACCGGCATTCTTAAGGCCAAAAGGTATGACATGAAGTGTTCTTCTCATCTTCAAGTGTATCAATTTGGTTATATCCAAATGAATCATCTATGAATGAGAAGATATCATGTGATAAGGCCATGTCAACTAATAATAATAGTATAATTAATGGGAATTCATCTTCGGAACATGTAACATGGATTATTCAAATCCTTGAAATCGATGCATATGCCAATTTAGCCATTTTTTCTTGACTGGTATGATGCTGGCTAACCAAGTGGGATACATTTTCTCCTAAATAAAGTCAGCATTGATCAGTTTCTTACCCACTCAAATAACTAATTATTTAATATCTAATTGCATTTGTTTATGGGCTTATTTTATAAGAATTTTATAAGGCTGTAATTCTAGCTTATGAACTACAATGTCTGAAGCTAATCCAAGAATCTTTTCACAGTTTTAAGCAAAGTAATCCTTAAACTCTTAAAGTAGCATAATTAGGTCATTGGCTTTCAACTCAATTAATAGGAACTTATAAATGTTGAGCATGAATCATCATCTCGTAACCAAATTAATCTCTTTTACCTAATCAATTATTGACTTTTTTTTATTTTAGTTAAGCAAACACTTCTTGAACTTGGAAGTCATCTAGATCATCTAAAATTTCTAAATAAACTTTTTAAATAAAATGAGTTCATCTTTAAAGATCTTATTATACTCTAAATGGTTTGAAGACTAGGCAATACTCATCATTATTTAATAGCTCAACTATGCCAAATCCTTGATTGAGCTTTCTTACCTTAATTTTTCCATAATTATTTTAAAGAAAATTGATTTATGCTTGGACCTTGTATGAGGTTTCAATCCTTAGTTTGCTTAATTTTGAACACAAAGTGAGTACCAATCAAAAGGCTATTTTATTATTTCTTTGAAAGTTTCATCTTCATGTCCTACATCCACTCCAAAACCTAAGGATGATGCTCCTAAATAGAAAATATAAGGTTTAGTATCCTCACTCAATTGTGGTTTAGCTTTAACTTCTAAACACTTAACATTTTCTAAAGAAAGTTGGGTTAGAGTTAGAGAGCTCACATACTGATTAAGCCTCTCATATAGAGACAACTCAAATGTATCACTATAGTGCTTGCCACTATTATGTTTGTTGACACTTTATTTAGGGATTCTATCATCATCACTTTTGACTCCACTCTCACCTCTAACTTGGTCTTATGATATGTGGAGGTAGCTAGTGAGATAACTGCATAGGAATCATTATCTGAGTTATATTCTAAGTCTACACTGATAATGGGAGGAGCTTGAATTGGTATTACATAGAATGGTCTCTCACCTCTAATGCCTCCTTGGAGCATTCCTCATTCTTTCCCTATGGGAGGTCAGGAAATCTCACCTACTCATTGGAAATGAGAGGTAAGATATGATTTATAGGTGATGCCAAACTCTACCTCCTTCCCTAAGCCTTCCACTCTTTTTTCTTTTCTTTTCTTTTTGATCATTCTTCTATTTATTTTACTCCTCTTATTTCTTTTTTTTTCTTTTTGATTAGTATTATTTTGAACATCACAAGAGTATACTACTTGTTTCTTGGAGAGCTAGGAGCTTCATCCTTGTATATCCCGACCTCACATACCGAGAAGGATTTTAAATCTCCTTTAATGTAGTACTCTAGAACAGTCTACATAAATTTGATACACTGATGGTGGGAGGATGGTACCATCTTGTTATCATGTAATTATGATTTTTTTAAGAAAAACATTGAAGGATTTATCCAAGTCTATGATGTGAAGCTTTGCTTCAATTTTTAGGTTGTTGATTTGCAGCAACAATATAATTTAGCCTAAGGCCCTCTTGCCTTGTTCATTGAAACTTTTCAACTTCATTTTATCATAACTAAGGATAATGATGTCAATCCTCAAGTAATCAAGCATTATTAGACTCAAGATGTTGATCGATGCACTAGGGTCAACAAATACTATGATCAATTTGAAGTTATCTATATTTACAACGCTTATGATCGCTAGATCATAAGAGTAGGTTTTCATCTCAAAAGTAACTCTTAAGACTTCTATAAAGTAGCAGGCTTCTTCTTCAACTGTGGAGGTATCAATTAATTGGAAAAATATATTTCAAGGTCTAGCAAGGCTTTGACCAAAGACTCCATCATCTTCCTAGATAGGATGAGGATGTCAAATATGCTTATCCTAGTTGGAATCTATTTAAGGTGGGCTAGAAATTGTAGTTGACTTTAAGTTGATTATCCATAAGCCTATCTTATGAAGGAGCATCTTGTTGAGGACCTATCTATTAATTAGTCCCAATGATCTATTTGCCCTTATCCTGAAGTGTCATCCTATGAGGTAAGCTGGAACAACAAAGGTTGAATTTAATACTTTTTTTCTGATGGTGGGGTTATAGTGGTGTTTACTTTCTCTTTGGGAAACTAAAAGCTTCTCTTATGAGATCTTTTAAATTTGAAGACTTCAGCTCCATCTTGATGGGGGTGCCCTGAAGATTTCATATAGGGACATCATCATCAGAGTCTTAGTCATTATAGAATAAAGAATGATCAAAATCATTTTCTTTGAGTTATAATGATTTAAAGAGTTTTTATTATCATGATTGAGATTATTAGAAGTATAAGAGTTATCCTCATCACTAAGAGACATGATGTAAGTTGAATATTTCTTTATGTATTTCTTATCTTTGGGCTAGGTGAAGTAGAAGTTATACAAAATAAGTAGCATGAATGGCTTGATGCCCCCATCCATAGATGCAATGCTCCTAGTGGTAGTATTAATGATGCTAGATGATGAATCTATATCCCGGACTTGTAGTGGCTATTTCTGCTTGACATCTACCCTCTCTGAGTTGACCTTTGCAACTTGTAGAGCTACTGGTGGATGGGAGGTTTGGTTCAAGAACATGTAGAGAAAGTTTCTTAACTTTATAGATTATCTTTTTAGAGGCTTGAGATAGGGAAATATCCCCATCTTCTCTTATTTTTAGAGGATCAAATGACTCTCCATAGATAACTTGGATGGAAACACAAGTGTTTTCCACCAAGTATTCTTTGGAGATCACTATTTCTCCTATTTTTTTAACTATTTTTACGCTAATCCTAAAATGTAAAACAATTATCTAAAATGTGTCCAAACATGTGGTGGTACTAACAAAAGTTAAGATCATCACTTTTGTTCACTTCCTTCATTTTACTAAGCTTAGGTAGCTAAAAATCAGACTTCTTCATAAGATTTTTGAAGATTTTTTTTAATCCATCCCTTTAAATGAATATGGCTTATTAATCTTACCCATGAAGGTAGGAGGTTGATGGATACCTAATGGTGGATATGAATAATGGTGGTACTACTACTATCATGGGCATGGAGGAGAAGGTGGAAGTGGAGGTGGCTAGAACTTGGGCATTTTAGGCTAAACCCTTACAGGCTACTTCCCCTTATCTATTATTGACCCTTGACTTCTTTTTAAGACCTTCTATGGTTTGAGTTTATAAGACTGCTCTAAAAAAGGTAACTATTTATCTTCCTTCTAAAGATTGGTCGCATTGCTAACTAGCTTCTCAAAGGTTTTAATGGTGAAAGCTTTAACCATGAATGCAATAGAACCATACATGTTCCTGAGAAGAATCTCAATGGCATGTTATTCCTATAGTTAAGGCTTGTATTTCAAGCTAAGGTTTCTCCATCTATGGATGTAATCAATTAGGGACTCATTAGGTTTCTAAATTTCTACCACGAAGTCCCCTATTGTCACCCTTTATTATTCTCCCATGAACCTCTTAATGAAAAGATGCTCTAACTCAGCGAAAGTCTTTACCAAACCATTGAGCAGTTCAACATATCAAATGAATGCAACCCGTGCTAGACTGCTCATTAATAATTTGAATGATAGATTTTCACTACCTCCTACATTATAGTAGCTTGCTCTGAAGTACTCAATGTGCTAATGTGGGTTCCCATTTCCCTCAAAGACATTTAATGATGGTGGTACAAACCCTTTGGTATTGCACTACATCAAACTCCTCTAGTAGGGTCTACCCTTTGAAACTGATGAGGCGCGGGCTTGCACCAAGTCCTTCTTCACTAGTTGTTCCACCAACTATTTGATATCTCACTAATGCAATATCATACTCTCAATACCCTTTCTATGTAGATTTCCTATATTTTCATCTGTTAGGGCAGTGCATTTGCTTCTATTATAGAAATGTGCCACCTTTAGCCTATCAGACTTTTTGAGTGTGGCATGGGGTACTAGTACTGAACTATAAAGGGCTAGGACAACTAACATGAACTCTTCAACCCTTCTCTTCATGTGACTAATTTGATTATCTTTTTATTTCAGTTGTTGCAATAGTCACTATGCTTTGTGTGATGCCTCACCTTCCTCAACCACAACACCTTGTGCATCAATACTATGGTGATGGTCCCTATGTGAGGATGTTTCAAAATCTAGCATGTAAATCTCTACAGTCTCATATAGGTGGTCATCCTTATCAACATAAAAGTCAACCATCTCACTATCTCAGTCATCCCTAGCTATCTCTCTAACTATGGCTCAATAGTCAGGTATGATATCATCTAAAGGGCGATCACCTACCCTCTGATGATCCACAAAACATATATGGGATGACTATCATCCATGACTTGACCCTCTATGTCCATGTCATTCTAAGCTTCTTGTAGTGTCTTTACACCAATATGCTCAATCACATGTGTGGGCCTCTCCCTCTTTCTTCTTTTCTTTCTCTCCACTTGATAATGGTGATAGAGCAATGACTACACTCTTGGGCCACAACTCCTTCTCCACCAATGAAGTGGGAGACTGAATATGGGAGCTTGGCTTCACACTATTAGTGTGAGAAGATGAAGAGTGGCCTTCAAGTCATAATCTAATCACAGGATAGGGCATTTTTATCCATAAGTTACTTTTGGTACTTATGTAGAACTTAGAATACTAGTACTTGAATGGAAGACGTTAGTTGATGAGTTGAGTGGTGTGATGGTGATCATACTATCTATGAGAATACGAACACCCTCCTCCCTTGATCAGACTTGGTGAGGACTATACAATCATGTTTACCCATATGGTCAGACTGTTGTGCACTAAAATGTCTATCCGTCAATGTTCAGGCCATTGACTTCCTATCTAACCTCCTTCTATCTCTCTTACCTACTTGAACTACCACTTTAGTCTATGAGGCCCTTTCCATCCTAATTTGACTTTGTACACTTTTTAGGATAATTACTTTGAAATCCTAGACAATGATAGACTCATACCATCCATAGAGTGCCCCAACCCTTCTGATAATTAACCTCAAACCACCATAGAGCTTTTATTTCTCCTTAGCTAGTGTCTTATACTCAAAGGGTAATTGTGGTGATGTTGTTATATGACAGTGGTCTTCCTCTCCCTCAGTTGTGGAGAAATAGTGGAACATACTAGCCCCAAGGAGAGAAGAGATCTCTTGTAGTGACCATCCTCAACCACTTAAGATGAGGTCTCTATCTTTTAGAACAATCCCTCATACATCTTTTTCAACTTTCTATTTTTATTCCTCCTTTGAGTCTTAATGAGAGGAACATGATAGAAGGTAGATCTTATTTCAAAGATAGAAAGGACAAATAGGACAACCACCAGTCAACATTGGCCTTCCTTTTGGAGGTCAAAATAAGTTTAGTTGTTGCTTTAACTCTAGCGACCGTACTAGTGGTGGGGATAATATACAATAGTGGTACACTGGGAACCTCAATATACTTCATTTTTAATGGGGGGAACTCTGCCTTAGATCTCATGACAAACTAAATTATGGTCATTTTAACCTCAACCTCCTAATGACCCACAAAAGTGAATGTTGGACCAACACATGTAACCTTCAGATCCTCAAAACATAACTGAAACTTAAGTCTAGGGTGTTGTTCAGATAGGCATGATCCAAATCCATAGCCAAATCCAACCTAGTGGCAAATGAAAAAATCAACTTTTTGGATGACATAGTAATGGTCTAAATAAATTGACTGATCAAGCTATGCTATAAGGGATGCCTCTTTGTTATTGTAAGCGGGAAAATATCAATTGTTGAAAATGACTAGTTTAGTTTTTTTTGTTTTTTTTTTTTTTTTTTTTTTTTTTGGATTCGCATTCCACCAAATTTGGTTATGGTGAGTGCAACTTAAATTTTAAAGATCTTGGAGAGAATTTGATTTGATCCTCCTTATAAAGTAGGCTTAATGTTTATGGATTTTTAAACCATATTCATCACATTTGAGCATGATGATAAGTTATGATGGTGGATCCTAAGATTTTTAGAGTTGAAATATTTGATAAAATAAATTTGTTAAAATTTTTGGCTAAGATTAAAGCTTGCCATGTTTTGAAAAAAGAATCACATTGGAGTCCAATGGGATGGTCCTAAAAGCTATTAATTTGATTATGGAAAATGATAGGTTTTAGGACCAAGAGAATAGAGATGTTGGCCACACTTACCCAAGGTAGAATATGAATGGGGTGCCCAATAGAGTGAATGATAATTTAAGCTTATAAGTTGTATAGAATTACTACTAATGCATAGTGACGTTAGTCAATCATTAAAGATGGAGAGATGAACTTTTCCCAGCATAGTGGCCAAAAAAATCTATGTTATTTAAAAAATATGATAAGGACATCAGATAAATCTTAGGGGTTCTTACTGAAATGATTGAGTTTGACATCAAGGAATGACGTACTACTTCGAAAGGTAAAAATATCATCCTATGATAGACTCAATCATCTAATAAGGACTCCTAAGGTTAATGGGTATATGTATACTAGATTTTTTTTTCTACCTTACATAGATGAAATAAGATAGGGTTTATTTTTAGTTGAGTTCTTACATTCCCTATAAGGGTAAGCCCCCATAGTTGATTACATATTAAAGGATATGGATCTCTTAAGGAAACTCACTTTTAAATTGGTCAACTAACATCTTTATGGATTTCATACTTTAGAATAAAGAGAGATTTAGGCCATTGAGAAACTCTATAAACCAAATCATTAGTCTACTATCATTGTTAACCATATAATAACCTTTCAAATGACCATATTATCAATCTACTAAACTTATCTCTAAAAAGATATTACATTTAGTGTATCATACTTCACTTTATTCTATAAATTGATGACTCTAAAAAGCTAAATCTAACCCTCTTTATGGTCACCTACAATATTTTTCATGTGATCATGAATGGGAAAAATATAATTTTGCTATAACGCATCAAATTATGTTTCTACTTATCAACATGACTCTATATGTTTGTGTTCTAAGTTTAATCTAAGTGATTTATTTCTATCCTAAGTAAATCCTAGGTGCCTTTGATGATCCTAAGCAATGCTTCTATCATCTTCCCAGCATCTGGAAAATCTTTAATGATCTTTATATACCAAGTAGCTCGTAAGTGACTCCAATAGCCCTAAATAATTTTAGATCAAATAAAAAAAGCAAAAATAATTTCATTATCTAGTTAAAGTAATTTCACTGCTACCACTGACTTCTCATTAAAGTTGAGTTGTGTTCAAGTAGGCATCACCATTGAGTGACATAAGTCTTCCCTCTTCCTCTTTGATTTCTTCCTCTCAATTACTTCTTTTTTCATAATGAACAATCAAAATTTTTGTTGCTTGAAATTCCTACATGGGACTTGTGGTTGACTTCGCCATATTAATCCTCTATGAAAAAATCAAAAAAAATAACCAAACTCTAAGTAATGTTTTCGGTTATGTGTCACTCAAGTTAGCCATTTTTAGGTTTACTAAAAATTTAATTGATTAATATAATTTAGTTTAATTTGGATGGACGTCATAAGATGCTTCTGGTTGGATTAAACTTTAGAACAATGAATCTTGTTTTTTATAATTTCCTTTACTTAATTTCTTTAATATAAAATCAGCTTATTTCATTGAAAAAACATTAAAATTCATAGGGAAAACAATTAAAAGTTAATTGTTTAGGCAAATTATCATTTTTTGAGAAATTCAAATTGACAAAATTTTTAAATTAACAGTATTAAAATCAAAAGTAACATAACAACATGATTTTTAAGAAAATATTAGGAATCTACATTGTCAACAGTTGCAATTTGCCAACGTGGACCTATAGTTGATATAGACATCCAATCATATTAACTATTAAATTTTGCATAATGAGTAAGTATTATAAGTGAATCACTAAATTAGTTGTGTTCAGAATGAGAAAGGACCTAAGTATGATATTACCTATATATTAATCTTGGCAAGTCTACATATGACTCATGGATAAAAGTTCATCTTAACCACCTCAATGGCACACAAGTCTATGCCTTCACCTGTCCTATATGAAATATGGAAGTGATTGTGTAGTCATCTGGGTGGATGGGGTGGGTCCCTAAACAAATCTTCATATCAGTCTGGGCACAACTCCCACCTCTTCCCTATACTTAGGCTCTATCAATACAAGGTTATCAACTTTGATGCATAAAATCATAACTACATCCTATAATGTGATAGCCACCTCACCTATAAGTAAATGAAATGTGTTGGTCTGTAGTAGCCAATGCTTTACCAGTGTTTTCAAAAGGTGATAATCTAATTTGATACACTGTAAGTATCTAATGCAATCAAAACTTGCAACTCTAAGAGCATCCACAAAGTGTGGACATATACATAGCCAATCCCTAGTAATAAGTAAGTGTGAGCTCACCTCTAGAATAGTACCTTATTGAAGAAAAAGAAAATATTGATTAATAAAAATACATCAATAAAAAGAAGACTTTTTTAAATAAATTATAAAAAAAAAGATTACATACCTTATCTAAATGTGTGGCTCTATATAAACTATGTAGGGAAGTTATGTTGGGGTGAACTTTTGGTGGTGCTGGTTTAATGTTAACATCATTAGTGTCTCATGCTACCCAACAATGTGGGCACCTACCTCACTCATTTGCTATCATGTCTATGGTAGAGAAAAATTCAACATTATGACCTATATTTCTTTAAAAAGTACAAAAAAATAAATTTCTTTGATAAGATTATAAGTTACCTATTATCTTTTGATTTAATAAACACATTGACCTATTATGTCTTGTATTATTAGACATGCTACAAATTTGGTGTGTATGTGTTGGCCATTCATTCATTATGTTCATGTATCATTTTGTTCGTGACCTACCACTTCTATGACTGAAATTTGTTGATGTGAGCTCAATAATCCTATTACTTGAATCAAAGTCTGGCCATGTTGATCATCCAAGGATGACATGAAATTTGCTACATACATGTTCTTAAAATATTCAATTGTGTAATATTATGAAACATATGGGAGATGATTAACATGCCTGAAGCTAAGAGTAGCTATGAGAAGTGGACAAGAAATATGGTATCTTGACGTTTATTGCAAGCACATGCGCAACTCTCATCCAGTTGTATGTCCACACAAAATGATCTTCAACTAACCTGAAATACTTGATACTTTTGGAAGTTAATTCAACTATATATGGGAAACCTTATTGCCTCACTCTCATACCTTTGTATTATACTCCTCATTCATGGCTATTGGTGACTCATTAGTCATGTTCTACTCTTATGTAGAAGTGTATCCTTAAACAAATAATGAAACTATGTTGTGGTGGAATATAGAACATACCAAAGCCTAAATAGGGAGTCCTATAACATGAAGGAGAACTCCATTGAAGCATTTAGATACATTGGTATATTTGAACCCACCATCATGCAATAAAGTCAACCTTTTGATATTTCTAGAAATCAACCACTCATAAGCCACTTGTTTCATAATTCTTATGTCATTTAAATGTTAGTTGAAAATGTGAATGTCATTAATATTTTATGCCCAATACATCTACTTGCACATCATCTCAACATTACTAATCCCCATCAGACTTACTATCTTTTTAAGTTCTCCCAACAACCCATATAAACTCCTTAAGAACTAGCACCTGACTCATTACACTAAGATTCCACAACTGTGAATGCTAATGGAAAAATACCATTGTTTGTATTGACTACAATTACATTAATTAGTAACATCCTTCACTATTTTCTTAAAAGAACTATATCATCAAGACTAAGTACTAGCCTACAGCAGCTCCAACTCTTTATGGATTGCCCAAAATCCCAAAAAAGACATTAAAAATGATATGTGCTATCAGATTGTATCTTATAAATAAGTCCCCTCATAACACCATAAATAACATTCAACAAATTATGTAATGAATGATATCCCCCCAACTGTCAAAAAAAAGTTCTTATAGAATTTCATCTTGCATCCCAAGCTTTCATTTATGAAATACTTATGTTAAATTTAATTTCCATTTAACATATTATCTTTCTATATTTTAATTATATTTGATGATGTATGATAAGAAGAATAAATTATCAAATAATTTTTGATGTGCACATGTGTGTTGACTAGTTATAGCTGAAATTTTTCATGCTCCTACTAACAACTTGCTTCTAGCAGCATACAATTGCCAATGGCATGGTCTAGATGGGAGTTAATGGTGTACACACATAATAAAAATCAAGGTTTTAATTAATTATATGATATTAAACATTATTTATTATGCACCAATCATAAATTGTAAATTATAAATCAATCTTGATTTGAAAAAATATATTTTTGTTAATTCATCAGGGATTTGACCTCTAGATGATATGTTCAAATCGACTATTACATCATCAAAATTAACATCCTCATCTCATTTCTCAGTCTTTCAATGAGTAGAAATGTATTTGTTGTTAGATAACATTGCATCTAGAGCTATCTGTGTTAGATGTTGAATGCCTCTTAAATAGGTCTTGACCCATTATCTCAATTGTGCTTACATTTACTACTGCATTTACTTTATATTCATAATTGTCATCAGAAGAACTATCACTTATTCTATTATCCATCATTACATACTACACCCTATATAGCATAACTTATTCTTCATCTTTTATGCACTCACCCTCTATTGAATTTTTATGGTGAACTGGTTGAACACATCAATGTCGCTCTAGGCTGCACAAAAATATAATTTTAATTTCAAACAAAAATTTTGTAATAATTTAAGTGAAAATTTTAGATTTTTAGATGGTACTTGTAACATATCTATAACCTTGAAAGTTGATAATGTCTTATGTGGATAACTTAATGAAATCATGAATGGTGTGCCATGAGGAAGGCCTAGCTGAGGACTCAAGTATTGTGTAGACATAACTCAGTCCAATCTTAGCAATAGTCTCAATTTTGATATAAACCTCTAAGATTTGCTTTAGAGCCTCAAGAGAATGTTTTCTATAACTTCATTGCCATAAATGAGCATTACAATGAAACCTTCAATAATTGGAAATCAACATATCAAAGAGATAGTGCTCATCCTTGGATTAATATTTTGAGCATGGATGACTTTGTATTGCAGCTGGTAAAAATTTGATTGTGTAGAAATTCGTAGTGGTTGACGACAACCTCCAATGTAGTTGAGGGGAAATCACTAGCCATATCCTATTCTCTAGCATATAATAACATTAGGGCTAATACTTATTAACTCATAGTGATTATGTTATCTGAAAGAAATTTAAAATTGAGTTAAAGATTGGTCATATAAGTTTAATTGGATAAATCTAAGTTAATTGAATGGTTGATACTGTAATGTAACAATGACAAGTGAAGATAAAATGAGAATAGTAACAATAGTAATAATAATAATAATAACTAAAATAAATAATAATAATAATAATAATAATAATAATAATAATAATAATAATAATAATAATAATATCAATCATAACACTAGTAATAACAATACAAAAAACTTAAAAATAATAATGTTAAAAAAAACTCAACAACACTTTACACAAAAATGCAAGATAAAAGCTTTCTCTAACTTGGAAATACTAAAGATTTTACCAAATAGTATTATAGTAGTGAGAAATTTACTAGCTTCAAGGAATATGAAAATATTTTTGGAGAAAAGTGCTTTAAGCTTAGAGGAATGTGAATGCAAATTGAGAGAAATGGGCTTAGAAAGAATGATGCTCATTTCCACCCATTTGTGGGGCTTAAATAGCTAAACCAACTCCCCAAAGTAACCCTAATGTCTACCCCAATGGCTAGCCATCCGTTGGGCTCAATTATTGCCTGTTGGGGTGCAGCTTCTATCAAAGGAAAAAAAATTTACTATTCTTGATGGCGGAACCATCAACAATGTTGAAAAAAAATTATAAATTGTGTTGTTGTGTTAAATAATTTTTAAAGGATGTAAATTTTAAAAATTTAGTTTATTCTAATTATGACTTCATAAACAAAAAAATATGAAAGCTTTTTTTATCACTAATTGCATATTATTATCTTATTATTTACTAACTATTATGGTCCAAATAAAAAAGGAATCAAGATCAATCTCAATGTAGATTTGTTATTGCTTTCTAATAGGAAATGAACTTTAATGAGTACCATGTCGTGGATTTTTCTATGGCGCATATGCATTGTATGAATTAGAGGACTTTGAAATGGTCTGGTTTCATGGATGGCAATGTAGTTTGCTTTTCTACATGTGTTATTAAAATAAACAAAGTTTTTAAGAGTGTGAAAAATACCTTTATAAGATTGTTGAAGAGACAATAATGATATGGTTTCAGCCCTCTTTAGCATGTCAGAAGTGGGCAACAGAACATTATAAACTTCCTCATTAATAATGTCAATTTTATTTCTTCAAATTAGTTTGAAGATCATTATTGAAGGTTCATCTTAGGAGCCCACTTAGGTCTTAATCAACTAAAATCTATATTTATAGTTTAGGTAAGAGTTAAGACCTAAAACATAACCCCTCAAAGCTTTCCAATAATTATTTAGTTCTCATCTAGTTAACCTTTATCTTCTTCATGACATTCATCCTCAGTCTAACCTCTTCAGCTTGTAGGTGTAGAAGTGGAGATCTAACAAATTTTTTCTTAAAGCTATCCCTAATCATTTAGAATCACATGGTCCTCTATTTTTCGGTTTGATCATCTATATCATGTAGTTCAATGGTAGCCTAAAACACTACTTCAATAGGACTAATTAAAACTTGATATGCCTATAGGATGATTATAAAGATAGAGCATACAAAAGATGAATGCTTGATCCTGACATAAAGAGTGGACATAAGTAAGTATAAATGTTGATTACAACTCAAGAAAAGATATACACACAAACAACATGACACGGTATGAGAGGATTTACTACAAAGCATATTAGTTATGGCCAACAGTAATAACATATTATAGTCATAAAAGATATTATTTGTGGGGAAATTTATTCTTCTCTAAAATTGCATAGAAAATATTTAGTCCACATTGACTTAGGCTTTGACCCAACATTGCTCAATAAAAATGATTGGTGTCTTTTATTTGAACCAAATAAATTTCTCATGTCATAACTGATCAACTAAATGCCTTTAATTTTAACTAAACTATCTTATAGGTCAAATCAACATAGAATGTTTTGGTACAATTGATCCTAAATTGTTCTAACCTAATCATTAATCTTATTACCCTACTCCTAGTTAACTCATGGTTCAGCTTTATAAGACTGAATTTATGTTGAAAATCCTTTTTTATTTTATTTTCTTTTTATTTTATAAATCTCTTAAACTATCCAAGATTTTGGTTAGTTAGAAATGTATATGTAGTGAGGGTATTAAAGGCAAGTGTCTTCTATAGTTGTCCTATCACCCTACATATACAAGGTTATCAAGCCCATCTATAACTTATATCTTACTTTGATTTTTCTCTTTTCCTTATACTGCCAAGTAATTTATTTATTTATTTAAACTACATCATTCACATTTCATGTAATCCAGGATTATGAGAGGGGAAAAGGAAACCAAATTGATAATAAATGATTTCATCATTTTGTAGATGTATTGTGTTAATGAAGGCGCAAAGACCCAAATATACAAAAGAAATGCCTCATTAATCAATACTACTAGCACTACTAGAAGAAAACTCTCTTATGACCCATAAAAATTTCATGAAACTATACATAAAGACCATTTTGTGACCAACTTTCCTATTGTAGATATGGTCACAAAATGATAATAAAAATAGTTCTCTATTTGATTTTCATATGATAATTAAAACATAAACTTCTAAGCATAAATTTTTATCATAAATATTCACAAATCTCATTATAAAAATAAGCATTATATATAGTATATGTCAGCTTCAACATTTTCTACACCTAAAAATATATGAAAACCAAATAGAAAATACATAGAATTTTATAGTAATTTTGTAGTATTACATAAACTCAAATTACACAACTAGGTCAAAATGACTAAATCAATACAACAATTCCAATAATATTTAACTAATTTTGACCAAATTAGAGAATAAGTGCAACAATACTTATAATAATATATAAACTAGTTCTAGCATATGTTTCATTAAAATAAAATATAAATAAAGTTATAATCATTAAACAAAGCCAAAAACCAACTAATTACCATCATCATTGTCATTGTCATCACCTTCATCATCCTCATCATCAACATCACCTTACGTTCCACCTAGACCACTTTATTATTGTGTCCATTACTGTGGATAACACAATCTCCTCAACCTTCTATGGTATAATCAATTACCAATAATACTAACACCTTTTGGATCTCTATAAGTGGACAAATACTAGCTTCTATCTTTAGAATAAACTTCAAGGCCATACACAAGACCTTTGTTCAATTATTCTATTACATCTGTCTACGTATCTTGGTCAAACTCATGTTGAATAGCACACTCTATGCCAAACTTAATGATCATCATTATCTCAATTTTTTTATACATGAATATAAATATGTACATAAAATATAATATTATTACTTTATATTTCAAATTAATAAAAACTTCTTTTAATTATTCAATAGTACATGAATGAGCATCATTATAATCATTCATCCCTTTCTTTTATCTGCCTTTCAATAGAGCTATTCTTTCATTGATACTCTTCTCAATTCTTTCTTTTATAATAAAATATAAACTGATTAATCATTATTGTAAAATAATTATTTTAATATTTTTATATTTAAAATATTTTATCAATTAATTTACAATAAAACCATATGTCATACATGTTCAATGAATAAAATTGACCCTCCTAAATGCATTTTGATGGCCCTTCCTTCAAAGTCAGATTGATGGAAGAACCAAATTTTGAGGACTTCTATTAATTCTCACTAATCTAATGTACAATAAGTTTTTATCTAATCTAGCATAACCCTTATCCCTTTGTGTTTATAATATAATGTGTATTGATTTTTAGGGTATCATTATAGAACATATTGATAGTTTACAAAAGAAGCTTCACAATAGTTGTCTCTCATGCATCCCTTATAGAGGACATCTCATGCGATACCAATGAGAAGTACCATTATTAAAGTAATATATTTAATAAATAAATGATCATAAAAATTGATTTAAAATACTACATACCATTTCCTAATTTTGAAAATGGATTCAGGCATCTGATTTCAAATGAAGCATTTAAAGAGTTAAAAGTATATAATAATTAATTAGGCTTTTTTACAATAAAAAATTAAAGTTGTTTAACATTTTTAATTATACTTATCCATAGATCAAATGATAATATAAATTAAAAAATAGATATCTCTTTTTAATAATTTAGCCAACATATAAGTCACAAAGACACCATCTCTCTATCTATATTTAAAGATATTTCCTTTGCTAGAGGATGGAGTGGTTTACCTTTTTCTTCCTTCAACTTGAGATCCCATTTGTCTCAACGACTATTTTTTTTATTCTTTATATATACATAAATTTATATATATATATATATATATATATATATATATATATATATATATATATATATATATATATATATATATATATATATAGTAATTAAAATTTTGATCTTCAATTGAACTCTCATAACTTTTTGCTTATGGTATGGAGGTTTTATATTTAGTACACCATTCACTTATATCTCTATCCTTAGATGTGTAGCTTTGCATTCTATACATAAAGAGTTTGTATTACTAATATGATTGATTCATAACCTACAAGCCAAGATTTATATTTA
The DNA here is from genome assembly GCA_021442155.1 of Cymbidium sinense. NCBI lineage: Eukaryota > Viridiplantae > Streptophyta > Magnoliopsida > Asparagales > Orchidaceae > Cymbidium > Cymbidium sinense. Next base: position 31,062,435 of record CM038221.1, on the reverse strand, counting down.
ATTTGAATTAGTCCAACTTAGCATATTAATCACACTTTAATAATGTCACATTACTCCATTATAGTCTAACTCAACAACTTTAGAATCTATGTTATAACATTCACTTTCTCTTACCCTAACTTGACTATTCATGGTGATTTTATTATACCTATGACTTTGCTTATCAACTTTGAATCAATTTACATAATAACATAGATATGTCTTAAAGTTACATGTTGCCCAATAAGATAATTGATTATATTATGAACAATATTAAATTTCACTCTTCCTTAAAAAAAATAATTAGCATTTTTTTTCAAAAAAGAGTAACACTTTTAGACAATATTAATTTTACATACCTTAGCACATACAATTACAAATTATTTTTATTTATAAAATTAATTTTTGAATCCATTAAATTAAGTACTACCTCTACTTATATAGATCAAGATAAAGTCAATCATATATAATAATTAATGACATGTAGTTATGATAAAGTAGTTTTACAGATCTATAAAAACTTTACTTCACAAATGCGATAGCTTTAATGTAGTTCAAAAGAACATAAATCCATGTAACCTCATGTTCTTCGTTATTTAGCTATCTACATTATCCATGATAGCTTTCCAAAATAGTTTAAAAAATTATCAAAGGCCCTTAAGAACATATTTATCCTTCATCATCATTTCATGTTCACATTTGACTCTATATATATATATATATATATATATCATGTAATCATCATAAATAAACCCTTCAACACTCACTTTATTTTTAACTTTCTTCTTTATGTGATGTATCATTCTACAATAATTATTTTTTAATATTTAAATTATTTATATAAACCTTTATGCTTCAAAAGGATACATAAATTCATATTGAACTAGCCTTTTAACTATTGTCTTGTAAGGCACGTGAATTGGCAAGTGTTTCATGGACATGATGGAGTATGGAGAAAACATTTCCTCAAGTGTGTTAAAAGTTTTGATAATTTTCTAATATTTTAAGATGATTTATATATATAATGTCATGAAGAAAATATCTCTAAAGATACAACACAACTAAATTGATGTATCCCAAGTTAGTTTTGGCATTAAATTACAAAAGTAATTAGCACTAATATTTACATAAGAATACAACAATCTTGGTTCATCCCATAACTTTATAGTATACTAAATTCATGGATGGACTATGATTTGACATGTAGCCATTAGGAAATCATTGATCTTTAACCTAGTGTATAGACATCTTTTATTTGACTTTTTGGTAAATATAAATTTTTCACTAGCTTTGAACTTCTTCCCATAACATTCAAGCAACTTAAGCATATGTCATTTGAATAAAAATTCAAAGTCAAGCATTACTTTTATGTTATCCTTCATCTTGTACTATATATCCATCATAGTATTGAACATGTTTTTAAATATATTTCCTTCAATATACATTACAATAAGTTTATTGCAAATAGGATTAGATTGTTAGTATGACCACTCCTAAGGATACTCTTATGCATCTAATTATACTTTTGCCAAAGTCATGTATCATCAATGACCACTATTGCCATATTAGATTTGTGTATTGAAGAGATGCATAAGAATAGTTCATCTCCAAAGAGTCTACAAGGAAGATCATCAAGATTAGAAAACATTTTTGAATTTAGTCTTTTATTTTCCATATGGGTGATATATTGGAAGACATGTTGTATGATTATTGAAATGAACTAATTTTATCAGTATTCTATAAGTAGAAAATTTAATTACCAACCATACAGTAGAAGCATTATAACCATCCATGAGTATTTCATCAAATCAACGTTACATATATATAGAAATCACTATTCTTATTTGACTATTATTATTTCTTGAATTTATTATAGATAGTTACTTCAGAATTACATAGTATTATAAGCCCTTCAATACTTTTAGACCTCTGCTTGGACTTCAGGATCAACCCTTCAATACTTTTAGACCTCTGCTTGGACTTCAGTATCAAAAATAATCAAAATTAAAATGATAAATGATTATTTCATTTACAACTATGTTTATAAGTTGTATACTATCACAACCATTAGTAAACATGTGGATAAAATAATGGATTGCCCTAAGAGATTGAATCCAGTTATATAAATAGTGATATGAATATTTCACAATTATGAAGTAAATATTGGATATGAATGATTAAAATGTTTTCAAAATTCTCCAATGGAAAGATGTGTTAGCATTCCTTCAAAAGGTTTCTTCATAGCATACCAAATCATATGATCAACAATTTTGGTTGGCATAAATGACCATTATATGCCTAGAGTCAAATGCAAATAGTAAGCAAAATTGAAAGGAACATCATTGTGTCAACTACCCAAACTTTTTTTTTCTTTTTGTTGTTTACTTCTAGTGGGAGTGGCCACATTCACTATATTATCATAAGCTACTATTTTCATATAAAACAATATGAAATTATTCTCATAAATATTAATTTTCTCAAGTATTGGATGAAGTTTTCTTATGTATTTTTTAGTTTGATACATATTGCCTACTAACATCTCATCCTCCAATATCATATATTTAATAAGAGAAAGAGAATGATTATTTACCATTAAACACATTTACTATAACTTTATAATTCAATAGCTTTGCAACTACTGATAATTTTGAGTATCTCGTATAAACTTTTCATAAAGGCTCATCAATATTAATTATTAGCCTTTAAAATTTTTCAATTTCTTTATTATAATTTTATTTAATTTTAAAATTATTTGTGGCAACTAGAATGCATTATTTTTAATGATTTAGCTTGAGAAAAACATACTATGTAGTTTATTATGAATTATCTTTAATAGATACAAATTGTAACATCATCAAGTAATTATTGTTGTTTCAATTTAGGTATTTAACTTTATTTAATTATACAATTTTACTTTATAAGAATGAAAATTTGATGAACTCCTCCACACCATTGATTAAATTTACTATCGAAATGATGATACATCTATACACCATCATAAGTCAAATCTTCTATCTTATATAAAATAAGATTGGAAAGTTAATAAAAATAAGATTTCAAAATCTAATAAAAAACAAACATGCAACATTATGAATTAAAATTATTAAATAAAGCTGGATAATAGACATTATGAGTACATGGATTATTAATCCAAATGCCTTTCTCATCTTTATTATTAGAGGATCCTTAGCAAACATAAGTCCATTTTCCACAAAATTAAACATCATATAAGATTAATTTTTAATGCCTTTAAAAATTATTTTGTTAGCTTTAAAAATATCTAACTTCCCATTTCATAATAAAAAAATAATCAAAAAGGTTAATTTTAATCAGAGAAGAAATAATAGATTTATCTTGAATGATCAAAATAAAAAACTATGATTTTGTTGAGTTGTTAATAACCTATCATTGTTAGAACAAAAAATTGACTTTAGATAAATTTCTTAAAATTTAAAATATATCACATATTCAAATACAAAAATAACACATCTCTAATAATTATTTTTTACATTTAAACCTTGATCAATCTCCAAATAATGGGGTATAAATTCTTTAAAGAGATTGATGGCTTATGAACCCCAAATATATATATTTTATACTTTATAACTAATGTCCATCACAACATATTTTTTTAAAATAAAAATATGATTATTAATAAACTATCATTATAATTTAATAATAAATATTAAGAACATTAAAATTCTATAGCCATAAGTAGTTATAATATCTATATAAACATTACATTTTAATCATAAATAATAGAAATATTAAAGCACAATAATTGCATAAAATTACAATATATACATTCTCCCACTTGGTCCAAATTCCATCATTGATATATTAAGAAACAAATTCAAGGATCATGGTGACATTTCCTCAAAGTGCAAGTATTATTTGTCATGAATCACAAGGTCGCATACAATTTAATGAATAAACCCAATGTGTATTTCATTTACAACTTAAAGATGTTTTTCATATCAACAAATGTGTACATATAAATAACTAAATTTAAAAAACATCACAACCATATAGTTTCATTAATAATATTGATTTATACATCTAAATCAATCAAAATAACCTAGATGCATACAATACATGAACCTTAAACTTATGTGGTAGCATGCCTTTAGTTGAAGGATCAAATATCATCAAGTCAGTGTTCATGTGTTCAATAATGATTATGTCCTCCTTAACATGTTCTCTTATGGCTAAGTATTTAATATTAATATGCTTACTCCGACTACCACTATTATTATTAATCTTATCTAAAAAGATTGTAGCTGAAATATCTTATATATATATATATATATAATGGATAGATATAAAATCCATAACTCTGAGCCTAAAAATAAAACTCTTCAAACATTCACCTTACAATGTTGCTTTAAAATAAGATAGAAACTCAACTTCTTTAGTATAAGTAGCGATAAAAGTCTACTTAGTACTCTGCTAACAAACATCAAGATATACCCAAAAGTTGATTTTTGGGAATCAAAGCCATCCTAAATTAGAGTACACAATCACCTCCTTTATATATAAGCATGAAGTCTTTAGCACCTTTAAGGTGAATCACAACTTTTCACCTTGTCAATGGTATATATCTAGATTACTCTAATATTTTCCCAATATCCTAACTATATATGCTATGTCAAGTCTTATCAAACTTGAGCAAATGCAAAGCTACCAACAAACTTAAGCATTTGAAGTATTTATCATTTCCTCCTTTCAATGTCATTTTTCAAGCATTGACTAAAACTAAATTTTTCACCCTTCATAATAAGTACTATGATTGGTGTTCAATTTTTTATTCCATATCTTTCTAACACTTTATTCATATATATCTCTTGAGTCTCTTAAGACACTTCAAACACTATCTCTATATCTTAATATCAATCACATAAGGGGTGTCACCTATATCTTTCAAGTCAATATTTTTAGAGAGAAATTATTTCACCTCATAAAATTAAGCATTGTCATTTGTTACAAGTAAAATATCATCTACATATAGAATTAAAAATAAAATTCTCTCTCACAAACATTCTATTATACATTGATCTATTGTTTTATAAATCAAAATAAAAATATTACATCATAAAATTTTAAATATTATTACTAAGAGGCTCATTTCAATCCATATATAGACCTCTTGATTTGGTGAGTAACTATGACATCCAAGAGGGGGGAAGAGGTGAATTGAGAACTTAAAAATTTTTACAAGTTAAAAATTGAATTTTAATTTTAGTAGATCTATCAATTTTTAGTTTTAAATAATGAATGACTAAAAATCACAGAGCAACAAAATTAAGTGTATAAATAAAGAGAGATAATAGGTGCAATTTTTTTTATGTGATAGAGTCAAAACCCCAAATAGGCTTATGTCCATGCATAGCCACCATGGCTATAATTTTACTAATGCAATAAAAGCTAATTGCAACTTGTACTCTCTTATAACAGGGTGATTACACCCCATCAACAACCTCGTACTCTCTCCGATACAGTGAGAAGAACACTACCCAACAAAATTTCTTAATCTCCTACAACAATCCCAAACAAAAATAACTTTCAAAGCATAAAAAATAAATAAAATAACAAATAATTTTGACATAATCAAATCTCAAAATATCTATTAACTACCCAATAAAATTGGTGATCTTACAACTCAAAATGAATACCTACAATAATCAATAATTTACAAATAAATCTAATAAAGAGAAATAGCTCACTTAATTTTAATGAGAAATGGAAAGTAAATTTTCTTAGAAAATGACTTTAGCAATATTTTTACCTAAATATGAGTAATAGATTTATACAAAAATGATTTTGAAGAGAATTCACAAAAGTCTATTATGTAGTAAAATAAATTTTAACAAGAGTCAATTTAAAATTCAAGAGAAATTATAATTAGATTCAATAGGATAAGGTATAAAATATTAACTTTGTGCCAAAATTCTTTTTCATTAAGTATGGAGCAATGAATTTAACAAACCAAAATAAATTTCAGCAAGTTATGAATTTATTTAAGCATGGTATAATAGTTGAAATGAAATGACCAATGTAATACAAAAAATTAAACCTTTTATAATATAGATTTTGATAAAGAAAAAGATCTAACTCATCCTTAAACTCTCCCACACCTGCCCAAGTGGACCCAACCCATGGTGAACCTAGATCATCCAAAACCAAGTTAACCAAAGGTTCCAAATAGGAAAAAAATTCAAGAATAGAAATATTTAACACCACAATTGAGCCAAGTTGATCCAAAGTTATTTAGTTCAGCCATTGACCAAGGAAAGGTCACCCTCATTATGGCCAACCCTTAGTTCACCAACCATGGGTTGTCCAATTAATCACTAGCTATCAAACTCCTCTAGCCACTAAGGAAGGTCCAACACATCAATCTAAAGCCAATTATAGTCCTACCCACTACTTAGATTGTTGTCATAGATCGAACCCACCAGAAATGATGGTTCATATGGGGAGAATAATATAAATCTCATCACCCATTCAAACTTCACACACATGCACTCATTCCAACTCCAGAGCCAATCTTTGAGATCCTAGAGCTCCTTATGCATCCCATTGTCAATGAGACCAAACTTTCTCTCAGCTCAAATATCATAAACACTCATCCTCACCAAACCTTCTCCAAAGCCTAATTAGCTTTCCCCACACCTTCTTAGCATCCTCACAAGCAAGAAAAAATTCAAACCCATTCAATTGGAGCATGGGAAGACCACCTTAGATCAACTCTGGTGAGCTTACAATGGTGCATGGTTGTGGTGTTTTAATTTTGAAGTGGAGTGGACACCACGCAGATCTTAGGGGGTACTTATTAAAGTGATCGGGTATGACATTAAGATATGATATACTACTCAAAAGATAGAAACATCACCCTCCAATGGACCTAATCACCTAATATGGACTCCTAAGGAATATGGGTCTTTGATTATACTAGAGATATTTCCCTTACTTTACATGGAAAAGTAAAGTAGGGTTTATATTAAGCTGGGTTCTTAAGTTTTCTAAGGATTTCCTAAGAACACTCTCAATTAAAGTAGGAAATTATTGTCTCTAAAGATTTCAAGGTTAAGACTATCAAATGATTGGTTATTTTGGAAAGTCAAATGGGAATGTTTAATTCGAAGACTTATTTTGGGATCCAAAGAAAGATAAGTAGGGAATACTTATGATACTAAGAGGCATAGTAAGCATTCCAACCTATCTATGATGAGTCTTTATTTATCTAAAAGTGAAAAGATTTATTTTGTTTGAGTTGAAATCTTATTAGAATGCTAGGGCTTCTAGTACATCAACACAAGATTATAAAAATGTCGAAGAGGTGAGAATTTATGCTTGTAGCTCAAAGGAAACTAGCAACCTCAAATCCTAAATCTAGGGAGCTTTAACACAAGTTAAAGCATGACCTAAATCTAAGTGAAAAAGTGACATAAAGGATTATCCCCATACGAGAGGATAAACTCATCCGACTTCTAGACTTACAACTGCCTGGAGTAGCCGCCAGCTAACACCTCCTATGATTCAAAATCATATATTCCGATCTTTTGAAATTGTAAGATGGTTGGGCTATTATTTAATTGGAAAGAAACTAAAATCCTAAACTCACTCCCTAAGAACTAGAGCATGAGTGAAATGAGCATATGACTAAATCTAAAATACAAAATTTTATAATTTTTATTTCATTTTGACACATTCATTTGGACAAAGGTTAGGGGTTTTTATGCCTAAATGCATGATAAAATATTATTTTCCAAATCAGCAAGAATGGGGTGTTCTCCACCACAAGGGATGCCCTCATAGGTCAAGCATTCTCCTATCGTGCAAGGATGGAGATCCACCATATTCAAGGAAGATGGAATATGACATGCATGATGTGAAATATACAACTATAGCTAAGGGGTTGCTAAATATTTTAGCTATCTTATTTAGAACCTAAGATTTATGATGAGGTCATGAATTAATTTAAAATTTAATTATGAGTGATTAGTTGGGATAGAAAATTTAATTTTATTATAAGATCCTATCGCATCTAGAAAATACATTCAAACATCAATCATTAAGAAACTAATAAAAGCATACAATTCAATTGCATAATCTAAACATAACATCAAACATTTTATAAGCTATCATAAAAGAATAAAAGGTTGGTGCAGCCGGGTACCATCATACAACCCAAAAAAGAGAAAAGATGGGTAGCCAAGCTCTGCACTTATACAACCTGAAATATGAAAGAATAATTACAGTTAGAATTTAAATTCATGTCATGGGGGTCTTCTTTCTTCCTTCTCTTAATTTGAATTGCTCTAAAGGCATCATAGGGCACCCTCGGACTAAGCCTTCTAGCCACTGCTCATCCTAAACCTCATAGCACTAATCCTAATTCCTATTGCAAAATTACATTTTATGAAAAAGTAAATCTAACTACATCTACAAAATAGATGTTAGCTAAATATATGTACAACCCAAGCAGTCATATTTATAATTAGGACTTAGCACCCTGCACATGGATAACCAAGCCCACCTATCTTAATATGGATTATGCTTAGGAGCTTAAGAAACTTGCAAGCAAAACATTTATATTTATTTTTAAGCATCCCCTTAAGTATAATCCCTTACAAAATATATGATTAGACTAATAACGGCCTAACATCCAGTCTATGAATCATACACCTTAATATACAGTCTAAAATATTACATCACAAAATAAAATATACATCACATACACCATCCTAACTTAGGACTAAAAGTGGTGGCTTAATTCTAATATGTATGCTAAGGCTTTATGTGGTATGACTTAACTAAGCATTAGAGTTATGATTTTCTAGCTTTAGAATTATTTAAATTAACCATGATGGTTGATTTCACTTTAAGTTGTTTAGATGATTTGTAAATTTTAATTTGTGTTTTATTTTGTTTCATTTAATGTACACTTAGCATCTAAGTGTTATAAAGAGAGGAAAGAGGCTTATCCTCTTTCATCCCTACCTCAAACTACTTTCTGAAGCACATTTTTATAATTTAGTATCCTTAGAGAATGACTTATTAAAAATTTATATTAATCATAAGTTTAGGTTAATCTTAAAGAATCTTATTCAACATGAGGGGCATCTTAAGATTAATATAATTGAATTGCATTCACATGAAATATGTTAAGTCATTCCTTTCCATCAGATGTAACATGCATATGACTAAAGTACTTAGTATACATATACATGCAATGTAATTTGGCACACTTAAATGATTATGAATGCATGTATTTTTTTTAATAGAAAAAAGAGACTTTCATTTTCTAATCAAATACACATACACATGTATAAAAGATGTAAGCAAATATGTCTTGTTGTTAACTAGGGAAGTGAGATAATCAAATGACCTCCTTGGGGATACTTAAAGCCTCATATTTCCTGGATGTCCAGACTATATATTTGTTATCTTAAATACAAATGAATGTATAAATAACTATAAGAATAGAAAACCATGCAAAGATTGTATTTTATTTAGTTGAATTGTTTATGTATATAAATTAAAGCTCTAACCAAACTCTAATACAAAAATACATAGGAATGAAATTAAATAAGTATGTGTCATTGTTAACCAGGGAAGTGAGATAACCAAATGACCTCTTTGGTGCTATTTAAATCCTTGCATTCCCGGAATGTCTAGACTATATACTTATTGTCATCCAAATCCATGTAAATCTATATGTAAACATAGGAAAGAGAGCTTCATTTCACATACTTAAGCTATAAGGACATGCAAATCCTATATGTATTCAAAACTACTATCACTCCAAATATTGATATCAATTTATAAACTTTAGAAAAATAAATTTGAATTTATTAGTGATAATAGCCACACATATGATTAAATTAAGCCAACACATGCAAGATTACTTAAATAAATTCCATTTGATTCATTTAGATTTAAAAAGATGAATATATGAAACCACATGACACACAACAATTTGAAATAATTTGAAAGGAATAGCCAAAAAAATGTATAATTCATTCAACTACACTAATTCCTAAGGACGATCACATTAAATAAGATCACTTAAAGGAAACCAATATTTTTTATTAATTTGATTTTTGGATTTGGATTGGACTTAAATAAAAGAGATTATTTGTTGTTTTAATCTCATTCCCAAGTTGGTAATCTTAATTAGTTTAAGGAAATATAATTAAACAAATTTTATAAATTAATTAATTTGAATCATTAATCAAATCACTTAATTACCCTTTCCTATGATTCTTTAATTTGATTAATAATTTAATCATGAGGCACAAATGACATGAATATGGATAAAAGTAAAGTTGCAATGCTCCTAAAGAACCTAATGCAATTGGCTCATAATTAAAGATTAATTAATTTAAAGAATCAAATTAAGTATTTTTATGATTCTCCCACACTCATGGATTAATCATAATTTCTTTAAGGGTATTTATGTTATTAAACACATAAAGAGAAACCCTTAATTTGATTGTTTACATTTAGAGTTTCATTTGATTTGGTTCATTTATTAGAATTTAGTTAATGTCTTTGGATGATAGTTCATGTTTAATTTGATTATTAAACTTGTATGTTTAATGATTAATTAATTCATCTAATTCAAATAGATTGAATTGAACCTAATTTGATTATGTATTGAATTTATTAAGATTTGCTTTAGTTTCATTTGATTTGATTTGATTATGAGTTATGATCTATTTGATTTAAAGTTTTATAATTAATTAGGGCTCACTTTAGTTTTGTTGTATATTGAATTTAAGTGAATTCATATGATTGAGATTTAATGCTTAATTAGGATTTAATTAGATTGGTTTGCTTCATATAGCTAACTAAGTTGATTGGATAGTTTAAAGTTGGCTTATTTATTTTATTTTTTTTGCTTAAAATTTGATTTAGATGATTGATCAAATTAAAATTTAGTTATAATTCTTTATCATTAACCAAATTGAGGTTTTGCTTTGATTAATGATTTAATTGGATATGATTAGATGTTCATAATTGATTTGATTAGCTAATAGAAGCTTGATAATTGCTTACTTCATTTAGATTGATTCATTGTAGCTTATGTTTTATTTGATTGTCGTAGTTTATTTAGATTAAGTTTTCTTAAATGAATTTTAATTTGATTGCATAATTGAATCAATTATGATTTGATTTGATTTTCATTATAGATTTAATTTATTCTTTTAATTAGATTTGATTTGTTTGTTTTATTTGATTTAGTTTAAATCAATATTTTATTTTAATTTACATTAATGTTTTTGTTGTATTTATCTTAAGTTTATTTCATTTTGTTTGATCTATATTAACCAAGGCATTTAGGTTAAAGTTTGAATTTATTTTTATTTTAGGTTGATTAGAGATTAAAGTTCCATTATTTTGTTTAATTATGAGTTTAATTTGGAATTTAATTAATATTTAATTGAGTTTCATTAATTTAATTAGGTTAAGTTTATGTTTAATTTCATTTCATTTGAATATTATGCGATATTTGATTGATTTAAGGTTTGATAAACAATTGTTTAAGTATTATTTTATTTTTGATTTTGATTTAACATTTAAATTGTTAGGAATTTAGCTTTAATTCATTCATTTAACATTAATTTTAATTTATTAAATCTTAACCCTAAGTGTTTCTTTTAGGTTTATTAAGTTTGAGAAGATCATATCATTTTCTTAAGGATCTTAGTTAACTGAAGTGGTTTAAGCTATTTTAAGGATTTTTTATAATTTTCTAGATTTTTCAATTAAATAATTCATGAAATTAGCCATTTGAAATTTGAAATTCCATATCTCCTAATCCATTCATCATTTGGATTTCAAATTTTTTATTGTATGTGTATTTTAACCTCAATTGCAATCCCTAAAAGTTTCAGATCAATCTAATTAATAGTTTTAGGTTAACTAATAAAATTTTATTTTCACTAAAACCTAAATTAAACTCACAATACCCAATAGAAATTGGGGATTTTGAGTTTATTAGATTCCTCTCAAATAGGCGAATCCAAGAGCCATTATTGGCATTTTTTCGATTAGTATTTTATTTTTTTATGAATTTTTGATGTTTTATGTGAGTTTATTTAATTTTTAAAATAAAAAATCCCTATTTTTCTACTTAAACAAGTCGGCCATCAGACAGATCAAACGCTTACACTGTAACACCGATTGACCACGGACGCGACTTTGAGCAAGAAAATTGTAATTCGATCGGACGGTCCCCATAGAATGACGGGATCTAAGGGCCAAAATCAAGGTTTCTAGCACTCTAATCTCAGTCGTCTATTCCTATTAATGGGGGATTAGATGGCTGATGATCCTTCTTACTCCCAGCCGACAAACCAGAGCCAGTGAATGGGAAAACCGTGCCCAAGGTCCATCTGAACTCAATTTTCAGGTGAATCTCACCAGAAAAACTCCCGTTCTTGCATTAGGATCATTCAAAATGGAAAGTGCAAGGGGTATCTAGTGGATATTCCCAATATCATGCGAGCATTATCACAAACAAAGAGACCTAAAGGTTAGCTACGGGATTCGAAAGTTACCTCATCGGGGATGATTTTTGGCGGCCGAGTTGATTCAAACACACTCCTGGATGCGAGACAAAGCTTTGGAGTGAATATGGGCTCTCGCCTCCCATTGGAACGTCGTAACCACCAACCTCCACTACACTTCACCAGAATTCACTTGGTTTGTGTGATTTCATTGATGTTAATGGAGGGAGAGGGCACCATTTTGCTTAGTGAAAGCTCTAGGATTCTTTTTTTAGTGTTTTCTCCCCTTTAATGCGGTCTTACTTGCTTCCTTTGGAGGTTGGCCATTAGCCTCCATAATGGAGGTGATGGTGACCGGCCAATCATTAGCTTGCCACCTAAAATTTGGTGGTTAGCCAACTCGGGCTTCTGCCTAAAAGTCTAAGGGAAGTGATGGGTGATCACCTTCTCCATGTGATAGCCATATGCAAAGAGATTAGGATTTTTTTTCTTAACTTTCTTGCTTGCCTTCCTCCTCTCTCTCCTTCTGACTTGGGATAATTATTTGATTTCATATATTTTGATGTTTTCTTTGACTTATAATATCATATTATGCTGGAGGCTAGTTGAGTATGGCTTCATTACAAGTTGGCATATTAGGTTGTTTTGATTTAATTTTAAATGGGTTTGAGTTTGGCTTTCTTCTTTCTTTCTTCCATCCTTTTTAAAATTTTATTTTATTTTTATTTCTTGACTCTCTTGCACATCATTTTGATTGAGATAATATTAGATTAAATCAAGTTTTGAGAGATTCATGGATTGACAAAGTTTCTTTTAAGTTGATTTTGGGTTAAATTTTGGGCTAACCCAATTTAACTCAAGTGGTATTGAGTTGGTTCATTAAGTTTTAATCATGTTTATAGTTTTTTTTATTAAAGGTATTTTTAAGATCAATCAAATAGATTTGATCATGATAGATTTTTTTAAGATCAATCAGATTTGATTTGAATCCAATTTGGTTTAACTTTATTTTAACCAACTTTGACTTGACCAAAGTGAGTCAAATTAATTTATAAGATTCAATTAGTCATTTGGGTTTAGATAGGCTTCAATTATGCTTAATGAATTATTTGAAGTGATTTGAGTTAATTAATTTCATTTAATTAGGGACAATTTTAGATTTGACCTAAGTTTGACTAAGGTTTGACCAACATTGACCAAAATTGGTTAAGTTGATTTATGTGATTCAATTTATTATTTTATGTTTAGATTTTATTTCAATCATGTTTTATGAATTATTTTGGAATGCTTTTGGTCAATTATTTTGTTTAATTTTGATTTAATTTGATTTTAGTTTCAAGTTTTATGGTTTAATTCATTTTGATTGTAGGATTTGATATAGTTTGGAATGATGATTGAAGGATTGAATTGATTATGAGAAAAATCAATTGTGTTATGTTTGGATTGAAGGAATTTTTTGGCTAAGTCCATAGGATTAAATCATGTGCTTAGGATAAGTTTGGTTTTGGCATGTGAATTGGAGTTCAATTGAGTTGGTTGGATGATTTTGAGGTTGAATTTTTTCTAAGGAAATAGGCATGGGTTTGGTTAGGCCATAGGCTAGGTGGGTTTCCCTAGGTCCATAGGCTAGGTAGGTTTCCCTAGGTCATAAGGCATAGCCTAGTCTTATGGCTAATTTTTTTAAGTCTCTCGGCTTAGGTTAAGTGTTCGCAAGCCACTAGAAGTGTCTTATGACTAAGAAGCTCTTAGTGTCTAAAAGAGTCCTAGATTTATGACGTGAAGATTAAGCCCTCAATCCAAAAGTGAGGTCAACAATGGTCTCGAGAGCTAATGATGGGGAGCTAATAGGCCATCTTATTAGATGGTTTTACCTCTTAAAGATGAAGCTACCTCACACATCGGACCACCGAACTTAAGCTCCAGCGAGGTAATCACTCTCAAACTGTAGATCAACCCCTATGTGTTGATCAAATTCCATTCCCTAATCATTTTGAAATCATTTCCCTTTCAAAATGAGCCTTGGTTGGCTAAAATCAAGTGGAGATAGACAAATGATGTTCATCTCTCACCAAAAAAAGATGAAACATGAGCCATCCATCTCATGTGATTAGAATGGATGGTCATGATAAATCTGCATTAGAATTTTCAATTTAATTCCCTTTAAATCATGAGATTAATCAGAGCTGGTCGATCTGTGATTGAACAGCTTTAAGCAAAACCACATCCATCGTCACTAAGTCAGGAACCACAAGGGATGATTTAAAAAACTAATCCTATGGTGCCGCCTATAAAGCGTGGTTGACTCAACTCTAATTGTGTAATCTAGCTTAAATATGTTTAAAGATGTGATTAATTAGGCAGAGCTTTAGAAATAAAAACTAATTATAATAAAAAATTTTAAAATATAAATAAATACTTTTTAGAAAGCTTAGACAAAAGATAATTTAATAAAAAAGACTCAATGTTTATCAAGTAGGCACAGATTAATTAGAGTTTGAATATTTTCACTAATATTATAATTAAGCCCCAATTACTTATCTAATTAATTTGAAATTTTGGTGAATATTCCATGGGATGGCCTCTATCTCCCATAATTAATTCAAGTTAATTTTGTGACTATATTAGGAGATCCATGTTTTCAAGTCCTAATTAGCCATTTTGGCTATTAAGATAATTATAAGAATTATTGTGGATGGCTAAATGTGTATTAGGAGCTTATTGGTAACCAAAATATTCTATGAGGAATTTTGGTCCTAATTATTTCTCAAAATCACCACCAAGACTTTTATTAATTAAATAATATATTAATTAATCTAAGGCTTAGAAAATTCATAACTAATTATACAAATTTTTAAAAATTACAAATGAGCCCTCTATGCTCGATTAATAGAGAGTTAATCAATGAAATTAAAATCTGAAGTGGTTTTGGGTATTTTAAGAGCAATTACTTAATTAAAGTTATTTCATTATTAATTAATTAATCACAAAATCTTAGTCCTAATGCATTGGAATTTTTATTTTTCATATTCATAACTTTTTTTATAATTTTTGGGCTTATGCATTGTGATTTTTTTTTTACTTTTAAGAGCTTTTGTGCATTAATTAGATTATATAATTATAAAAATTAATTAATTCATAAAAATTTCCATTCCAATTTTAAATTTCATTTATAACTAGAGGGTATCTATGAAATAATTTTATTATTTAAAATCTCCTCAATAAAGCTAATCAATTGCAATTTGAATGTATTAACTAAAGGATTTTGATTAAGTTTAAGTAATGTTATTTTCATATGAGTGGCCTTAAGATTTAATAGCTAAAGTAGGTTGTTTTATGGTATCCATCTGACATTCTTCATTCACTTATAAATGAGTGCTTAGTTCATAGTTCATTTGCATTCATATTTAAAATTAACATCTTTAAATGCATGATATGTGAATAATATGGATGTTATTACTAGTAAATTCCAAAAATATTTTTTCATATAAAAGCAAAAAATATATGTATGTAATTATGAACCAAAATTAATAAAAGTAATTAATAAAATTTGTATATGTAATTCATTTGTATAGAATGCACTTTTTGATAGTATTTAATATGGACACCTCGGGACACAGGGCTATTGGTCCAAAGAAGGTTTTAGATACCACGTCTCCTTAGTTTAGTAATGACATGTACTTGACAAGTTGTGTAGAAAATACGTGTGAAATTTAAATTATTTTAAACTCAGTATTATAAAATTTTCAAGAATTCATTCGCATATGTTCATGTTTATATTAATGTATGAAAATTTTAAATGATATATGTGTATAAATGAAAGTCCAATATTTTCTTATATATATATATATATATATATATATATATATATATATATATATATATATATATATATATATATATATATATATATATATATATATATATATATATATATATATATATATATATTGAAATGAAATATTAAAATGATAAAAGAATTGGAGGATATCATTAAGTAGATCATAACATATTCCTATTAATCTTAAAGTTTTTATCATGTTATTATAATTTTATTTAAGCTTATCTTAAACTTAGAAATTAATGAAGATTTCAACACTACATTAAGAAGGCTTAAAAGTTATAAAATGCATCTTTAAATATAACCTTAAGGTAGGGTGTTGAAAAGTACTAAGTTTCACCTTAAGTGAAAATTATAAATTTTTACACCTTTTAGAACACTAAGTATAATTTAAATAAAATTAAAAATTAAAATTAAAATTTACTTCTTAAATCACTAATCACTTGAATTAAAACCACCCTTCAATTAACTATTTGAACTTATCATTTAAATCACAACTCAAACATTAAGGTCTAACTTTGTCATACCAAACTAGCAATTGCATACAAAATAGATCGGTAGATCACCGATCCCAGACTTAAGTTAGGTCAATGTTATGCTATGTTGTATTATTTTTCTTTGTGGTATATTTTTAAACTGGATGTTATGATTATTTGAACATTAATTAGATGGTAGAGTGTTATTTATTAGACTAATGATGCTCTCTGAGGATGTGCTTAATTATAGAGGCAACTAAAATAAAATAAATAAATGAAATTTTATTTACTGCAAGTGTTTCTTGCCTCTTTAAGCATAACCCATTAGGACAGGTGGACTTAACACTCACTAGTGCTAAGTCTAATTAGATGATTTTTAACTACTTGGTGTGTATGTGTGTTATAATTAACCTCTATTTTGTAGGTTTAGTTAGAATTTTTTATTTTTAAATGTAATTTTGTATTAGTATTAAGATTAGAACCAAAGGGCTCAAGATGAGTAGAGACTTAAAAGCTTTGACATAGGAGGCCTTGTAATGCTTGGAGGATCTAAGAGTTGGAAGATCAAGAGTATATGAAAGCCCCATAGGCTATTTCATTTGTTGCAACATTTATTATAATTGTATATGTGTTAAGCTCGACATCTGACTCTTTTTCTTCTCTAGGGTGTATAGTCGAACCCGATTGCACCAGCATTTATTCTTTTAATTTATTTGATTGTTTAGTGTGTTTACTATGTTTATGGAATAGAAAAATGGCATAACTTTTTCTAAGTTTTTTAAAGTGTGTGTGGAGTTTTTATTTGGAACACTACAAAAATCTTGAGGATTCTTATTTAGGTAAACAAATACATCAATAAGAGATAAATATATTATCACAATAAATAACAAAATTATCCTATAATAGATTCAATTACTTAATAAAGACTTCTAAGGTTGATTGGTCTGCAATGTACGAGAGATGTTTTCCCTGAACTATGTGGAGAAGTAGAACTAAGTTTATTTATTCTAGATTTATAGTTCCCTATAAGGGCAAGCCCCTATAGTTTATTACATCTTTAAAAAAAATTCTTTTAAAAATACTCTTGATTAAAGAAATTGACTTTCATTTCTATGGATTTAAAAGTTTACTTTCAAAGGATTATTATTTTTGAAATCAAATGAGATTGATCCAAAAAAAATGAGTTCTTTTCAAAGGCCAATCGAGAATAAGTAGAGAAAACTTAAGATACTGGAAAGCTTAGTAAGTATTTCAACATATTATACTATTGGGTTTTATAGCTTCAAAAATAAAGTTATTTAGATTTTGAATTTGATATGTTATTGAAAAGTTGGGACTTAGATGTTGGGAGTGAAGCACAAGATTGCAAAAATATTTGAGAGGTGAAGACTTACTTCCATAGCAAAGGAGAAAGAGGATGTTTCAAACCCTAAATCTAAGCAATACTCTTAACATTAGTCAAAAGCTAGACTTAGTCTAATCATAGAGATCTGGGAGTTATTATTTTTTTCTCACTTGAGAATATGAACCTATCCTGATTTTATATCCTGCTTAGGAGGGTTGCAACTAACACTATCGAAAGATTGTAAATCCATTAGTCTGATCTTATGAATGTAAGATAGTTTAACTGTTGCACATAAGATAGAAAGCTAAGAGTCTAAACTCGCTCCTTAACTTTAAAATTACGATTGGTATGTTATGTTTCTAATTAATGTAATAAATTAAAATTTTTGATAATTTTTTGACAATTAATTTTATTTTAAGAGTTTGGGTGTGCAAATCATGCCTAAATGAGATGAACTTAGAAATGAGCCATGGGCTAAATTGAAAGAGAAGGCGGACTTCTCTCAAAAATGTAGTCATCCTCACAAGTCAAATACCCCTTTATGTGCAATGGGAGAAAGGCCCAATTTTAGAATTTCAAAGAAATATACAAGCATAGTTCTCAATTCTAGGAGTTTCTATTTTCTTTTAATGTTTATCCCTAAGGCTTTAATTGATGGGGTTATGAGTTGTTTATCTTCATTTGAGTTGATTTAATTATGTTAGAAAAATTAATTTTTATAAGAGCCTAACGCATCCAGGCTTTCATCATAGAATAACAATCACATAAAGAAACCTATGAAAAGTATGTAGTTCTAATGTACAACTCAAAATAAATCGAACCAAACAAATTAAATTAAATGGGTTGAAGTACATTTTAGAAGAAAAGAAAAACTAGGCAGCTGAGCTCTACACTTATACTACCTGGCCTAGAACTATAAGTTCGATATATGGGTTCTTCATTAACTTCAGGATCGTTGCCTTCTTCAGGGACCTCCTTAGGCTCCATAAGGGACTATCAAATGGGTATGATTAGCTCTTGTTAATTGTAAATCTCATAGATTCTAACATAATTTTAAGATCAAATTACATTTTAAATTTTAAAAATAAAATCGCAAGCCTTGCAAAATAGATGCTTGAAAAAAGTGAATAACACACCAACAGTTATACTACAAACATATGGGCTTAGGATGAGTATTTTCCAAGCCCACCTATCTTATTGGGTTATTCTTATGGACTTAAGCAAAGCACCTACAAGCAAACAATATTTATAATTTATTTATTATAGTGACCCATTTTGGCATAAACTCCTATTAAAAATCATAGCCATATAAACTAAAGCAGTGCACCACAAAATAACAAAAAAAAATCTCATCATAATAAACACATCGATCTAACCAAATTCTATAAGTGTCTAGTGTGTGCAGAGAGGGTTAATGTGACAAGTTTATATTAAGCTTTTTTTTTTTTTAAGTTTAAGTTTTGAGTTCAAGATTTGTTCAATTTACCATAGGGTTGTTTTAATTTAAGTGGTTTAAATAATTTAAAGTTTTATTTACAAATTTAATTCATTTTTTATGTTGAGATTAATTTTAAGTTTTAAAGAGTGAAAAGAATATTAATCCTTACTCATGGTAAGACTTAATCTACTCAGCACCCTAATCCTAATATAGTAAAAGCTTTACCAAAGAGTAAGAGTTACCCTAAAAGCTAAGTCTTTTTTATTAAGTATAACTTATTTTTATTATTTAGTTTAATTTTTATAATTTTTTTCCACAAGTACGTGTCATTGTTAAACTAGTGGTTTAAGGTATCAAGACCTCCTTCAGACTATAAGCCCTATGATCTCAAGTGTCCAGACTATATACCTTGTGATTGCTTATCACAAAAAGTTCTGATTTAGTTTTAATTTTAATTAAAATTAACTTTTTAGTTGGAGAAATTTTATTTAATTTTTAAAAAATTATATTTAATTACATTCATTTTGATTTTGTTTTTTATTTCACTTAAGCTTGTTATAGCTTGATTGAAATTTAATTATTAATGTCTAATTTTAGGTTGATTAAATTGGTTCTCTTTTTTATCTGAATTTAATTATCTTTGTATTTTATTAATTTTTATTAATAATATTTTTTAGTTTCTTTCATTTAATTAAGTTTATTTTAATTCAAATTTCAATTTATATTTAATCTTGTATTTAAATTTCATTTGAATATTTATTAAATTATTTAGGTTATATTACTTTTATTGATTTGTATTGATTGATTTTAATTTAATTATTATTTAAATTTCTTGATTTTATATTTTGATTAAATCCAATTTAGTTAATTCTTTAGTTTAGTTAATTAAGTGATATTCATTGTTGAAGTTAATCAAGCTATTATTGCTCAATTTTAGTTAGGTTGATAGGGCTTAATTTGAATAAGTTCATTTTGATTTAATGTTCAATTACTACTTGATCTTTTTTTATTTAAATTTTGTATTAATTGATCTTTATGCTCTAAATGATTTATATCTATTCATTTAATTTTGACATTTATTTGAGTTTCATGATTTAAAATTTTAATCAAGTTCAATAGATTTAATTATCCAATTTATATGTTGAGATTAATTAACGGATGGTTTTTCTTATAATTTTGGATTCATTATTTAATTACATTTTTTATGAATAATGTTTATTCATTTTTGTTTGGTGGCCAATCTTAGCATTAGAAAACCTATATAAATGAATTAGTTAAGGTATTAAACATCAACTAGGTCATTCAAAATCCTTAAAGATATGTTAAAAGTAATTAAATGCCCATTTCTATGTTGATTATTATACCTTTCTTTGATTAATTTTATTTCAATTTAAGGTTTAATTGTTATAAAGAGTTTAATGATTGATTAAATCTATCAGTTTTATTTATGTTGCTTAAGTTGGTTTTATTATTATTTGAATTTTGTGGTTTTAAATTTTGATTAGGTTTGATTGATTTGATAATTCAATTAACATATTTTAAATTTAATTAATGGTATTTCATAATTTTTGAGTTCATTATTTAGTTGAATTTTATTATGATGATTAAGATTTATTTGCTTTAGTTTGGTAACATACTTAATTTGATTAAGTAAACTTGAAATTTATATTGATTATATTTGATCCAGTTCTATAATTAGTTATGATTTAGTTTGATTTGATTAATCCAATTTAATTTGTTGAATGATTAGTTGAATATTTATATTTAATTTGGTTGATTGATATAGCTAAATTTTAATTAATTTCAATTATGGTATTTAAATGACTTGATCTCATTTTGATAGTTTTGGTTATTTGAAAGTTATTTAAGTTTCACATGAGTAATTTAACTAAAGTTTTGATTGAGTGGTTGACTTATCCAATAATTTGATTAAGGATCATTTTAGTGTGTTTTGTTCAAAATAATTTACTTAACCTAGTTTAATTGAATAATTGATTGATTTACTTGAAGTTTAATTAAACATTTGAAGTTTGATGAGATAATTTTAGTTTAATTAATCCAATTGAATGTTAGGTTTAATTGATTAGTTCAATTTACTTGAAGTTTACTTGTATGACTTAATTAAATATTTATTGTTGATCAGTCAAATTAATCTTGTAAAATTCAATTATGTATCATTTAAATCGAATGATAAAGTTAATTAAACCTTGATTGATGAATTACTTAAAGGTTTATTTTTAGTTCAATTAATTGATTAGTTAAACTTATTTTATTTTATTTTATTGATTTCATTAAGGTATGATTCATAATTATTTAAGTTTATCATGATTAACCTTATTAAAGTATGATGAATGATTAATTCAATATTCATTAATTTAAATAGTTAAAATTTAATTAATGATAATCTTAATTATCTTATTTGAGTTTATTTTATTCAAATTAAGTTTAAATTAGTTAGATGCTTAATTTTTTTAACTTAATTAGAAGTTGAATTATGTTTAATTTGATTGAATAATTAATTCAATTAAAACTAGAATGGTGATTACTTAAGCCTTTATTTTAATAAATGGTTGGTTTTATTAAGAGTTTAATTGAAGGACTTAATCTATTTAATGATTAACTAATTCAACCCTAATTAATATTTGGTTTCATTATTATTAACTTAATCAAATGATTTTCTTAACCAAGTAATGAACTGAATCAAGGGTTAATTGTTGATTAATTGATTTGATTAGATTATTCATTCAATTAAGATTAGATTAATAACTAATCAAGCATAATCTAATTTTAATGTTTACCTTAATCAAATAATTGAGGTTTAATTGAACTCATCATAATTGAGTGTTACACTTATTTGAATATTAATTAAGTGATTCATTTAATTAATGGTCAATAATTGGTCAAATATGATTAGTTTACTCAAGGTTTAATTATGCATTAATTGTGATCAATCCTAATTAAACAAATCAAGATTTTATGTTATATTTAAGATGATTTAAGTATTGGTCTTAATTAAGCTAATCAAGATTTGATATATTAATTTATTTTTTTCAAGGTGATTTAAATTGATTAATTAAATTTAATTTGGTTTCAAGTGGTTAATTTGATAAATGATCTAATTAAAGATTGATGATTTATGTTGATTTGGTTAAGTTTGGAATTCAATTAATGCTTAATTAGGTATTATTTAATTAATTTAACTATATTCTAAGGTTTAAATTCAAAATCAAATTGTGTTTACTTGAACTAATTTATAGTTTAATTAATGACATTTTAATCTTAATTTGTTTACAATTTTGGCTTAATATTTAATTTGTCATTTATTTCTTGAAATTTAGTTCTAAAAAATTTAATTATTATTGATTTCAATGACTTATGAATCCCAAGTATATAGCTCCAGAGTTTATTAAGTTCCAAAGGGTTCAACTATTTTCTTAGGGTTTTATGATATTAATCATGATGTTTTAAGGCATTTCCATGTGTTTCCTTAATTTCTTTGATTTAATTTTATTTATTTCATTAATTTAGGCTCTAGAAACTTGAAATTCTTATAACTTTAAGTTTATTAATCAATAATTGATGGAGGTGGGTGTTCTTTCTTTTGATGAGATTGAGAGTATTGGAGGTGAGGGAAGAAGATATGTTGGATAACTAGCGCTCCCACCAAGAATTGTCAAGGTTTGGCCACCAAGCTCCCAAACCACAAGAATAACTTAATAATTTGCAAATTGCTAAAAGATCTCTTTCATTCTAGTAAGATGGGCTATTTATAGCCATTACAACCATCTTTTAAAAGAAAAAAAATTCAAAATATGGAGGGAAAGGTAGGTGGCCACATTAATGTGAAATGATAAATTGCCTCATTATTTTATGTCATCCACCCATTTCATATGCTATTATTTTATGTAGATTCAACCACCTCACATGTCACGCTTTGAATTTTTAAATGCAAAATTTCAAACATAGAGTTTTTAGAAGAAAATTAAAAATTACATAAATAAAAAGGATGAAATCATAAAATGGGTCTTAGCAAGCTAATGGGCTAAGCCTTCTTCTTTCTTGAATTTTCTTGGGCTTTAGCTTGAGATCTTGTAAATGGACCTTAAGCTCTAATTTTTGGATCCTCATGATGTTCTACATCAACTCCCCTAGGCTCAATTGAACTCTACTCTATAGAGTTAAAATATAAGAAGTCTTCTACCAATTATGGGGCTAAAGTCTCCAAATCAGTACGGGTCAACCATGTGTCTTCAGCTAGTGGCTTATTCTTCCAACAAACTACAAAATGATGTTCAGAAGCCAGATTAATGGGTGCTTCCTCGATGATAATATAGTCAACTTCAAAGGAAGAGGGCTTCTGCAAGTATGGTGCTATATCTCCTGCTAAAGAGTTAAACTGAACAAGTGGAGGTTTGCTAATTCCTTCATATGACAGAATAACTTCAATATTAATAACTAAATGAATGAGCATATCAGCAAGCAAATCAAGGTCATAAGCATTAGTTCTAGTTTTTTTTAAGAATTTTAAATGGACCACAAGCTCGTGCATGTAATTTCTTATATCTGGTGGTTTGATAATGCTCAGGCTGAATGTGAATCAATACATAATCACCTTCTTTATATTTTTCATTGAATGATTATTATTTGCCTTAGAAAATACATAAGATGGTAGGTTTTCATTACTTATAGTAATTTGCTTTCTTATATCTTCATGGAGGCATTGAAAATCTTTAGCAAATGAGAATGCGTTGCATCAGAAAATACATAAGATGGTAGGTTTGCAACATTTATTGCTTGTCGTGGGTTTTGACCATAAACTATCTCGAATGGTGATTTTTTTTGTAGTTTTAGAAATAGTACTATTATAGGTAAATTCATAGGTTGGTAAATGTAAATCTCAATTTCCTAAACTTTTACCTACCAAGCATCTAAGCAAATTTCCTAATGTACGATTAACTACTTCAGTTTGTCCATAAGTTTGTGGGTGAAAGGCAAAAGAAAATTTTAATTTGGTACCTAATAATTTCCATAATATTTTCCAAAAATATGAGACAAACTTAATATCTCTATCAAAAATAATGGTTAAAGGGAGACCATGGAGTCGTATTATTTTCTTAAAAAATAATTTGGCTATATAAGAAGCATCATTTATTTTTAAACAAGGTAAGAAATGAGTCATTTTTGAGAACCTATCTACTACAACAAAAATATTATCATGTCCTCGAGCTGTCCTAGGTAATCCTAGAATAAAATCTATTGATAGGTCTTCCCAAAGCCTATAAGGAATAAGTAAGGCAGTGTATTGTCCAAACCTTTATTTGATAGTTTTAGTCTGTTTACAAATTAAATATTGAGTCACTAATTTTTGAACATCTTGTTTTAATGAAGGCTAATAAAATATATTTTCTAATAAACTTATGGTCTTATCCTTTTCAAAATGACCAACTACACCCCCATAGTGATAAGGAATTCTCTAAGAGAAGATTGAGGAATGCATAGTTATTTTTCTTTATATAAATATTCATTTATTATCAAGAATATCCTTTATAAAGTTATTGGTTTATCTAAGTGTTCAAGATAAATTAGGTGAAAGTCAGGGCACACAATATAATTATCTTTACTTCTATCAAATCCTGGGATTCTCAATTCTAAAGAGGAAATCATTAGGTTTACCTGGATAAGTCATAAACAGGTTTATTCTCAATTTCAGGCTTATGCTTTAGAACAAAAGAGTAGTCTTGTAAAAATTTAACCTATTTTGCATGTCTATGACTTAATTTTTCATTGAGTATTAATGAATTTTAAGGCATGATGTTCATAATTAAGTATAAATTCTCTATAGTGTCACCAATGCCTTAAGGATTTAATTACAGCATAAAACTCTCTATCATAAGTGGAATATCATTATTTGGCTTCATTTAAGTTTTCACTAAAGAATGTTATAGGATGATTCTCTTGACTTAAAATTCTACCTATCCCAATTCTTGAAGCATCACATGTCACTTCAAAGGCTTTAGAAAAATCAGGAAGCCTAAGGATTGGTGCAGAAGTCATAAGAACTTTAATTTTCTCTAACGCCTTTTGTGCATTAGAAGTCCAACAAAATTTATCTAATTTTAGGATATCAGTTATTGGAGCAATAATGGTGCTAAAAAAGGAAGTAGTAACTATCAGATTTCAAGTTGTCATGCCATGAATTGCTTGTCATTTGCCAATATTCTCCTCGTTTGGTTGATATGATGAGACCTGATGGAACTTGTGTAATTTTTGTGCTAAATGGGGAGTCTCTATCAGCTGATCTAGCTCATGAGCTAATGGGGATACAGGTGATTCATTGTAATAATGGAATTTTAAACTCTCAATTTTACATGGAGGCTCAGTCTTTGAAGTATCTGATCTAACTTTGATCTGTTTTCATATATGCAAGAATCTTTATAGCTTGGTGTTTTCCTGGCTTCTATATATAACATATTGCTGGTCGTATCAGTTGGAATTCATGACTATAGGTCTACAGCATGTGGCATCATATGCTTACAGTAAGCATTACACATTGTTAACACTATTTTTTTACTATAACTTAATTGGTACCTTGAATGAGATGCAAACGATCTTTCAATTCTTTGGAAGTAGCTATTTGTATGATCTTGAAAGTATTTTATTTTGCTGCACTTTTTGGTGTTTACGTAAGAAGATAAATTCAAGTTTTGCCTTATCGCTTCATTTTCGCCATACTTGAATGGCGATGCATGTTCTAGGACTGCCATTAGGTTTTAGTAATCATATTGTATGATGGCATGGATCTAGTGTTGACCGCCAAGGCCATGATCATTATGGTAATTGGGGCTAAAATGAGAATATTAAGATAGATATTGCAAAATAGAATGTTAGAAAGATATAAGATTATATAAGAGAGCTGAGTGAAAGTAGTACCTATTGAAGTTAAGTTGGCAGAAAAATTGATTTTGGTGTTTTTGTCTGTACTACAAGTGGCAAAAAGTGCAGTAATAAGACGTATAGAAAAAGTGGGTTGTACTAATAAGATGTATATAGATGAAGGCTGGGTGTTTGTGATTGATCTGCTATAGTTTTTATTTAAATTTTGTGGCTGTTGGGCCGTTGGCTCTTGGCTGGCTGCTGGCCAGTTGTTTCTTTGTCTGCTAATACAGGTTCTGGAAGCCTTTGGGCTACTTGTTTGCCAACCTTCGGGACAGACCACCAAATTTTTCAGGCTGAGTCCCTGACTTACGGCACTTGGCACTTGCCCGTCTTGTTTGCTAATACAGGTTCATGAAGGCCTTTGCTCATTTTTCAGAACAGTGAACACTAATTGCTTAAAAATTATTCTTTTTCATGAATTCCAATTGAGGTCTATGAATGCTTGAAGGAACAAACCTAATTCGAGGAAGACGAGATGAAGATTGAAGATATTATTTTACATGAACAACTGAAAGTGGCCCAACATTTGATTTGGCTTAATACAATTGAATTATGTTGTACACTTGTACTATTTTTTCTCTTTCTTTGTTAATTGTTTATAATTTTATTTGTACATTAATTCATAAATTGTATCAATATGAAAAACTATTTACATTGTACATTACATTGTATCAATATGTATACATGTAGTTTAGTAACTTTAGTTAATAAAATTTCTCTATTATTTGTTTGTTAACTTTAAAATTCTTTTTTTTAATCTATCTCTATAATTCAATTTAGGGAAAATTGAACCAAATAAACCGAACTCTAATTCGGTTTATTTGGTTCGATTTATATGGTTTTTTTGTGCTACTTTGGTCGATTTTTTTCATAAAGTTTGGTTTATTCGGTTGGACCAAAACCCAAACCGAATAAGCCAAACCGACCGAATGCTCACCCCTACTCATAGGCTCCAAATGATCATTTGAACTTGACCTAACCCATGGTTTGACCCAATTTTACCAATTGGTCAACCTAACCCAAATTGACCTAACTTGACCTAAATGGCTCAAATTGAATCAATTCAAATCAAATGAACTCCAAATCACTTGAAATTTGGCCCAACTCATTTTTGAATCATTTTATATCTTTCCAAATCAAAATCAAGGCCAAATGACCATTTTACCCTTAGGTCAAAGGGTATCACATGGCCAAATTCACTTGGAATTTGGTCAATTCTTTTTTGAGGCCACTTGGCATCCTCCTAGTGGTCTACATGGACACCAAGGAGGGTGGTGAACATGACCCAATGAGCTTAGGTTGGCCATGACTCAAGCTAAGGCCAAACTGACCCCTCCAATGAAAATTGAACACTTGGATCACCCAATGCACTCACTTAGCACATGGGCACCCACTCTACTTCCCTCCACTACCTAAAATGACTCACATGGGATGTTAAATAACCCAAACTGATCAACTAATCTCAGTAATTGAGCTAAAATGAAAACTCAGCTCTCAGTCATCCGATCCAAGGAGGGGGAGATATACTCCCCCTCATTCCCACTCAAACGAGAAGCACTTAATTCGACTGAACTCTAGTAATTGAAACCAAGCATCCCTAAGCTTCCTAAAGCCATTTTGAAGCTCCCTTGATTTCTCCTTCTCAATTTTTCCAAAATCCCAAATATGGGAGGTTAATCCAAATCCAAACTCATCCAATTCTCCATCAAAACTAAATTAACCTCACAAGCACCATTAAGGGACTGTCGAGCTCAATCAAGTTATTTCCCAAGTCACCAAGCCACGGGAAGGGGGGACTTTTACTAATGCCGGTCACCATTGAAGGGGAGCTTGGTCAACCGAGCCATCCACTTCAAATCAAGACTTGATACCTTCAACAGGGCTTCGTCTCTACTAGACGAAGCTACCTCCTTCTTTGGAAGCACTGGTGATAGCCTCCGGTGAGGTATGCCATTGAAATCGTAGCTATAGGAAAAATTATTTGGTCCTTTGTGAAGGATTTTGTAATCCCTTGAGATCTTGACCGTTGGATACATTGCTTGGGCTTCCCTGAAGGTGTGGGGTGAGTTTGAACTCCATCCGAGCTCGGGTGAGCTCGGATCGAGTGATGATTGATAGACGGTATCCGTCTCTCGCCTCTCGGGAGGAGATAGATCACACACCGTCCATTTCATGTGATTAGAATGGACAGTTGTGATTAAATCACAATAGATCTCCCTCTTATTTAAGCATAAACTGGGATTACCGTCCATCCATCTTAGATCGACGCTGTAGAAAAGTGCGCGCCGCCGGTGACTTCGACGGATGATAACTTATAACATATCCCGTCATGCCACTGGAAAGCTACGCTGCCACGCGTCCGCCACGTGGCCCGACGGGATTACGGGGTTAATTATCTCTAAGTAATTCATTTTTAATGCTAAAACTTCTAAAATTCATAACTAATTGTAGAAAAATCTAAAAAATATAAACTCAAGTTCATTTTAAATATAATTTAAAGGAGAATAATATAAAATTAAAATCAATTGATTTTGAATAATAACTTTCACTCAATTAGGGTTTTATTGGAAATATAATTAGGCTAATTACTTCTTAATTACTTCAGCAATTAATTCCAAACTTCCTAGTAGGGTTGATTAGTGGGATGACCTTTACCTCCCAAGATTTTCTTAGAATTTATTATTGGATTAATTAGGGGAATTGCTTACTTCATCCTTAATCCCTCTCTCAACTAAATAAATGATTAATTGACCTATTAAATAGTGATAAATTCATTAATTAAACTTGTTAATCATCATGAAACAATGAATGCACTTAGGGAATAAGATTAGGATTTCTTTTCCAATCTTTTCCCTTAAGTTTATTTCATGTGGATAAACACTTAAATAATTTGTAAATTAATTAATGGCTTAATCACATCAGTAATTAATTCAATTAATCAAACTCAAAACTAAATCACTCCAGAACTTAATCTTGGGTAGATTCTTAGGTGTTCAAGAACCTGATAGACTTCAAAGGAAATTATAATCAAACTACATATGTAGGATGGTTATGAAAATATTTAATTAAACCCTTTAGCTTAATTAATCAATAATTATGAGCCAATTGCATTGGGCCCTTTTATTTCTTAGGTGCATTACTGATTTAAATTTCATGTGGTTGCATATCATATGTTGGTTAATAATTACTTGAATGATTATGTTAAAGTGGTATAGGTAAGGGGTAATTAATTGAGTTAATTCACACCTTAACCAAAATAAAATATACAATAAATGTAATTGTTCTAAAATTAAACTAAACCAATTCACACATGTGGAAAATGAGTTAGGACCAGCAAACCCTTTTAATATTTCCTAATTCAAATCAAATTTAAAAATAAAAATATCTTTAAAGAATTTTGATTCATTTTAAATAATCCTATTTTATATGATTGTCCTTATGAAGTAATTAGGGTGAATGAAGTCATATGCTTACCTTTACATCCCTTTATTTCTTTCAAAAGCATGTTATTGTTTCCATATGAAATCATGCATTCATTTCTTTTGAAAATCAATTAAATAAAATATTTTCCTTTATGTCAAATTGCATGTGTTGGTTAAAATTAAGAATATGAGCTATTATCACTATTAAACCAAAAATTATTTTCAAAACTTATAAATTAAGATTATAATGAAGTGATGCTACTTATAAGTACTTATAAGCTTGCATGTGATTATAGCATAAGATGTATTTTATGTTATTTTCTTCTCTTCTTAACATGGATTTGAATGGGATTTTTCAAAGTGTATAGTTCATTTGAAAGAACACAACACTTGCTTAAATCTATTCTATGCATTCTATGTTATGACTTAAGAAGGATCCTTACATTTACATGTAAATTATACAACCAAATCAAACAAAAAATCTTTTGCATGATTCTTCATCCATTTGTTTCTCTTTGTAAATTTACATGTATTTAAGAAAAGTGGTATATTAGTCTGGACATCCCAGGGCAGCGAGGTTTTAAGTAGCCCTAAGTAGGTCATATATTTTACGCCCCTGGGGTAGAAAATAATGGTGTCGTACTCACTTATATCTTTTATATATGTGGATATGCATTTTGTTAATAGATGAAAAATCCACCTTTTCTACATAATAAAAACATGCATTAATGGAATATTCAAATTTTCAAACCATATCTCTTAGCATTCATCATCAAAGTGTGCTAAAATTTGCATTGCATGTATAGGTATGCTTAGGATCATTCTTGGGTATGTTATACATGGTGGAAAGAAATAAATAGTTGTGTGTCATGTGGTAGTAATCCACCTTAACTAATCCTAAGATGCCTCTCTTATTAAATAGGATTATTTAGAACAAATCTAAACTTAGGGTTAATTAAAACACATAATAAAATATTCACTAAATGAAATTCATCAGTCAATCTACCTTATAAATGTTTTAAGGTAGGATGAAAGAGAAGTTCTCTTCTTTTTTCTTCTAAGTATAGGTTCATTTAAACCAAATAAAATGACCAACTAAAATTGACAAATCAACTAAATCACTTAAAATGAAACCACCCTCTAAATTGAATCCTTCACATTTAGGAAATTTCAACCTTAAAGCCTAGCTAAGACATTCCACACAAGCCTTAAATGGCACACACATTAGGCTAAGTCACCATTTCTAGCTCTATGGTAGGGTGATGCATGTTTGATGCCTGATTTTATTTTTGTGATGTAATATTTTTATACCAGATGTTAAGGTGTATATGCGTAGACAAGATGTTAGGATGATCTTAGCCTAATCATGCCTTCTGTAGGGAATTGTGCTTAAGGGGTGTTGTAATAAAAATATAAATATTTTTGTTGTGCATGTTTATTATACCCTTAAGCACTATCCAAACTAGGATAGGACTTGGTTACCCATGTGTGGGGTACTAAGTCCAAATTATTCATATAACTACTTGGGTTGTGTGGTATGATTAGCTAATCTCTATTTTGTAGGTTTAGTTAGATTTATCTTTCCCTTTTTGATGTAAATTTTGCAATTAAAATTTGGAATGAATGTTATGGGGGAATTAAGGTGAACATTGGTTATAAGACCATGTCTTATATATCATGTGAAGCCTTAGAGCAAACTACATCCCAAGTCAAAAGGAAGAAAGAAGTGAAGAAAGAAAGAAATGAAGAATGAAAGAAATGAAGAAAGAAAGAAAATGAAGAAAGGAAGAAATGAAGAACAAAGAATTAATACCCCCATAATATGAATTCCTTTTTTAATTGTAATCATTCATTTATAATACGGGTTGT
Source organism: Cymbidium sinense (assembly GCA_021442155.1). NCBI lineage: Eukaryota > Viridiplantae > Streptophyta > Magnoliopsida > Asparagales > Orchidaceae > Cymbidium > Cymbidium sinense. The sequence continues at coordinate 31,030,614 of CM038221.1, read as the reverse complement.
ATAAGGGTAGAGCTCGGCTACCCATTTTTCTTTTTTGTTGTGGTGGAACCACCACATCGCCTCTCTTATTCTTTTATCAAATTTATAAATTAATTGATATTTTGTTTATGATTGTGCAATTAGGATGGCATGATCTTTCTAGTTTCTTCATTATTTGATGAATGGCCTGGATGTGATTAGGCTCTTAGGAAAAATAAATTTTATCCAATTAATCAACTCAAAATTAAATAACTCATAACCTCACCTAAAGCCTAAAACATAAATCAAGATAATAAAAGATTTATAAATCCCTTAACTGGATGTTGTATGTCTCACATCATGCATAAAATATATTGCTCCACTCTTGCTAATGGAGGGCTTCCACCTTTGACAGAGAAAATAGCTTGACCCTTGAGAGCCATTGTGGAAACACACCTCCTTCTTTCTGATTTTGGACCATAATCAATCTTCTCATTCATTAGGCATATGAAATCCCATAGCGTGTGTCAAATAAATTGTCCAAAAATTAAAATAAAACTTAACAAAATTTGCATTAGATTTAGGTCATTATTCATGCCCTACATGATCTAGTCTCTTAGGGTGTGTATTTTAAGGACTTAGTCTCCTTTCTAAATAAATAATAGCCTAGCTATCTTGCAAAGCATAAGACTTTCCTACATACATGTATTTAAATCATAGGAGTTAGTTGGCCACCCCAAAGTTTGTAAGTCCAATCGGGTGGTTTATTCTCTCTTGTGGAGATAAACCATATACCCATTTTTGCCTTAGATATAAGTCATATTTTGGCCCTCGCCAAAGCTCCCTAGATTTATGATCTGAGGTCCTTATTTCTCTTTGTAGGCTACAAGCATAAATCCTCACATCTTATGCATTTCCACGATCTTGTATTGTGAAATTATAAGCTCTACATTTCTAATAAAAATTCTACTCAAACATATAATCCTCTTCAAATTTCAAAAATATAAAACCCAACCACAAGATAGTTTGGGATGCTCACTAGGTTTTCTAATATCATGAGCATCCTCTATTCATCTCCCTTTGGTTTCGATAATAACTCCCTCCTTTTGATCAATCCCACTTGATTTTCCAAAAATAACTAATTTATTGATAGTCTTACCTTTGAAATCTTTGGAGACAATGATCATTTATCTTAATAGTATTCTTAAGGAGTATTCTATCAATTAGATGTAATTAACTATGGCTCCATAGGGAACTTAAAAAACTTAAAATAAACCCTACTTTACTTTTTCATGTAAAGTAGGGAAAGATCTCACATTCAAGACCCATGTCCTTAGGAGTCCTCATTAGGTGATTTAGTCCATTGTAGGACAGTGACTTATGTCTCTTGATATAGTACATCATTCCTCAATGTCGTACTTGATCACCCTAATGAGTGCATTTGCGGATTTGTGTGGTGCCCCAACAAATACACCAACATACTTTCAAAATTCAAACTTTTGAAAATAAAAAATACACCACATTTTTTTTGGCGACTCCACTAGGGATGGTTCCTCTCTCCATCTTTGATAAATGATCATTGTCTCTAAGTATCGATAGTGGGTTTATATTTTTATATGAATCCGAGACTATCCTTCTTTTCTGTTGGCACTTAGTTTATTTCATTCTTAAGCTAAGCTAGCCAACATCCTTTAGGTTTTAGGATCTAACTCCATGTAGGTCTTAAAACCCCTATTGAGTCCCCCTATAAGTGAAAATAAAATTTAATAAAAAGAAATGACTAAAAACTTTGGTGAACCTCCTTACCAATTCTATGGTAAGGTAAAGTTCATTCTACAAATAAGAAAAAATAAATCCTTTATAAAAAGATCACTTTTCAAAAGTACTTCCCAAAAAATTCACATAATAAAATACTTGCACAAAATACATATACCTCAACCTCATCTAACAATCTTCAAGATTATTACATGTAGGATCTTTTCAAAAATCAAAGTTAAGGATCATCTTTCAAAAACCACATATAAACATCCTCATTCAATATACTCAAATTTATTGAATGAAGATTTCATTTCCAAATAAAAACAAATTCATCTTTCAAAAAGCACATATGAACATCCTCATTTAATATACTCAAATTTATTGAATGAAGATTTCATAAAATCAAAATCATCTTTCAAAAAGCACATATTTGAAAATGAACACCCTCATTCAATCTACCCAAATTTATTGAATGAAGATTTCATGTCCAAATAGAATCACATCATAAAATGAAAATTCTATTTCAATATATCTCACATATGTTGAAGTTGGAGTTTCTCCCTTTTCAAAAATTACAAATTTGAAGATAAGCCTCTTCATTCAATATATTCAAATGTGCAGAATGGAGATTTCATTTTCAAATAAAATCACACCATTTGAAATCCCACTTAACACATTCCACATTTGATAAGTTGGAATTCATTCTCTTCAAAAAGCAATAATAACACACAAAAATTTCACCTTTGAAAAATAAAATATAATTGACTTCTATTTTACATAGCCAAATTTGTTAAATGGAAATCTACTTTGCAAAAAATTGTGAGAATCAAAATACATTGGAATTCCATTTGATATACCCAAATTTCTCAAATGAGAGTTTCATTTTTCAAAATGGAAATTAAAAAAAATATTGGATTCCATTTAATAGACCATGCTTGTTAAATAGAAATCCCTCCTTTCAAAAATAACTCAAAATCAAAACACAAAAATCAAACACATTTGGATTTTTATTTAGCATACGCAAATTTATTAAGTAAAGATCCTTTTTTCAAATTCAAAACACAAAAATCACATTTGGATTTTTTATTTAGCATACACAAATTTTCTAAGTAAAGATCCTCTTTTTAAAATCAAAATAAAAATCAAACACATTTGGACTTTATTTAGCATACCCAAATTTGCTAAGCAAATATCCTCTTTTTAAAATCAAAACACAAAAATCAAACAGATTTGGGTTTTATTTAGCATACAAATTTGCTAAGTAAAGATCCTCTTTTTAAAATCAAAACAAAAAAAATTATTTGGGCTTTATTTAGCATACACAAATTTGCTAAGTAAAGATTCCATTTCTAAATTCACACATGATTCACATCATGAGCAAATAAGCAAAAGAAGAAAAATTATTTTCAAAAAACTCATTTAGCATACCCAAATTTTCTAAATGAGTAATCCCAAACAAAATCAATTGACCCTCTATTTAACATACTCAAATTTGTTAAATAAAGAGTCCCCAACATAAAAATTAAATTCAAATATGAACCAACGGAAGCATCAAAAAAATCTCTTCAAAATATTTGAACCCATTTCCAACATACACAAATTTGTTGAAAGTGGATTTTAAACTCAAAATCTCTTCTACAATTCATTTGAAAATCTCTCTCCTAAATTCAATAAACCCCACTTAACTCATTCAAGTTGTTGAGTGTGGGTTCAAATTCTAAAGCAAATTTAAAAAGTCAGCATAATATCAAGGCATAAAATTTGATTTGAGTTTGTTTCCAACAATGAGTTCAGTTCAGTCTCCAACTTTTCTCAAGTTCAAGATGCAAGAAATGGATGCTCAAGTATGTGCTTTCCCCTTTGGGATGGATTTGGCCTTGATCAGCCTCCCACAAATTGATTTTGCTCATCTGATACACTTTGGCCAAGGATTCGAGGGGCTAGGATCACTTGTGAGGGGGCAACCCTCACAACTACAAGAATGTGGTGATTGGGCAGAAGCTAGTCATCCATATTGAGATGCCCTCAAATTCATAGTTTCCCTCACTGAAGAGGAAGGAGGTAGAGGTTCTCATAAGACAACTCTAGTGCGTCAGTTGTTCCCCAAGACGGGTACCCGCTCACTGGCTTCCTCCAAGGGGAAGGCTACCCTAGCTTCAAGGATAGTCTCCCCAACCTTTGAGATAGGGTCTAGTTCCTGTACTGCTCCACCCAGTAGAACTCAACATCGTAATAAGAGCCGCAAGATCAAGCGGCATCATGTGCACATAGCCAAGGAGATGGAAGCAGTCTCTCACATTGCAGTAGAGGAGTCACCCAGGGTAGTTTCTCCTTTGATCACATAGAACAAGTTTCATCCTCTTTCCAGGTCTGAAAGTAAGATGTTAAGAGGATTAAAGTGTCACCTCCACCTACAGTTCACTATGAGGCACCTACCAGAGATAGGAGGAGGTCGTATGCTGGCCTCAGTATAGATGGCAGGGATTACGGATGGTCAAAGTTCTGTGCCCAGTTTGATTTACAATTGGTTATCCCTCATAGTGTGGGTGAGCATATCCGTCAAGAGAGGGCCAGAGAGGCCCATGCATCAGTTCATGTTACTAGAGAGGTGAAGGTATGCGGCTCAACACCCTCGCCTCATTTCCGATCGATGCCACCCACACCGATCACATTGATAGTATTCTATTGACTGGTACTACCCATCATGGGAAGAGAGCCCCCGCACAGAGGGAGTCGGTGTTGTCTCCATCACACCGCTCCACTCTATGTCCATCATCAATAGTGCAAGTCCCATCTTCTATAATTCCATCTAAAGCCATGAAGGCAGCATCAGGAGAAAAGAAAGCCCCACTGGTAATCCGGCTATGGCCAAGAGATCCCATTTCATCTACCATCGAAGGCAGGTGAGCTCTCCTCTCGACCTCCTACTTTGTGAATGAAGAGTGGCAACCTCATAGCATCGTAGTTGTGCCTTCACCACCACCACCTCAGCAGATCATGGACATAGCAGAAGGAGAAGAAAATAGTTCCATTGTCCCTATGGTGATAGACCCTCCTAGGAGCCGCACTCCACCCATGGCAGTTGATAGCCATGAGCATGTATCCTCCAGTGAGCGTAGCCCTCACAAGATCAATATTCTGATAGCAAGGGAGGTTAGATGTATCTATGTTCATGAACATGATCCCATCACCAATCAGCCCCGATCATTTGTCCCTGCATAGCTGGACCGCTCCTTAGATGATATTGTAGCACAGTATCTCACTAAGAAGAAAGAAATCCTGGGGTATGACTGGTCTGACCTCAAGGAAGAGAAGGTTAGCTTTGATCCCAATGAATATGATTTGTTGGAAGACTCGGCAGAGGTGCATATGTTTGATACCAGGGGTTCCCTCCTTTAGGATCACCAGAGTTTGGAAGGTGTTGCGGCCTATCAGGATGATACAACCTATTCGACCCAACACCTCCTTTAGCAACTCAAATAGAAGAATGAGTAGACAAGATAAGATGGTGAAGATTTGCTAGCAATTCTAGCACTCGTAAACAAGCTCCAACAAAGATATCCTACCATTGGGAGACTGCCCTAAGTTATTGCATGTCTTGGATTAACCCAAAAGTTCACCTCCGATAGAGCAAGGACTAGCTTGTATAGGAAGGTAGTGAGCAGCACCTCCATACAATAAAAAGATATCAAACTCATAGTTGAATAATAAGTGAGAGAAGCGCTGGTGCAAGCTCGAGGAGGTTCATCAGTTCCAAAGGGTAGACCATACCTAGAGGAATTCGATGTTATCCAATATCCTAAGGGTTTTGTTCCTCCTTCTTTCAAGAGTTTTGATGGCAGCGGGAACCCACGCCAAATAGATAGCATACTTCGTGAGCAAATGGTAATGTCGCCGCAAATGATGTGTTATTTGTTCATCTTGCTCCAAAAGCTTAGCGGGTATAGCTTTTGATTGGAGCAACTTACAATGATTCAAGAAGACTTTACCAGTGAGCAACTCTTATTAATAAATTGGCAGAATCAAAGAAATGGTAACTATGGGTGATCTCTCAAGATATAAACAACACCCCTAATGAGTCCTTCATTGATTATATTCTGATGGCATAATTTAAGCATGAAATGTGAACCAAGCTAATAAAGAAAGTATCTTACTAAATCACACAAGAGCCTCCATAGCCTTCTTCACACCTCCTCAACCATACTCTCCTATACATATACCCTAGCTATCACCTACTTTTGGATAAATTAAATAAAAGTATTCATTTAAGATGGAGATAGTCGAAAATCTTTAAGAACCTCTTAAAGAAACGATTTTACTGAAGCCCAGGGAAGTGGGCAAGAGTAATGATCCTAACTTTTGCCCCTACCACCGCATGCTAGGACATGTTTTGGAGGATTGCTTTACATTTAAGGACTGGTTTGAGCATAGCTACAAGTTAAGAACCATAGTTATCCCTAAGGAATATCTAGTGGAATAACCATCCAGTTTTGTTAGGGTAATCCTTGGGGATACATGTGATCCTCTCAAAATAAAAGAAGGTTGGGATATCTCTTTATCTTGAACCTCTAAAATAATTATTTCTAAAATCAAGAAACTTTCCTTATAGGTGCCTGAGCGAGCTCGAACCTCCAACATCAAGGAAGGTTTGCATATTGCCAAAAATAACTTGGGAAAAGTAGGAGCTCAGCAGCAGCAGCAGCCCATACTTGCCCGGGATAGCCAAGTAGAGCAAACACCGACCGAGTCCAGCCTCCATTCCACGCATGCTACTACTACTTCAGCATTCCCCTTGCTCTTCTTCTAGTAGACATCTTGTATCGGCGGATGAGGGCATTAAATCCCTCACCCCACTTACTTTACTAGATTTCTACTATGTACCTCCTTTTAAATCTAAGAAATCGAGGAATAAAGCTAGTTTGAATTACATCTATGTCCACTTTTGATGGGTTATCTGATTCTACTCTTTTAGAAAATTCTTAAAGTCTTAATAATAATTATAACAACTCTGATCATCTTCTTTCTGATTCAAAAAAGGACTTTCCTTTTGAATACTATGGGTTCACCTCTTGAGATAGACTTAGAATCATCGATTTGAGGGTCCCATAGAGAAGTTGTGTGAGCCTGATGAAAGGTGTAGCTTTCCACTAACCCACCACAAGAGTCACCAAGTTAACCTCATAGTGGCAAGGTTCTACCTCCTAGGGCACCTCAAGATAAGGGAAACAAGTCATTGGTACCAACGAGCAAGAAGCGCCTCCACAAGATGCTCCACCCAAGGATATGCTTGTGGAGGATCAGCCCAGAGGTAATTACAATGTCCTCGCTCACCTAAGAAAGTTGTCAGCTAAACTAAGCATATATGATGCCCTTGTCTTATCCAAAGAGATGAGGAAATCATTAATCAAGGCCCTTCTTGATCCAGAGATATGCTTAGTTCAGCTGACCTCTATTGGAGAGGAGCACATTATTCAAGAGAAGCCCAGGGAGTCACATTTATCGATGAAGACTTTCTTCTGGGAAACATGGAGCACAACCGTCCCCTCTATATAACAGTGGATATGGGCAGATTCAGACTTTTTAGGGTTTTAGTTGATCCAGGTGCATCGATGAACATTATGATCCTAAAAACCCTTGCCTATTTGAAGATTGACATCTCTGCACTCTGAGGAGATCGGATGATGTTGAGAGGATTCAATGAACAGGGCGAGAGGGCTTTAGGATCTTTAATGTTATCTTTGGAAATATGCAACTGGAAGACTGAAACCAAGTTATATATAATTGATTCGAATACATCATTCACTGCTTTGCTCGGTAGGCCTTGGACACACCAAAACAAGTTTCAAACAAATGGAATCGAATACTGTGTCAAAGGAGATGAAATGTAATTTTTAATTAGAGATATCGAGATATATGAAGATGCGACCTACTATCTTCCTCAAAACCAGAATGTATATTCTCACAAACTTGGACAAAATTCAAATACAAAAGAAAAAGTAAAAGAAGAAAAAGAAAAAGAAGAAGAAAAAGAAAAGAAAAAGGAAAGTACAAGTGAGCGAGAAAGGGATACCAAGGAAGAAGTAGAGTCGCATGTTACATTCCACCCTCAATTCATTCTACCATACATACATATGGATAGGATGACTGGACCTCCACCAGGCATAGTCAGAGGTAGATACAGAGGCAATTCCAGATGTGGAAGATCTCCTGGTTGGCAACCAGCCAACAGAGATTATGTTTAATTTCACAGGAGTACTCCAGTTATTCACATGGACTTGGAATCCAGCTCAGGGGATGAGTCTCATGTGATTAGCACACCAGTCGACCCCTCTCAGCAGGTTTCATTGGAGGTGACACTCGAGCCAGACAGTGATGAAGACTGGGCCTCTAAGCAAAGCACCAATGTATTCGAATCAGGATTATGTAAAACTATTAGGCAGTAGTTGGGAACTTTTGCTCTAACCTCACTTTTTCTCAAAAAGTTGAAGGCTTAGTAGTTAAGGAAGCCCCTAGATCTTCCATGGATGTCAAGCCAAAGAGATTTCTATTGGGATCATCATCCTCAAGTCCCGAAGCTGATGTAGAACTTGAGGATAATTTATATAAAGATTTAATGGAATTACCTTTTGATTGGTACTTGCCCTATGTTCATAATCTTGCATAGAAAGGTTTGATTCCTTATACGTGGTCCAGGCACATGTCAAAGTATTTTGAGAAGATGTGGAACAATAAAGGCAGGGATGCACAATCAAGACCGAGACTAAGATTCGGTATAGTGGGTCCAGTCGATGATGATGGTTACTGCTTAGTTGTCACCAATCATCTGGAGTCTGATAAGATCTTCTCAAACCACACTAACTCTTATGAGGAAGTGTGTTTAAAAACTTTAGATGATCCCGATGATCTTCAAATCAAAGATGCACCTCCAAAATTTGAAGAGAAAATCCATTCTACTATTGACAAGCTCAAAGAAATCAACCTTGAAAGAAGATCCACCCTACATACATCAATTATCTATTAAATGAAGAAGAAACCAATGACTTAGTTAGGCTATTGACTGAGTTTAAGGATAGCTTTGTATGAAGCTATGAAGAGATGGTCGGATTATCTCCTGACGTAGCAGTCCATAAACTAGCAATAGACCTTAATGCTAACCCTATCAAGTAAACTCCTAGACGTATGCGATTAGAAATCAAACAACTGGTCATTTCTAAAGTCAAGAAATTAATCGATGCTAGTTTTATGAGGGAAGAAAAATACCCTACCTGGTTAGCTAGTGTCATGCCAGTTAAGAAAAAGAATGGCCAAATTCGCATATGCATCAATTTCAGGGACTTAAATAAGGCATGTCCTAATGATGAATTTTTACTTCCTATACTAGAATTAATGGTGGACATCGCCTCATCTCATGTAGTATTCTCCATCATAGATGGGTCATCTGGCTACAACCAAATCAAGATGGCCCCCAAGGATAAAAGAAACACTGCTTTTTGAACCCCGATTGGAATATATTGTTATTAGGTCATGCCTTTCAACCTTAAAAATGCTGGTGCTACATACAAGCAAGCCATGACTCGAATCTTCAATGAACTCATTCATCATTAAGTTAAATGCTATGTTGATGATCTAGTAGTCAAAAGCAAAGAAAAGGAAGACCATCTCTTTGACTTTAGAGTAGTTTTGAACTGTTAAGGCAATTCAACCACAAAATGAACCCCAAAAAGTGTGCATTCTGAGTAGCTTTAGGAAGTTCATTGGGTTTGTTATCCGACATCGGGAATAGAGATAGACCCAAAAAGATCAAAGCTATCTTAGAAATGATACCCCCTAAAAAGTCTAACTCAACTCAGATCTTTCCAAGGGTGGGATCTAAGATGCTTTATCTCCAATCTGGGAGATGCCATTTTAGCACTTGTCAAAAGGGATGCCAAGTTCAAGTGGGATGACAAGTGTCAACATACTTTTGAAGACATCAAATAGTATTTGGTGAAGTCGGCAGTTCTAACAACCCCTATCTCGGGTAGGCCACTTATTCTCTACATTGCTGCATTGGACGACTCCCTTAGCGCATTATTTGCTTAAACCAACGATGAAGGTAAGGAGAACGCTCTCTACTACCTCATCCATCATCTGATCTCTGTTGAAGCAAACTATCTTCCTATTGAGAAACATTGCCTAGCTTTAATCTTTACATACCAAAAGCTAAGGCATTATATGCTTTCTCATAAGGTAAACTTGATTTCAAGAATCAATCCACTACAGTATCTCATGACATGACCAACATTATCTGGACGGTTGGCATGTTGGTCCATGATTCTCTCATAGTTTGATATTATATTTGTACGAAAGGTCACGATATAATTTCTTAGCAAAGACACCCACTTCCTGCGATTCCTCGCTTAGTGATGATCTCCCATGAACAAATCATGAACTTAGAGGTTGATCACCTGGAGATGTATTTTGATGGTGCAGCTTCCTTTAAAAAAGGAGAAGAATCATACTCTTCCAAGAAAGGGGGTGGGGAATCATTCTCTTAACTCATCGGATGTGATGAGATTCTCATACTATCTCCAATCCATGCACCAACAATGAAGTTGAGTATGAGGCTTTGATTGCTTTGGAGAGTTAGCTATTACGGTGTGTCAAGAGCATCAACATCATGGGATTCTCAACTCATTGGGGTCCTATAAGGTTCTAAAACCTAAGCTTCGTCACTACCACGAGTACACCATGAAGTTGTTGGCCCAAATCCTGAGGTCACCATCTACAAGGTTTCTCGAGGAGAGAATGTAGTAGTAGATGCTTTAGCCAAACTCGCCAAGGAATTGGCATGTCTGAAAGATGAATCCATTCCAATAAGGGTCCAAAATAGACAAGTTATATCCCTTATTGATGATGAACTCGTCGAGAGACATTCTCTTGAAGCGGAGGTTGTCGTTGCTAATAAAGAAGAGGAGCTAGATTGGAGGCAACCATTCATAGATTACTTGAACACATGAAAACTACCTCAAGAGAAATCACAAGCCCATCAGATGAAGCAGAGAGCTCTCTCTTATGCTCTCGTGGATGGCACTTTGTACTGATGATCTTTCGATCAAATATGGTTACACTGTTTAGACAAACACGAAGCCTATAAGATCATCAACGAGATACATTCAGGTCTATGAGGACTGTATCAATCCAGTCTGAAGGTGAAAGCAAAGATCAAGAGACTAGGATACTACTAGCCTTTGATGATTACAGGCTGTATGAACATAACTAGGAGATGCCATCAGTGTCAGGTACATGGTGTGGTCCTACATCAACCCCCAACATTCTACATCCTACATTAGCCTCATGGCCATTTGAGTGTTGGGGTACCGACATAGTGGATCCCATCGATCATCCTTCTTCTCAGGGTCATCGGTTCATCTTAACTACCACCGATTACTTTTTCAAGTGTGTGGAGGAAATCCCACTCAAAGAGGTCATAGCTTAGCATGTGCTCCAAGGAACCATATCGTATATAGGTTTGGGGTGCCTCGAACGAATTATATCTGATAATGGTACTGCATTCAAAAGCACCAAGATCAACAGCTTCGCTAAGAGACATCTATAGATTGGAGATATTCCACCATCTACTATCCTAGGGAAAATGGTCTGGTAAAAGCATTCTGCAAAACTCTCATCCATATACTAAAGAAGACACTTGACGATAACAAGCGACAGTGGCATGAGAAACTAGTTAAAGCCTTGTGGGCTTTCTGCCACATATAGAACTCCAACCCAATCTACCCCATTCTCCTTAGTGTATGGTTCTGAATCCATTCTACCATTAGAAGTTCAGCTCCCATCACTAAGGATTGCAATGGGTAATAAAATCACTACATAGCAGAATGTTAGGTTGCGGTTAGAAGAGCTCAAAGGTTTAGATGCCTACGGGCATGCCAGAACCTCAAGTTGTACAAAGCCAAGATGATTTAAGCTCACAACAAGCTGGTCCTCCCTAGATATTTTCAAGTAGGAGAGCTTGTTTTAGTTCTAAGAAGACCAATTGTTGCCCGTCGAAAGACGGAAAGCAAGTTTAAACTCACTTGAAGAAGACCTTTTGTTATAGAGAAGGCCTACCAAGGAGGATCTTATCAACTTATTGATTGTAAAGGGGAACATCTGATGCTTCTAATTAATGGGCTCTATTTGAAGAAATACTACCCATAAAATCATGTTTGAAAACAATTATCATCAAAATTCTATTCCAATTCATCAAAATATTCTCTTCATTTGAAGTGTTGTTTGCTTGTTTGCGAATCCGCCATGACATGTTTAGGGTGGGTGTAAGAGAACCCAAGAGGCATCATATCCCTCTTTCACAACATGAACACAAATCAAACACGATTTCCTAATGCTACTAGAATAGGTGTGAGAGAACCCAAAGAACCCGAGCGGCATCCTTTCTTTGTGGGATCATAACTGCCATTCATGGCACCATTTCATCAACCTTTAAGCATGTTTTAGATAGTAAGATAACCTAAGCGGCATCCTATCCTCTTCAAACACAAACACAAACACAAACATATATCTTTTATCTCGGGCTATTATGATGTGGGAGAAATCCCCCTGTGGCACTCATTCATTAGCTGCTCTAGGTCGGGTTGACATGCTACCTTGCTAGTATATCACCCTAGTGGTCGTTTGTCTAGCAGATGTGAGTCCCCGCACTTTCTTCCTGACTTGACCATTACAAACTGATGAGCGCCTCGTTAGTTTGGTAGGCCTCTCACCGAGTAAGCTACCTCAAGTTGACTTCATTGAAGAAGATGTAAGCCTACACCCTTTTTTTCTTAAACTAGCCATCATACACTGACTAAGTCAAATATATTTGAGGTTTAGGATAACTCCCCCAGTGGCTCCTTTCCTCTTGACTACTCTTAAGTTGATATATAAGTCCCCCAATGGCATTCACTTAGTAGTCGCCCTAGGTCGGATAGCACTTATCGAGCCAAAGATAAACTATCCTGGCAATCAGTTCCACTGTATGAGGATGTGAGTCCCCAATGCTTTCTTCCTAGGCTGAATGTTGCAAACCAATGGGCACTTTAGGTTGATTGATGTTCGCTATGCTGACAATGACTCACCCGGTGGATTCACCACTCTTGGCAGATGTGAGTCCCCATACTTTCTCTTGAGTTGGCCACCAATACTTATAGACATTATCTTCTCCAAGGTTTTGGATAAAGCCCTTAGAGCCTCTCCCAGGCACTCTATTTAGATGCACCCCATTTACACTACCCGAGTTACTCTTGATTGGATAGTCCCCTTTCCTAGTAGCCACCCCTGTGGTTGGAGAATTTGTTCAGCGGATGTACAGATTCTCCCTTAGACCAGTAAATCTGAGATAGGTCTAGGCTGATATAAGCTCCTTCTTAGTATGATCCCTCACAAACCAACAGGGTCTACGATAAACAAATAAAATAAATAAATAAATTTATTCGCTTGTAGATTAGGAATTCAAGCCCCAATGGCCCCTTTCCCAAGCAAGCATCCTATCTTTAAGGCAATGTCAACAGAACTCCCTATAGGAATTATCTGACTACACTTGAGTTGAGATAAGTGCCCGGGTCGGCACTCTCTTTGTAGTCACCTTTAGGTTGGGTTCAATCTATTTCCATAAATAAGTTACCCCGATGGTCATTTCATTTTGGAAGATGTAAGTCTACTACGCATTCTTTCTAGCATGACTGTCGCATATCGACGGGCAGCCTTAGATCGGGTTGACATGTTACCTTGCTAATATGTCACCCCAGTGGTCTTTTATTCAAAAAATATGTGAGTCCCCGTGCTTTCTTCCCTAAATTAACCGCTGTAAAATGAAAGGCACCCCTTTGGTTGGATAATTTTTCCCCTCGGCCGGGAAGCTACTCCCTTTGGATTGGTAAATTAAGTAACCAACATGGCCCCTACTCAAGCCCCATTACAAACCGATGGATCCATCAAATATAATTAAAATGAAATTAACTATCTTTGAACTAATTTAAGTCCCCGGCATTCACTCAAGAAAGGTTGGGTTCACCGTTGCCTCCAACCGATCACCCCTGATCGATCTACTTTGGAGGATATAATTCTACTATGCTTTCTTCCTAGTACAGCCGCTACACACTGAAAGGCAACCTCTCCAGTTGGATAGCCTTACCATATGGTTGGTAGATTACCCCTTTGGACTGGTAAATCTAAAGTAGGCCAAGGCCGACATGGCCCTTACTCAGTGCGGTCCATCACAAACCAACAGGGTCCATCTCAAAAATTTAAAAATTTAAAATCTGAAATGAAATCAACCCTCCTCTCCAATGGAGTCAAATTAAACAATCAAATCAATCAGCTTCTCCTCGGTGAGATGCAAATCTATCTAATTCCCCAGTGGAATCAATTCAATCCAACCCGAACTTGCTCCCTTAGTGGAAGTTCACATCTTTTATCCCCGGTGGATTCCAAATTATAATCCCCCAGCGAATTTCACTACCACTCATCCCCTGGATGGATGACTTTCCCTAGTTGAAGGTTCACATACTCCATCCCTAGTGGATTCCTCCTTGACTCTCTTATGTCTTTGACATAAGTAGAGTCACATTGCACAAAGATCATGATTCCTTCTACACCTCAAGTTTAAGAGTAGATCATTTCTATTAGTGCTTGTGAACATTCGGTGTTGTTGATCATCTCGGTCAACATCAATATGTGCGATATGCCTTGTCAGTCACACTACACCTATTGGGTGCCCTTTGTTGACCTCACTTTTGGAGTGAGCTTTTAACTTCTCCATCTTAAGCATAGGACTCCTATAGACTTTAAGAGTTACATAGTCTTAAAATATTTCTAGTGATTAGGTGAACACTTAAACTATCCCTAGAGACTTAGAAGAGTTAGCCACAGGAATAGGTTATGCCTTAAGGGTATTAGGAAGACTTTCCTACCCTATAGCTTAAACCCAGTCCTTGCTTCCCTACTTCAAACTAATTCCAAATCAAATCTTAAATCAATTACAACTCAATTGATTTTCTCAAATCATAAATCAATTCCAACTAAATTGATTTTCTCAAATCTTAAATCAATTCCAAATCAAATGATTGAAACCCATGATTGAATTTAAATCCCAAAATCTTTCCTAAGCCATTTGATTTCATCTTATGGACTTAGCTCAAATCAAATCCAAATCAATCCAAACTCATAAGATTTTCTCATAACCCATTTATATTCTCATCTATATTCATAAATATAAATGAAATATAAATTCAAATAACCAAAACTAAATTAAAAAACTCAAATCCAAATCTAACCAAAATCCAACTTATACTCCTTCAAGTCAAATCCTTGAACTTAGCTCAAGCCAAATCCAAATCACTCCAAACTCAAAAGATTTTCTCATGACTCATTTATATTCTCATTTATATTCACAAATATAAATGAAATATAAATTCAAATAACTAAAACTAAATTCAAAACTCAAATCCAAATCCAACTTAAATCCAACTTATGCTCTTCCAAGACAAATTCTTGAACTTAGCCAAATCATTCTCAAATCAATCCAAATCTTTGGATTTTCTCTTCAAACAATCATTCCTTCAATCACAAGCCCAAATATAAACATAAACTATAATCACCAAACCAAAATAAAACTAACCCAAGTCAAACCCATGTTCACCCTTTTGACATGAAATCATCGAATGAATCAAAACCCATTTGACTCCAAATCACTTGCAACTGAAATTATATTTCCATCATAAGTCCATATTCGAGTTCAACCAAACCTAAATCAAGCCTAGATCAAGCAAATTGACTCATTTAGGCTCACTTCACCTAAAGTGACCTAAAGCATCTTTTTGAGCCAAATTCTAATCCAACCCAAATTGGATTGAACTAAGCCCATCTAAGCCTCACATTGTGAGCAGCAATCATCCTAGGATGATCAATCACTCAAATTGGGTCAAACCAAGTCAAACCTAGCATTTGACCAAGTCAACACTTAGCCAAAATGAAACCTAAATAAGCTAAAATTCACTATGGGCCAAATTGATTGAAACCATTGATCTAAACCAATCCATAATCAATGATTGAACATGACCAAGCTATCAATTAAGTCAAACCAAGCCTAATTGGCCACTTGACCTAAGTTGACCCAAATTGACCTAAAAAATCAAAATGGGTCAAATCTTGATCTAAGCCAAATTGATTGCAACCAATGGGTCAAAAAATTCTAATTAAACTTGACCAAATCTTCAATTGACCAATTAGACTCAACCTAGCCCAATTGACCATGAACCCAACTTGACCTAAAAAGTCAAATCAACTTAAAATTAAACCAAATCATAATTGATTGAAATCAAAGCTTGCAATACATTTCAAATGATCAACCAAATCTAAACCAACCCATGACCTAACCCAATTGGGTCAAATGGGTCAAATTGGTCAACTTGACCCATTTAACCTAAATGAATAAATGAATCAAAACCAAATATAAACCAAATTAAATCAAATGACACCTGAAAATGATCATTTGAACCTAACCCATGGTTTGGCCCAATTTAACCAATTGGTCAACTAAATTGACCCAACTTGACTTAAATGGGTCAAATTGAACCAATTCAAACCAAATGAACTCCAAATCACTTGAAATTTGGCCCAATTCATTTTTAAATCATTTCAAATCAAAATCAAATCAATGACCATTTTACCCTTAGGTCAAATCCTTTGGCCAAATTCACTGGAATTTGGCCAATTCTTTCTCAATGCCACTTGGCATCCTCCCCAGTGGTTCACATGGACACCAAGGATGGTGAACATGACCCAATGAGTTTGGGTGTGCGGCTCATGCCAAGGCCAAGGCCCCTCAATGAAATTGAACACTTGGATCACCCAATGCACTCACTTAGCACATGGGCACCCATTCTCCTTCCGTCCAGTACCTAAAATGACTCACATGGGATGTTAAACAGCCCAAACCGATCAACCAATCTCAACAATTGAGCTAAAATAGCAACTTAGCTCTCGGTCATCCAATCCAAGTAGGGGGAGATATTCTCCCCCTCATTCCCACTCAAATGAGAAGCACTCAATTCGATTGATCTCTAGGAATCGAAATCAAGCATCCCTAAGCTTCCCAAAGCTATTTTCAAGCTCCCTTAATTTTTCCTTCTTGGTTTTGCCTAAAGCCCGAACAAGGGAGGTTAATCCAAAGCCAAACTCATACAATTCTCCATCAAAACCAAATTAACCTCACAAGTACCATCAAGGGACTTCGTCGAGCTCAATCAAATTATTTCCCAAGTCACCAAGCCATAGGAAGGAAGACTTTGACCAAGGCTGATCACCATTGAAGGGGAGCTTGGTCAAGCCATCCACTTCAAATCAATACTTTATACCTTCAACAAAGCCTCATTTCTATTAGACAAAGCTACCACCTTTGTTGGAAGCGCCGGTGATAGCCTCCGATGATGTATGCCATTGAAACTGTAGCTATAGGAAAAATTGCTTGGTCCTTTGTGAAGGAAATTGTAATCCCTTGAGATCTTGATCATTGGATACATTGCTTGGGCTTCCCCGAAGGTGTGGGGTGAGTTTAAACTCCATCCAAGCTTGGGTGAACTCGGATCGAGTGGCAATTAATAGACGATATCCATCTCTCGCCGCTCAGGAGGAGATAGATCACACATCGTCTGTTCCGCTTGATTAGAACGAACGATTGTGATTAAATCATGATAGATCTCCCTTTGATTTAAACTATTAGATTGTGGTCCAATCTTAGATCGGCGCCCATGAAAGCGTCCACCCGACCTTCGGATGGATGTGACAAAATAACTTATCCCATCGCATTGAAAGCCACGTCGTCATGGCGATGGGATTAGGGGTTTAATTAGCTCTAATTAATTCATTTTTAATGGTGAAACTTCCAAATTTTATAACTAATTGTAGAAAAATCCAAAAAATACAAACTCAAGATCATTTTAAAGATAATTCAAAGGAGAATGATATAAAATTAAAATTAATCGATTTGGAATAGTAGCTTTCACTCAATTTAGGTTTTATTAGAAATATAATTAGGCTGATTACTCCTTAATTAGTTTAGTAATTAATTCCAAACTTCCTAAGGTTGATTAGTGAGATGACCTCTGCCTCCCATGATTTTTTTGGAATTTATTATTGGATTAATTAGGGAATTAGTTACTTCATCCTTAATCCCTCTCTCAACTAAATAAATGATTAATTAACCTATTAAATAGTGATAAATTCATTAATTAAGCTTGTTAATCATCATGAAATAGTGAATGGACTTATGGAATGAGATTGAGATTTCTTTTTCAATATTTTCTCCTAAGTTTATTTCATGTGGATAAACACTTAAATATATTGCAAATTAATTAATGGCTTAATCACTTCACTAATTAATTCAATTAATCAAACTCAAAACTAAATTACTCTAGAACTTAATCTTGGGTAGATTCTTAGGTGTTCAAGAACCTAAGAGACTTCAAAGGAAATTATAATCGAATTATATGTGTAGGATGGTTATGAAAATACTTAATTAAACCCTTTAGCTTAATTAATCAAAAATTATGAGTCAATTGTATTAGACCCTTTTATTTTTTTAGGTGCATTGCTAATTTAAATTCCATGTGGTTGCATATCATATGTTGATTCATAATTACTTGAATGATTATGTTAAAGTGGTATAAGAAAGGGATAATTAATGGAGTTAATTCACACATTAACCTAAATAAAATATAAAATCAACCTAATTGTTCTAATTAAACTAAACCAATTCACACATGTGGGAAATGGGTTAGGACCGCAAACCCTTTTCATATTTCCTAATTCAAATCAAATTCAGAAATAAAAATCTCTTTAAAGAATTTTGATTCATTTTAAATAATCCTATTTTCTATGATTGTCCTTATGAAGTAATTAGGGTGAATGAAGTCATATGCTTACATCTCTTTATTTCTTTTCAAGCATGCTAAATGTTGTTTGCTATATGAAATCATGCATTCTTTTCTTTTGAAAAATTCAATTAAATAAAATATTTTCCTTTTATGTCAAATTACATGTGTTGGTTAAAATTAAGAATATAAATGGCTATTATCACTATTAAACCAAAAATTATTTCCAAAACTTATAAATTAAAGATTATGAATGAAGTGATGCTACTTATAAGTACTTATAAGCTTGCATGTGATTATAGCATAAGATGTGTTTTATGTTATTTCCTTCTCTTCCTTAACATGGATTTGAATGGGATTTACAAAGTGTATAGTTCATTTGAAAAGAACACAACACTTGCTTAAATCTATTCCTATGCATTCCTATGTTATGACTTAAGAAGGATTCTCACATTTACACATGTAAATTATACAACCAAATCAAACAAAAAAACTTTTGCATGATTCTCCATCCATTTGTTTATCTTTGTACATTTACATGTATTTAAGAAAAGTGATATATTAGTCTGGACTTTTCGGGGCAGCGAGGCTTTAAGTAGCCCTAAGTAGGTCTTGTACCTTACTCCCCTGGTGTAGAAAATAATGGCGTCATACTCACTTATTCCTTTTATACATGTGGATGTGCATTTTGTTAATAGATGAAAAATCCCCTTTTTACATAATAAAAATATGCATTAATGGAATATTCAAATTTTTAAATCATATCTCTTAGCATTCATCATCAAAGTGTGCTATAATTTGTATTGAATGTATAGGTATGCTTAGGATCATTCATATGCATGGCATACATAGTGGAAAGAAATAAATGGTTGTGTGTCATGTGGTAGTAATCCACATTAACTAATCTTAAGATGTATCTCTTATTAAATATGGTTATTTAGAGCAAATCTAAACTTAGGGTTAATTAAAATACATAATAAAACATTCACTAAAGGAAATTCATCAGTCAATCTACCTTAGAAATGTCTTAAGGTAGGGATGAAAGAGAAGTTCTCTTCTCTTCAAAACATTTAGTAACTAAGTATAGATTCATTCAAACCAAATCAAATCACCAACTAAAATTGACAAATCAACTAAATCACTTAAAATGAAACTATCCTCTAAATTGAATCCTACACATTTAAAAATTTTAATCTTAAATCCTAGCTAAGACATGTCACACAAGCCTTAAATGGCACATTAGCTAAGTCACCATTTCTAGCTCTATGTTAGGTGGTGCATGGTTTGATGCCGATTTTATTTTTGTGATGTAATATTTTTATAGGATGTTAGGTGTGTGTACGGATGTTAGGATGATCTTTTCCTAATCATGTCTTCTACAGGGGATTATGCTTAAGGGGTGATGTAATAAAAATATAAATTCTTTTATTGTGCAGGTTGCTTATACCCCTAAGCATGATCCAAACTAGGACAGGTGGACTTAGTTACCCATGTGTGGGGTACTAAGTCCAAATTATTCATATAACTGTTTGGGTTGTGTGGTATGATTAGCCAATCTCTATTTTGCAGGTTTAATTAAATTTATCTTTCCCTTTTTGATGTAAATTTTGCAATTGAAATCTGGAATGAATGTTATGGGGGAATTAAGGTGAACATTGGTTATAAGATCATCTCTTATATACCATGTGAAGCCTTTGAGCAAACTACATCCCAAGTCAAAAGGAAGAAAGAAGTGAAGAAAGAAAGAAATGAAGAAAGGAATAAATGAAGAACAAAGAATGAAGACCCCCATAACATGAATTTCTTTTAATTATAATCATTCATTTATAATTCTGGTTGTATAAGGGTAGAGCTCGGCTACCCATTTTTTTTTTAAGGTTTGTGTGGTGGAGCTCGACCACATCGGCTTCTTATTCTTTTGTGTTAAATTTATAAATTGATTGATGTTTTGTTTATGATTGCGCAATTAGGATTGCATGTTCTTTCTAGTTTCTTCATTGTTTGATGAATGGTCTGGATGTGATTAAACTCTTAAAGAAAAATAAAATTTCTATATGATTAATTAACTCAAAATTAAATTAAACAACTCATAACTTCACCTAAAACCTAGGATATAAATCAAGATAATAAAAGATTTAGCAACCCCTTAGTTGGATGTTGTATGTCTCACATCTTGCATAAAACATATTGCTTCACTCTTGATAATGGAGGGCTTTCACCTTTGCCAGAGAAAATGGCTTGACCTTTGAGAGCCATGGTGAAAACACACCTCATTCTTTCTGATTTTGGCCCATAATCAATCTTCTCATATATTAGGCATATGAAATCTCATAGCCTGTGTCAAATAAATTATCCAAAAATCAAAATAAAACTTAACAAAATTTGCATTAGATTTAGGTCATTATTCATGCCTACATGATCTAGTCTCTTAGGGAGTGTGTTTTAAGAACTTAGTCTCATTTCTAAATAAACAATAGTCTAGCGATCTTGCAAAGCATAAGACTTTCGCCTACATGTATTTAAAATCATAGGAGGAGTTAGTTGGCAGCCACCCCCAGGTGGTTGTAAGTCCAACAGTCGGGTGGTTTATTCTCTCTTGTGAAGATAAATCATATACCCATTTTCATATTAGATTTAGATAGTATTTTGGTCCTCATCAAAGCTCCCTAGATTTAGGATCTAAGGTCATTGTTTCTCTTTGCGGGCTACAAGTATAAATTCTCACCTCTTAAGCATTTTCACGATCTTGTATTGTGGAATTGTAAGACCTAGATTTCTAATAAAAATTCAACTCAAACATATAATCCTCTTCAAATTTCAAAAACATAAAACCCAACTATAGGATAGTTTGGGATGCTCACTAGGTTTCTATTATCATGAGCATCCCCTACTCATCTCTCTTTGGTTTCGATAATAACTCCCTCTTTTTGATCAATCCCACTTGATTTTCCAAAAATAATCAATTGTTGATAGTCCTACCTTTGAAATCTTTGGAGACAATAATCATTTACCTTAATCGAGAGTATTCTTAAGGAATCACATTCCTTAGGATACTTATTTATAGGAACTTGCCTGCAAAATAAACCCTACTTTACTTTTCTATATAAAGTAGGAAAGATCTCATTCATTCAAGACTCATTGTCCTTGAGTCCTCATTACTTGATTAGGTCCATTGTAGATGACTTTTATCTCTCGAGATATATCATTCCTCCGATCACCTTAATGAGTACATATGGATCTGTGGTGTCTCAACAAATACACAACATATTTTCAAAATCCAAACTTTTGAAAATAAAAAAATACACCACTGCCTTGTTCACGATCTCCTAATCACCATCATTTAATTGTTTACCCTTGATTATCATTGTCTAATTCTCACCACTCAATTATCACCGCTTAATTATCTCATCTAGCCATCATCATTTAACCATCCTGAAATCCACTATAATAATCATCTACCATTATCGCCACCCAATACCTATATCGTAGTATAGGAGATCAAGCAAGTGCGTTTAATTTTATAATCCTGTCATCTCTAATTGTAAAGAGCATACTAATATATCTTCAAATACATAGTAAATCATTTTGAGTCAAGCCTCAAGATTTTTTTTTTCTCTTTTCATATTTTTCACATAAAAATCTTATTTTTTATACTCATTTCATTTTCTGTTTTCTTGCAAGATCTTTGTATAAAGATAAGGCATAAAACTCTCCCTCATTATTAAACACAAAATCTCGAATGAACACTCTGGTGTTAGTGAGAACATGACATTAAAATCACATTTACTTTAAAAAGTGCCATTTGCACTCTTCAGAGCATAAAAGAAACATACAAATCATTTTACAAATCGTGAAAACCCATATTGTGATTCAAATCTGTCATCAAACCACACACATATGTGCTTGATCGAGTCAAAAGGATCAGAAGTGATCTTAATATTTTGTGCTATTTTTGATAAAAATAAACAGAAGAATAAAAATAAATAAACAATATAAAATAAAATTAAAAAAATTCATTGATTCCTATCCAAAATGAGTTGATCATTATTTGATTAGTTAACAAGTTCTTAACTTTTTTTTTTATTTCTACAATGAGTTTTCTATAAACCAATAATCTTATATTTACTTAAATAATTCTTCTTCTTTCAAATGCAACAACTTAAGAGCCATTATTATATCCTTCCTAGCTTATAAATTGGACGCATTGCAAGTTCAACTAAGTCATCAATAATTTTCCTTCTGAAAACTTCACACATCAACTGTGGTATTTCTAGCGATCAATCTATCACTGTCATCTCTCATGCATTGTCTTGATAAAACAGATCTGAGCTATAGCTGATTTAGCAAACGCTTATAAATCAACCTCATTGAAAGCCGGCGCTTCCTATGGCTAAGGTGGTCTTCACGATCATCGGCTTCGATAAACGTGGACTTTATAGTCGCCAGTTCCTCGCTAGATGGCAACTTTTTACACCATTTTTTGATCTTAGTTTCTTCCAGAGCTATATGGTTTGGTTCTCATTCAGCAAGCAAGGTTTTCGGCATTAAGGATTGTAAATTATTAGTGAAATAGAAATGTTACGCCACCTCCATCACTTTCAAAGCTTATTCTACACATAGAGACATTGTGGTGATCCCCGCAGCAAATAGATCAGAAAAATCTCATAATCTCAAAATGCCAAAAGGCATATAGTCCACTATCTTCCTAACACTTAAATGATTCTCAATTACGAGGCATATATAGAACATCTCCACTCACATAATAAATTCAATCAAACGAATGATACCAGTTACAATGCCAAGAACGTCAATGGCGTCCCAAACTCACAAGACTGAACATCACCACTAAGAGGCAGAGAGCTGAATTGAAAGAAGTGCTCGGTGGCTGGCTGCTTGCTTCTGCCTCAACAGCTGCCTTCGGCGCTGGCGCCGAGAGTTCTGCGACCTGAGGGAGAGGAGGATCGACGACATCCGCAGGCTCGAGAGGAGGTGCAGGGGATTCGGCTGGAGGCAGTGCTTCAGGTGCAGCTAAATCAGTAATATCGCCTGGCCGAGCAGGTAAGATGGTGTACTGCAACTTGGCATCCGGATTGGAGCATGGACTCCCTGCAATATCAAATTTATTTTATTATAGTTTTCTTTTATAATTGGTAGTTGCCTAAATTTGTAACAGCTAATACTCTTAGGGGCTGTGTGGGATCACTTTTATTTTTCATTTTTTGTTTTATATTTTATATTTTATTTTATTTATGTTTTGTTTCAAAATAAAATATTTTGGAGGTGATAGTACTCAAAATATTTAGAATTTGTTTTGAGTATTTTTAATAATAATATTATTTATTTTTAAAAATAAAAAAATACTTAAAATATACTACTTTTCATCCAATCATTCATAGCTAAGTTAGATTAATGTACTTACTCATGTATGCTCTTGCAGTGGCAGGGAATTCAGTGAAAATGCCATCTACTCCGAGTCCACCAACAAAAGTTGCAATCTCCACAAATGGGTCCGAAAAGAAATCATACGCTATGGTTGTGAACTCATTTCTGAGCACTGATACGTAGACGGAGATATTTGCTTTCTGCATCTTATCAGTGACATCAGTGAAATGAGAGAGGAAGTCGCCTTCGTAAGCCATTAGTGTAGATCTAATGACGTTAACTGCATCAGCAAACTGCTTGATCTCGTCCAGCGTTGGTTTAGGGGCATCTCCTATTTGCTCAGGAATCAAGAGAATTCGTTCATAGTTTGGGTTCTTCTTATATACTGATAGAACTGAAGTGTCATCAGACTGGATAAGAACTCTCTTAGTTGTGTCTTTGTCAAAGCTTGCATTTGTTAAGGCAGTGGAAACTGTATCAACTACACCGAGCCCCTTCTTCGATGCGAGGTAGGCAGCATTCTGTTCAACAAAAGAGAAGACTTTTAGTATTTAGAATAAGTTTTCTGAAATCTCATAATACATGCAACTGTCAGGAATGGTGATTGCTGAGAATTTTGATGCCTGAGTCAGACCTGAATGTTGATCAAGACCCCTGCAACTGTGCTTTCTTTGGCAAAGGTTAGGAATTCAGGTAACGTTAAGACTTTTCCCATGTTCTTAGCTGCTGGATTTCTCTCCAAGCCAAACCTAGAATATGGGCTAACCAAAGAGGCTGGAGAAGGAAGAAAGAACAGCCATGAAAAGAAAGGAAATTTGAATCTATAAGACGAATATAATTATGTTTATACTTGTATCAAGATCAGAATAGGAAATGGCTGATTATGTGAACCAAAAATAATTAAATCAGTTTCAGCTAATTGGTAAGATTTCTGCCT
Source organism: Cymbidium sinense (assembly GCA_021442155.1). NCBI lineage: Eukaryota > Viridiplantae > Streptophyta > Magnoliopsida > Asparagales > Orchidaceae > Cymbidium > Cymbidium sinense. Next base: position 31,005,672 of record CM038221.1, on the reverse strand, counting down.
TTTTTTTTTTTTATAGAGCCATTTTGGGAACTAGCAAACACAATTTATACGCCACAGAAAATTGTATGAGTAGCTAAAAAATGATGGAGAGAATAAACAGAAATATTTACTCACGCTTCAAGCTCTGAATTTCACTCCAAGTAAGATCAAACGTGAAGATTCCAGTGTTGTTCTGTATCTCAGGGATTGTGGTTGATCGGGACATGAATGCAGGCATTGCTGTTGTGCTTACTGAAAGATCTGCAGAGTCCAAGCAGAATGCCACTCCATCTTTCGACATTTGAACAGAGCAATCAATAATGTCCGCACCATCCTCCGCTGCTTGCTTATAGGCTAAATCTGTGCATCCTGGATAGACCCCACTGGCGCCATTGTGAGTTATAACCAATGCCGTACCTGTACATTATAAAAAAATCATTAATCATGTATGCATTATAACCATCAAGGAATTTCAAAAACTTACCTTTTGACTTTCCAGAAGTGATCTCGTTATGCGTGAAACATTCTGCAAAGAAGAGTTCAAACATGAAGCTGTTTTTTCAATGAAATGTACAGTTGAAACATGCTCGTTATATTATCTGTTTAAGAATGAAGAAGGTTCTTACCAATAGCCTCTGATGCAGTGGAAGGAAAGTCAGTGAGAACACCATCTACAGAGAATTTTGAATTGTCGACGAACTGTAAGTACTCTGCGACGGGATCATAGCTGTTGTTATAACTGCCAGGCATATCGTTGGCAAATCCTGAAGCGTAAACTTCAAGGCCTAAGCCATGAGCATCTGTAACAAGAGAGGTTGCAGGCTCCAGATATCCATCTGAACCAACAGGCCAGATGTGCTCTTTAAGAACAAGGATACCCGAAGCAAAAGTTTTGATTTTTGCAAGGTTCTTAAGAAGATCTCCATATTTCTGGTTTGTAGTCGGTTCAACGGTATTCAGCTCAAGAAAACGGAAAATGAGCCTGGGCTTGGTTTTCATGCCACTGAAATCAAGGCTCTTCAGGAAGCCAATTTCTGGAGAAGATATAAAACCCACAGGTAAATCCTGGGAGACTAACTTCACGTATTCCACTGCGTCCACCTTATGTTCAATGTAGAACGTGCTGTACTGCAAGGGATAAAGAAAAGATCAGACATGATGGATTTATTAATAACTTAGCTCTTCTGTAGATCAACGAAAAGAAAATGCCAACTAATGTAGCTGCTCCACGGAATTTTAATTGCCAGACAGCACATTAATACAACCAGCATTCATGGTATTATTTGCTAGAACAGAGCAAGTTGTGGAGCTTAATTTGTCTCATGAAATAATTATGATAATACGAAACCCCTTACGAAGAATGAAGCTAAACTTTTAACACTGACATACCATTTGGAGCAACACTTAAAATTTCATTAAAAACTCTAAAGTTAAGTGGAATCTTACAAGAACACTCCTAAGATAGGTGACCTCCTAGAAAGTTCAACCAAATAGGATAAAATCGTGAAGGCATTAAGTTAAAACAAACAACATATCTATGATTAAGGCTTCGTTTGAGAGGGCTTTTTTAGTGCGTTTTGCTTTTGAGAGCGTGAATTTTTATTGAATAGTGTGCTTGCTGGTTTCATCCAGAAACATTTAACCTCTTTCAAAAAGCAAAAAATGAAATAGTTTTGAAATCTTTAAAAGCAAACTTCAAATGAAAAGAACTAAGAGTCTAAAGTTGTTGCAAATGGTATTAGAGTATTACAAGACACAAGATGAAAACTAAGTTGCATATAGGACAAAAATGCTACATCATAGGAGCCGACTCTTGAACCTTAGATGGGAAATCCTACATGATGAAGTAGCAGAAAACAAGATTTGTTATGTATGGTTCAAATAAAGTAGCAGGCTAACTTTCACAATCAAATCAAGCGAAATCTACAGCAATAGCAACAAGACATGGCCATCAATTATCTGAATTTATATAAAACTCTTCTTATTCTTGTGTGCTGATATTTCTTTCTCTTTCTCCGTATTTAAGTTAGGCTTCACATATTTCCCAACAGAAAACAAGATTTGTTACCTGGACATTCAACCATATTCGAGAAGGATTAACGGTTTGGACATCGTCTATGGTTGAAATCGTCATGGTTCCATCAAACGCGCTCGGCCTTGAAAATATGTTCTGAATCACTTCAACAAGGCAAATATGAATCCAAGATTAAGCTCCCAATATCAACAGCCATATGCTAAAAACTTCAAACTAAAACAAAATAATGTCTGCATATTCATGCACACCTGTGACGTTATTAACCAATTCATCTGCGGTGAAGTCAACAGAGAACCATCCATGAACGAGCTGTCCATTAACTTTGTAAGTTCTTCCTCTCTTCGGAAAGACGCTCGCTATATTGGTTGAGTTATCAAGTCTAATGTCAGTCTTGCAGATGCCAATGCTGTCTTTAGTAAACTGGAGGTCACAGAACAGAACCAAATCCTTCACTGAAGTGGGCGACGCAGCAAATTGGTAAGCATTCAGGCTTGATTCTGGGAAGATCCCTGAGAATCCACCTCTGGCAATCACTGATGGAGGAAATCCTGAAAAGTTGAAAGATTGATGCCTGTGAGAGGCTATATTGGTTTGATTTATAAAGCAAAGATGGATCTCAATCCTCATCCTCGTCTTCTGCAGGCCATTGATGGTTGAGGAGAAAGTTCTACATGGATGGAAAAGCTTGCAGGAAAGCTTCTTATGGCATCTAATTTTGACCGACGTCTAGATGTTTTTTGAATTAAAATATAATTACCATTTACAAATTTGTTATTTAGATATGTTAATAAATTGAACAGCTGATATCTTATAATAATCTGACACAACATTGAGATGTCAATAAATCAAATAACTCTTAGAATTTATTTGGGGTCAATTTTATTTTGTATTTTTTTATTTATATATTATTTTATAAAATATTTATTAAGTATATTTTTTTGAGTTTTGTATTCTTTATTTTTAAAAATAAATCACATCATTTTAAAAATACTTAAAATAAATTTTTGGATTTTTGGTATTTTTTTTAAAAACACATATTACAAAAAATTTATTTCAAATTAAAATATAAATAAAATAAAATATATAATATAAAATACAAAACAAAAACGTCCCCAACGGTCCTTAAATAAATCAAATATGCTATCAAAAGTGTTTTTTTTTTGAAAAGTTGACTGTGTTTGATGTAGGCAAGCCGAGTCATTATAATAACTTTCAAAATCTTTATCAATTATAAATGGATTGATCGGTAGATGGAAAGAACTAGTCTTACATATTTTAAAGGAAGAAGATGGTAAATGGATTGATCAATAATCTGAAAGGTAAATCCAAAAAAAAAAAAAAACTGAAAGGTAAATCCAATCATACCGCTTGAAGTCTGCCACTTTGGAAGAGGATCTGGAGGATTTGCAGGAGCAGCGGCGGGAGCAACAGGTTCTGCAGCTGATGTTCCATGAAGAAATATGAGAAGAAAAAGCAGTAATGGCGACATGTTCTTCATCGAATGATCACGCCTGTGATTCAAAAGAAGATCACAGCGCTTCCCATGAATTCTTCTGCTAGGATATATGGAGATCAAATGAGGTATAATAAACCGAATCGTGAAAATAAAGTTTAAATTTAACGATAAAACAAACAAATTTTAACTATTGTAAAGATGAAAATTAAATAAATTAATAAATTTACCTCAAGAGGAAGTTGTTTGGCTGCTTTTTATGGGGCTGGCGATCAGGATTCTGCAAAGATGACTGGAGGGTGAGATGAGATGACCGCTATTTAGAGAAACGGAAAAAAAAATGAAAAGAATGTTGGGTATGGAGGGTATTTACATACATAGCACTCAATTTTTATATATTTGCATATGAATATCTAAATAATCATATTTATAAAAATATCAGCTTCATTATTATTATTTTTTAAAATAAAATATAATTTTTTATCTATAAAAAGATGTTATATTTATATATATTAAATCTTAGATGTTAAATATGTAAATTTATAAAAATTATATGCTATGTTTGTAAATTTCTCCTTTTGTCATCTTAACGGTCGAGCTGAAATCTCTCCTTCTCTTCGTATATCACCATAGATTTGAAACTGTTTGCAAAAATTTAGTTTTGGGCTAAATTATAAGAAGGTGCGCCTTCTTAAACATATATATAAATGAATTTAAATAATGTATGAAAACGGAAATAATAAAGGCGTTTTCAAGAAAACGCAAAAAGGGCCGACGTAAAATGCAATTAATATTTACGGACCCTCTTTTTCCTATAAAATCTCTCTCTCTCTCTCTCTCTCTCTCTCTCTCTATGCCCACAATTTATTTCTTTGTAATTACAAATGTTATGTGATAATTTTTTGAAGTGAATTATAAGATTATTTACTTTTGCTAAAATTTTAATTCTATTAATTTTTATTAATGTGATAATTAATTATAAATTCTAGTATTATAAAAAACTTAAATTGTAAATATTCTACTCAAACAGAAATTTTTTATATTAGCACTTATTATTTATAAATTCTAGTAGTTTTTATAAATTCTTGTTGAAACATTTTACACTTATTATTATTATTATTATTATTATTATTATTATTATTATTATTATTATTATTATTATCATCATCATTTTCTCTTTATAAATTTTTGAACTTTATATTTGAAATTACTCATAATATTATGATAATTATTATTGTGTTAATTTTGCAAATATATTAATGGAATGATTACTATTTATCAATCTATAATAATATTTTTAATTTATAAATAACAAAATTTTATTTAATTTAAATATTATGGGTTCCAAAAATTCACCATCGACCTCTCGACAAATATAAATTGAAGAGAGTATGATTTAAGTGTTAGTATAATTTTCATAAGGCAGATGAAATAGTAGATAAGACACTACCTATAGATTTCGTCCTCATTTGGTGAGAACTTTAGATATGGTAGTTTAAAAGCCCTATAGTTAATTTTCTCTCTCAATGCAATGAGAGAACTTTTGATTAAGGCTAGTCGTTAGGTCACTTAATGCGTAGCATATAGTAGCAGCATATGGAATTTTAGATTTAAGATTATGAAATCCATCATTTCAAAGATAAACCGAGGATGGTTGAGAATGATCCATGTCACACCGGCCATCGCATCCTGGTCCTTAGTGGAGGAGGAGTCCCAAGAATAAAAGATTTTATCGAACACATGGGTTATATCCCAAATTCTAGACTAGGTGGTAGTGTCCAAGACATGCTAAAGTATATCTAAATGATTATTTGTCTTGTCAGTATCCCTATGATTCAACTCAAAGGGATAAAGCAAAGCTACGCCGTGATTGTAATATAATGGAGCCTTACTTGCCAAAAACCACTCAATCGAGGACTCGATCAGATCATTTGGAGCATGGCGCACCAATCAAACACACGCAACATCACCGGCAAGAGATTGATTGAGAGTGAATATAGTAGAGCGCTTGATTTGACATTGACTCCTTTTGTGAGCTAGAGTTTTCTTAATTTATCACCTCCGACAAACAATTACAAAAGGTGGGTAGATTGAGTTTTTTTTAATCTTTTAATGATTATATTTTATTTGAGTAGTTTTTTAGAGATTGATATTTAATTTGAGTTAATTTGATTAATTTGAATATGTTTAAGAGCTTTAGATCCTGTCAACTCTATTCAACTGCTAATATGGGATTAGATTTACTGTGACGTGACAGAATTAGTTTCTTAGATATTTTACTGACCTAAAATTTTTATAATAGATTTTTAGGTTTTGTTAACCCGGACCCAATCTTAGGACTAAACCGTAGCGCAAAGATCCTCAAACACTTGAATTTAAGCATTCAAAGATAGTGACCATGCAGGTATATTTAAGAATGAATGCCTTAATTAACACTTTATTTTCTTTATGTGTTACAAATTCAAGGCGTTGTAAATAGAATCGATCTAATATCTTATTAGATTTTTCGATTAATATTTAATTAATTTAAATTTCTAGATATTTAAATTTGCACTTTAAATTTCTATGAGCACATGCAGGTTTTTATAGCTTAGATTATTTCACCTACTTAGTGATTTCATTGATTTTGAAAATCATAATTTAGAATGAAATTCTTTAATTTTCGTATTGAAAGAAAGCTCCTTTATTTAAAGATTTAGTTTAGTGGCTTGTAATTACAGATCCTAAGAAGATTATAAATTAATCAAATATCTTAATAGATTTTTTCGATTAATATTTAATTGAATTAATTTCTAAATTTCTTTTCAAATATTAAAATTTACACTCTAAATCTTTACCTCACGGCAGTATTTATAGGATAATTTCATCTAATTAATGAAATCACTAACATTAAAAATCATAATTATAATGAAATTTTTTTTATTTTTGGATTGAAGAAAGTTCTTTATTCGTGCAGCATTTAATTTAATGTCACATTCTGTCTACTTATACAAAGGATTACAGATCCGGTGGCATTTATTTGAAAGTTTACACAAGCTTTGAATAAGAATATATTCATTTTATATATGTGTAATAAAATTATTTTCATTCAAGCATTTGCATGTATTTTGGAATGTTTGGAAAGCTTATAAGATATAGTGGCACACTGCAACAGTATTCATATAAAGTTTATATATCGAAGTTCACTCAAAAGAAAGCTTCAAGCCTCTCTAATTTTATCATTTAACGACTTTTTACATTTTCTATAATAAGAGTTGTTATATCCAATTTAAATTCATTTTTTAACTTCATATTAAATTCCCTATTCATTTGAAAATTAAACTTCAAATTTATTACAAGTATGTTATGAGTTTAATATTAACTTCCTTAAGCTTTACTTGCATTTGTTTTGATAACAAACATGGAACAAAATTGTTATGATATGTTTTACATATGTTGTTAGTTTAATTATAAGTGGGTCCCATAAAGGTGGCTTTCTTTTCCTATAAATAAGGCTAAGAGGGGGAGTTACCTTTCATATCATTTGTTTGAAAAATACTCCATAATCTTTAAAGATTTTGAAGAAAGGAAGGGAATTTGCTTATGCGTTTAAAGTAAGTATTTTACTTCATTATTATATTTCTCTTTTTTTTTTAGTTTCCCTTTATGTATTCTCTATTTATTTTTTCTTTAATTTAATGTCTACCTTCATATTTATTATGCATTTTTTATTTGATTTAAGTATAAATACTTTTAATTTAAGTTTGCTTAAGTCTCAAATTTAGTCAAAATCGCATAATTTATACTCCGTCATCCCCACGTAGGGCTACAGAGTATTTTGGTTTTCTCGGTATGCTAAATGGTGAATGGTGTCTTCGTACACACAATCTTTTCTCACACCCCCACACCCCATGCGCATGCTTAAACTCGTAAAGAGAATACAATGCAATATATATATTCATTTCTTTTCTCATTTTTTGTTTAAGTCTATAATTTTAAAATTTTGATTTATTACAAGATCTGCCGTCGCATAGATCTAACTTTTTGGCTTTCTGGTACACCTGCATTAACGGTCTTTTTACGACACAGCCTTACACCCACTACTAATAAAATGGAGTCTAAAACCTGAGAAAGAAATGCAGATATATATTTTTCATATTTATATTTCCTCACTTTACTCCCTAGATTAGCTCAAACCTTTCAAATATTTGGTTGTTAAAAGCTCCAAAGTGTAGCTTCAAAGCAATCATCCTCTTTCTATCTACAACACTATGCCGAGAAGGGTTTACAGAAAATGTTCCCCGAGTCAACATGTTGTCAATAACACGGACAGGAAGCCACAAGACAGTTGCTATATCACCAGCCCGGTCTGGAAAAGCTAGTTGGCCATTTTCTAGCGACAACATCGAACATTCTTCACTTGAACAAGCATCCTGTTTGACAATATTCAAGCCACTGCAACTAACGATGTGATCCGTTGTTTTTTTTATAGAGCTCCATCATATGAGATTCCTCAAGCACCAATCCAGGACCACTATTTATATGCAAGATAGCACCTTTAAGGGAGTAGTTCATTGGACTTACAATTAGTCCAACCCATTGAACTTCATTTATTAACAAAGCAGATGATGCAGCTGCAGTAATATCAACTAAAGGTCTTGGCATGTGCACCTTCAATACAGGCTTGGTTGGCTTTTCAGAACTCATAAAATCATCACTATCTGGAGGTCCACCTTTAGAAAAGTTATGCGATCTGAATCGCAATTGCCCAATCTGCCCTATAAGAACACTTAATGCATAGGACCCTGGCTTTTGAGGTGGTAATTCAAGCATAATGAGATTACGACCAGGTTTAGTACAGACACATCTAAACTTTTTATATCCTTCACCCCTTCATTAGTACTAAATGTGAACTTAACACCAAGCTGAGAGACTTAAGAGCAATATCATCAGGAAAGCCACTCCTGACAGTTACTGACAATGTACCAGGGTCACCATCACATAGCTTTGGTGGACCCAGATTTCCAGAAAATGTGATTAATGATGAAACATCTAGAGGCACTGGATGTTTCATCTCATCATGAGCCAACCGATCAACCTCGGACTGAAAATCGTGCCTTTCCTTGATTGAAAATAAACCATTATTCAGTGACAATAGCCGAACACATGATGAGAGGTATCCGGCCTGATCATTTAGGATTTTCTAGCATTCCGCTAGATTAGGAAGAACCTCAGCCAACAAGCCTTGCCATCATTCTCCAGCATAAAGAGCATAGACCTTTTCATATGACTTCGCAGCAAGATCATAATTTCCATGCTTAAAGAAAAGAGCACAAATCTCTCCATCAAGGACTACTCCATGCCTTTTCCACCATGATTGGTGATAACTGTCAGCAGTACCTTTTGTTAACTCCGTGTACTTCTTCTTTTTTTCGGATTGGAGTGAGAAGGAGAAAAGTGGGAAAAATTTGGCCTCCTTGCTTGTGGTTCTTCCTTAAGGAGCCCTGGTAGCCATTCCTTGTGATTTGGATCAAGGAGGTGCACGAACGGTTGCATGGAAGAGGGAGATCTGAGCATGCAAATGGGGGAGCTCGTGCGCACAAAAGAGACGGACGAGCAATTTGAGCCGTGGAGCATGCGTGAAGATGGGAAAGCTAAGGGTTTGGGTCATTCGTGTAAAGGAGAATCGGTCATGCGATTGAGGACTAGGGCAGGCGGGGTTTATTAGAGTGATTTAGGGCATTAGGATTATAATAAGGATTTTAAATAGATTTGTGAACTGATTAATCAACTTTAAATTGAATTTTTATGCCGACTCGATTAAATAATATATATATATATATATATATATATATATATATATCAATCTAAAGTTGTTACGTTTAACGAATTCAAGACCCATTTCGCGATCGGGCCGTTTGGCCAAGATTAAATTGAGTCAATTTCAGCTCAAAATATGCGTCGTCGCTCTTGACCACTCGATTTTCATGTAGACTTGTCCAAATTGAGTTTGAATAGTCTTACTTGATAGATTTTAATGTTTTAAAGCTAACAACATAATCATCAATTTAACGGAGATTATTTTGGTTTGTCGATGCCTCGACCTTGATACTCGTGTGGCGTTGGCGACTCGACGGATTGGTTATGTTAATATTTATATTTTGACCAGTTTCAGTGTTCTGACGCGATGGCGAACTCCATTCATAAATTAGAAGTCATTTGGGTCGATTTTGGTGATGTCTAGTATATTTCAACCTCGATTTGTATGCTGTCACTTCTGATCATTCGAAATTTATATAGACTTATCCGAATTAAGTGTGGACAGTCTCATTTAATATTTTTTAATGTTTCAAAGTTAATGATATGATCAATATTATGAATAAATGTCGGACATACAGCCGACTTCGATAGGCGTCGGATTGATATTCGACGCTTGATCGGTTGATCGTTAGATTATGCAATATTTATATTCTGGTCAATTTTGACGTTCTGAATGTGGTGATGAAGTCCGTTCATTGGTCAAAGGTCAATTCAACTATTTTTGGTGATGTACAATGCATTTGGGCTTCTATTTACGCATTGTCACTTCCGAAGTCCGTCGAATTCAACTTGTGGGCTTGACTCGACTTATGACACATATATGGAGGTCAACAAATGCCCCCCAACAAATATGATTCACGCATAGAGCGAGTCATGTTTGTTGAAAACTAGTTGACCCTTTGGGTTGGCACAAACTTGGATCAGATCAATACTTTTTGAGCTAGGATTTGTCATTAGTATGCTACCTTATTCAAGACATGCTAAATGATGGAATTGACCGATTTGTCAGAATCAACTTGTTAGATAGATAAGAGTTCTTATACCATCTACTCTTTACTTTATTAGCTTTGTTGAAGATCTCTTTTATTTATGTCATTGTAGATTTGAGTTTCCTCCAACCCTAGCTTCGTGCTTGATTGGGTTTGCTGGAGGAATTGATTTATCTATTTTGATGATGGGTTCCGCTGGGGGAATGGTTTATCCATGCTTAGTCGGATTTGAAATTCTTTCTGTCTTAAAACTTGGTGGTGGAGTCAGAGTGTGCAAGAAAAGATAAGAAATAAGAAGCATTGTTATAAAACTTGGTTTAGATGTAAAAACTCGGAGAATTGGGAAAGATATAAAGTGGCTTGTAGAGATTCTAAGAAAGCAATATATCATGCAAAAAATTTAGCTTTTAGTGATTTATACAATAGATTAGATACCAAAGAAGATGAAAGATGTATGCATAAGTTAGCCAACCAAAGAGATAGAGAAGTAAAGATAGGGGTTATTAAGGATGTAAAATAATAAAGCACTTTTCTTAGAAAAGATATTGAAAATAGGTGGATGAGGTATTTTGATAAACTTTTCAATGAAGGATCTGAAAGTACGATTGATTTTAGCAACCTTAATACCTAAACAAAAATAGAGAATGTCATTTTATCGTCAGATAGTAAATCTGAAGTTAGTGAAGCTTTAAAGAAAATGAAATGTGAAAAGCAATAGGAATAATAATATTCAATAGATGTGGAAATGTTTAGGAGATCAAGGAATTTCTTAGCTTACAAATTTTTTTAATGTTATTTTAAAGACTAAAAAGTTGTCAGATGAGTGGAGAAAGAGTTTATTTCCTATATTTAAGAATAAAGATGATGCACAAGAGTGTGCAAATTATAAAGGAATTAAGTTACCATACATTAAAATTATGGGAGAGAGTAATTGAGCATAGGTTATGATGTGATACAAAATTTCTCACAATCGTTTGGTTTCTAGGTAGATCTACTATGGATGTTATACATTTGTTAAGAGGTTTGATGGAGAAGCATAGAAAGTAAGAAGGATCTACATATGATATTTATTGATTTAGAAAGCTTATGATAAAGTCTCAAGAGATGTTCTTTGGAGAGTTCTAAAACGTAAAAGGAGTTAATATTGGTTATATTCAAGTCATTAAGGATATGTATACTAAAGCTATTACTTGTGTCCAAACACAAGGAGGATTGACAAAATATTTTCCTATTTCAGTTGGATTATATCAAGGATCAACATTAAGCCCTTATCTTTTCTACTTTAGTTATGGATGTTCTTACGAGGCATTTACAAGAAGATGCACCTTGGTTTATGCTTTTCGATGATATTCTTCTTGTTGATAAGACGAGAGGGAGTCCATGAAACTTGAATTATGGAGGTCAACTTTAGTCAAAAGGTTGTTTAAGTAGATCTAAAGCGAATATATGGAGTATAATTTTAGTTGTAGAAGTTTTAGTGATAGTGTTGTGACTTTAGGTGATCAAGTCATTAATAAGAGTGATTCATATATTTAGGCTCTATTGTTCAAAATGATGGTGAAATAGATGGAGATGTTATTAGTAGAATTCAAGTTGGATGGTTGGCGTGGAGGAATGCATCGGCCTACTATGTGATAGAAAAGTTCCACTTAAACTTAAGGGAAAATTTTATAAGATGGTGGTAAGACCTACAATGACTTATGTGCGAATGTTGGCTAATAAAAAAGAGAAGCACTAAGTTAAGTTTTACAGAGATGAGGATGCTCAGGTGGATGAGTGGCTTTACTCTTAGAGATGGAATGCAAAATGAGTAGGTTCGGGAAAAAGTTGGAGTAGCTCTAGTGGTAGATAAGATTAGAGAGTGTCGCCTTAGATGGTTTGGCCACATAAAGCGTACCGATGACGATTAGGAGAGTAGATGCATTAGATTTGCCTTATGTTAAGAAAGGTAGAGTAGACTAGAAAGACTTGGTTAAGATGTATAAAAATGATCTTAGTATACTTGAATTAAATGAGAATTTGACACATAATAGGACACAATGGAGACGAAGGATTCATGTAGCCGACCCCACTTAGTGGGATTAAGGCTTGTTGTTGTTGTTGTTGTTGTTAGCTTTAAGCTTGATGGACTTCATGAAGGACTAGCCTGATTTGTCCATATTGACTTGTCATGAAGTGTATGTATGCCAAGAATCCTGTGCTTGTTGCTTCGACGGACTCATTAAAGGGTACATATAGATGACCCAGCCTTCCAGCTTATATTAGGTCAATGTTGAGTTATTAGTCTAGCAATGTGTACTTTAACAGACTACATAACCACAAAATTCCATTAGTTCATCCATTGGCTATGTATGAACTATGGAATTGCTTTCTCAGTCCTGTGCTTTCTGCTTTGACGGGCATGATGAGAAGATTGGCTTTAATCTGTGCTTTGAGCTTGGTTAGATCATTTGAGAATAGATTAAAATATCACCATATAGGTAATATAAAGATTGACTTGAGGCAGCTCTGAATTGAGAGTTTTTCTCAGATTGTCTTGATCTATTAATCAAGTAAAAAAGATCTCTTTGATCTTGGTTGCTTGTAATCACTAAGTTGGATCTAATTTGAGATTGAATAGTTATCATCATTAGACTGACAAACAGGGGTTTTTTCACTACGATATTTTCTTACAACTTGTTGAATGAGGAGAGCGTCAGCAACTCAGCTACATTTAATATTGTTGAGTTCGACCTTTAGAGCCTACTCGAGTCGTCGACTTAAGGTGTAGTGGGTTGGTGGTTTTCTCATCAGACTGACGAACGATGGCTCTTTCACTATGGCCTTTTCTTGCTGCTTGTTGAGTGAGGAGAGCGTCAGCAACTCGACCATTTGTGGGCTTGTTGAGTCTAACATTTATAACTCATCTGTGTCCTAGACTTCAGGATGTAGAGGTGGATATTTTTGATTGAAGCTTCCAAAATTGGGAGTTCTTTTGACTTTATCTTCAACATTTGTTGAACCTTGGAAAGAAGTTTTTCCTTGATATTTAGGGCTATCTTTTCATGCGTAGAAATAGATTCTTTTTGTTTCTTGTAAGAGCCTACAACTCTTAATCATAAAAAGGAGCACCTGTCTAATAGGAGGACTGCAGATTAGCTCAGAAATGTATTATAGAGTTTGAACTTCTTTAATATAAATAATTATAGCTCATTCTGATCAGTATGTATATTTATCTAAGGATCTCAGCTTGAACCACAATGTTGACTCAGATAAATATATAAAAATATCCCTTATCTTGCAGGAAAAACTCTAAAGCACTTCGAAAGAGCTTTAAAATAATTTGAGAAAATATATCAATATTTGATTTGATATATTTGATCTTAAAAAGGTTTTAACATGAAACATTGATTTTATCTATGTATAGAAATCTAAAAATGCCCCCTATGTAATAGGGAAATTTTCATGAATTTTTTTAATCTTGAGTAAGTATATTGATTTAGAGATTTTGGCATGAAGCACGATGTCAACCTAAATACATATACTAAAAAAATACCCCTATCTTGCAGGGGAATTTTTATTGTACCTCAAGAATGTATTTATCATATATAATACTTTTTCAAATATCGACCATTAATTTGTGGTATTGATCTTTTGCCATTCAGGTCAGTAAGTTGGTATGCCTCTCATTGATACACATTCTCAATGACAAAAGGGCTCTCTTAATTAGGCTCAAATTTGCCACCAGTTTTTCGATTAGAAATAATTGGTCTTCTTGGTAGCAGGACTAATTCTCCTTCTTGGAATGTTCGAGGCCATATCATATGATCAAAAACTCTGTACATCTTTGCTCGATAAAGTTCTAAATCTTGATAAGCTTAAAGTCTGACCTCATCAAGCGCATCAAGCTCTTCCATCTGTAGACAGACATTCTCATCTTAGGTAAGATCATGTTGAATGGCTACTCAGAGTGAATTTAGTTCAACTTCAAGTGACAAGACTACTTCAGCTCCAAATACAAGCGTATAAGAAGTGGATTTTGTGAGAGTACAGTCCAAATGTCATGTCATTGTCTTTCTTTAAGGCAGTTTTACTTCGAGACTTTGGCTTCCACATTTGTCTACCTTTTTGTCGGAACCTTTCGACGGTAGATTCCTGGACGTGCGGTCCAAGTGTCACGCCCCGATGTTCACCTTGCGGGGCTTGAATTGGTTAACATCTTGTCGGGGTTGTAGGAGAAGGTCTCCTTGAATGAGCAACTCTAGCCTCCCTGATGACATGTCCTTGATATTTTATTTTCATCGGTCATTTCTCTTTAATAACTTTGAGGACACGATGCACTCTTGCATATACAGTTTTGAGTTTCCTCACTGGAGAAGTTGGAACCTGACGTTGTCAGGTCTAGAAGAACTGTTTGATTTGACCAGTAGAGCTGCTCCACTTTACCCATCTTAGGTTGTCAAATATGTTATGAGTTAGAACACCCGCTTCTCGTTCTACAGCTGGCTATATAATTTTTTGCTTGAACAATGACTGTTGAGCACGCAGTTCAACATTTTTCTTTCTTCGCTGTCTCTGGGTTAACTTGCTTCTAGATGAAAAATCTTATGTGCCATTATTTCTTCTCAAGGCTCCAGCTTCCATATTTGTTTTTCTTTCTACCGAGACCTTTCGGTAACGGATTTTCAAACACGAGATTCAAGTGTCACGCCCTGATATTCACCGTACATGACTTGTTTGTAATGCTCTTGAGTTCTTACTACCACTGATGATAGTTTCTACAATGGAGGAGTCTTGGATTCTCTGATGATTGGCCTTTGATACCTCTTCTTCATAAGACATTTTTCTTTGAACACCTTCAAGGCTCTAAGTAGTTGAGTAGATAGAGCTTCAGGTTATTTTTTCTAAAGGGTTTGAGCTGATTACTGTTGAGCCCAAAATGACCGCTTAGTATTACCAGTAGAGCTATTCCTTTTCACCCATTTTAGATTTTCAAACTTATTTTGAGTGGGAACACTCGCTTCTGACATTAATTCTAGTCGCATGACTAGTGATTCAGACAGTAATTATTGAACTCACAGTTAAGTATTCCTTCTTCTTTGCTTTTACTCAATTTTCCTCAAGAAGAGGAAGCTTTATTGTTACTATAGCATGTATATGACTAGCCAAAGATGGAAAGAGAATCTTGTCCCCAGCGGAGTCGCCAGAAATCTGTGGGCTCCAAAAATTCACCACCAACCTCTCGACAAATATGAATTAAAGAGAGTATGATTTAAGTGTTGGTGTAATTTTCAGAAGGTAATTGAAATAGTATATAAGACACTACCCAAAGATTTCGTCTTCATTTGGTGAGAACTTTATATTTGGTTCCAGGTTTCTTATAGGCACAAACCCCAATAGTTAATTACCCCTCTCAATGTATAGAGAGAACTTTCGATTAAGGCTAGTTGTTAGGTCGCTTAATGTGTAACGTATAGTAGCAGCATATGGAGTTTTAGATTTAAGATTATGAAATTCATCATTTTAGCATAAACCAGATGATTGGGTGAATGATAATGTGCCCAATCTAGATCACATGGTTCCATCATCTGAAGCCATTATGGTTCCTAGTCTACTTAGTTAAAGGAGGTAGTCGACCCAACCTAGCCGAAGGATTCTTATCAGCAACTCATGGGTTACGTCATCTAAGAAATCCTTGTAGACTTGGGGTGGTGTTTGTCCTAAAGAGACAGACTTAAGTTTACCTCAGCTAACAAAGGGTTATTTGCCTTATCAAGTATACCCTATGATTCACAACACAAAGAGCAGAGCCATTGAAGAGCATACGAGCTACGGTCGTGATCATAATATAATGGAGACTTACTAGCCAAACCACCTTATCAGAGGACTTTGATCGTAATTTTTTCATCTGTGGAGCTTCGGCATGATCGGAGGACACCACCTTACGAGATTGATTGAGAGTGAACATAGTAGAGCACTTGACATGACATTGGCTCCTTTATGAGCTAGAATTTTCTTAATTTATCACCTTCGACAAATAATTACAAAAGGTGGGTAGATTGAGTTTATTTTAAGCTTTTAATGATTAGATATCATTGAGTAATTTTTTAGATATTGATATTTAATTTGATTAATTTGAATATGTTTAAGAGCTTTAGATCCTACCAACTCTATTCAATTGCTAATAGAGGATTAGATTTACTGTCACCTGACATAATTAATTTCTTATATATTTTACTGATCTAAAATTTTTATAACAGATTTTTAGGTTTTATTAACCCGGACTTAGTTTTAAGACTAAACCGAGTAGCAACCCGTGCAGCATCCTCACACACTTAAATTTAAGCATTCAGCATAATGTCGGGGCCCAAGCGGGTGTATTTGAGAATGAATACCTTAATTAACACATTCTATTCGCTTTTACGATGTGTTGCGAATTCGGTGGCTTAGAAGGCGTTGTAAATTGATCTAATATCTTATTAGATTTTTCATATTACTATTTAATTTATTCCAATTTAGTATGTGCAGCCTTTTTAGACATTAAAATTTGCACTTTAAATTTCTATGTCCGAGCACATGCAGATTTTTATAGCTTAGATAATTTCACCTAATTAGTGATTTTGTTGATTTTGAAAATCATAATTTAGAATGAAATTCCTTAATTTTGTATTGAAGGAAAGCTCCTTCATTTGTGTTGCATTTAGTTTAGTGTCGCATTCTGTCTGCTTGAATAAAGAATTGCAAATCCGGTGACGAAGAAGATATTGTAAATTGACATAATATCTTATTAGATTTTTCAGATTAATATTTAATTGATTCCAATTTTTGTATTTTAAAATATTATATCTAAAATCATTACACATCATAATTAGAATAAATTTTCTTTTGTTCTTGGATTGAAGGAAAGTTTCTTCATTCGTACAGCATTTAATTTAGTGTCGCCTTATGTATGTTTGTACAAAGAATTGCAGATCTAGTGGCGTTTAGTTGAAAATTTGCACAAGTTTTGAATAAGAATAAATTCATTTTAGATATGTGTAATAAATTTATTTTCATTCAAGCATTTACATGTATTTTGGAATGTTTGACCCAAATGACTGACCGTTATAAGATATGTGCTAGGGTATACTTCATGCAGTTGTATTTATACAAGTTTATATATACGAAGTTCACCCAAAAGAAAGCTTCAAGCCTCTCTACTTTTATCATTTAAGGACTTTTCATATTTTCTACAACAAGAGTTGTTATACCCAATTTAAATTCATTTTTTAACTTCATATCAAATTCACTATTCATTTGAAAAATATACTTCAAATTTATTACAAATATGTTATGAGTTTAGTATTAACTTCCTTAAGCTTCATTTATGTTTGTTTTGATAACAAACATGAAACAAGATTGTTATGATATGCTTTATATGTTGTTAGTTTAATTATAAGTGGGTCCCACAAAGGTGGCTTTCCTTTCCTATAAATAAGGCTAAGAGGGGGAGTTACCTTTCATATCATTTGCTTGAAAAACACTCCATAGCTTTAAAGATTTTGAAGAAAGGAAGAGAATTTTTTGCATTTAAAGTAAGTATTTTACTTCATTATTATATTTCTCTTTTTTTAGTTTCCTTTTAAGTATTCTCCATTTATTTTTTCTTTAATTTAATGTCTACCTTCATATTTATTATGCATTTTTTTTATTTGATTTAAGTATAAATAATTTTCATTTAAGTTTTCTTAAGTCTCAAATTTAGTCCAAAATCAAGCATAATTTCAGAACTCGGCGTCATCGTAGGAGGCTGCGTCGAGAATGTTTTAATGAGCGTAGCGAGTGGTGTCTTTGGACACCACAACTGTCTTCTCACACCATTCACGCCATATTTGCGGTCTTGAAACGATAAGAGAAATACAACGTAATATATATATATATATATATATTATATATATATTCATTTCTGCTTTTTTTAAAATCTAGAATTTTGTAAAAAATTTTCAATACAATACTCAAGGCCGCCCCGATATGCGGAACTATTTTGCTTTCTGACGCCTCTAATGAGTGGGAGTGGTGTCTTGCGACACCACAACCATCTTCACACCCACTACGCCCTAATGGGCATTAACGGGTCTTGAAACTTGTAGAAAGAAATGCAAACATATATGTATTTTCACATTCACATTTCCTCGCACCCGCTATGCCCTTATGGGGCATTAGCAGGATCTTGAAAACTTTCAAATATTTGGTTGTGAAAAACTACAAAGTGTAGCTTCAAAGCAATCATCCTCATTCCATCTACAACACTGTGCCGAGAAAGGTTTATAGAAAATGTTCCCCGAGCCAACATGTCAATGGCATGGACAGGAAGCCACAAGACAGTTGCTATATCACTAGCCGAGCCTGGAAAAGCTAGTTGGCCATTTTCTAGTGACAACATTGAACATACTTCACTTGAAGAAGCATCCTGTTTGACAATATTCAAGCCACTGCAACTAACGATGTGATCCGTTGTTTTTTCCTTTGTAGAGCTCCATCCCAACCATATGAGATTCCTCAATCATCAATCCAGGACCAGTATCTATATGCAAGATAGCACCTTTAAGGGAGTAGTTCATTGGACTTATAATTAGTCCAACCCATTGAACTTCATTTATTAACAAAGCAAATGATACAGCTGGAGTAATATCAACTAAAGTTCTTGGCTTGTGCACCTTAAATGCAGGCTTGGTTGGCTTTTCAGAACTCATAAAATCATCACTATCTGGAGGTCCACCTTTAGAAAAGTTATGGGATCTGAATTGTAATTGCCCAATCTGCCCTGTAAGAACACCTAATGCATAGGACCGTGGCTTTTGAGGTGGTAATTCAAACATAATAAGATTACGACCAGGTTTTAGTATAGGCACATCTGAACTTTTTATATCCTTCACCCCTTCATCAGTATTAAATGTGGACATTAATGCCAAGCTGAGAGACTCAAGAGCAATATCATCAGGAAAGCCACTCCAGACATTTACTGACAATGTACCGGGGTCACCATCACATAGCTCAAGTGGTGGACCCAGATTTCCATAAAATGTGATTAATGATGAAACATCTAGAGGCACTGGATGTTTCTTCTCATCATGAGCCAACCGAACAACCTCGGACTAAAAAGCTTGCCTTTCCTTGATTGAAAATAAACCATTATCCACTGACAATAGCCGAACACATGATGAGAGGTATCCGACCTGATCATTTAGGATTTTCTGGCATTCCGCTAGATTAGGAAGAACCTCAGCCAACAAGCCTTGCCATCCTTCTCCAGTATAAAAAGCACAGACCTTTTCATATGACTTCGCAGCAAGATCATAATTTCCATGCTTAAAGCAAAGAGCACCAATCTCTCCATCAAGGGCTACTCCATGCCTTTTCCACCATGATTGGTGATAACTGTCAGCATCACCTTTTGTTAACTCCATGCACTTCTTCTTCTTTTTGGTTTGGAGTGAGAAGGAGAAAAGTGGGAAAAAAATTGGCCTCCTTGCTTGCAGTTCTTCCTTAAGGAGCCCTCGCAGTAGTTGCGGTTTGGATCGAGGAGGTGCGCGAACGGTTGCGTGGAAGAGGGAGATCCGAGCGTTCGAATGGGGGAACTCGTGCGCACAAAGGAGACGGACGAGCGATTTGAGTCGTGGAGCGTGCGTGAAGATGGGAAAGCCGAGGGTTCAGGTCATTCGCATGAAGGAGAACCGGTCGTGCGATTGAGGAATAAGGCAGGCCGGCTTTATTACAGTGGATTTAGGGCATTCGGATTATATTAAGAATTTTAAATAGATTATAATCAATATATATATATATATATATATATATATCTAAAATTATTCCATTGTTCAACAACGCCAGTATGCTTCATCGGCCGTTTGATTCGAAATAGATAAATAAAATAATTTTTTGACCTCGATTTTGTGACTTCAATTGAGTTCGAACAATCTTACTTGATAGATTTCAATGTTTCAAAACTAACGGCATAATCAATTTCGTGAATGGAGATCGTTGGTCGTCCTAACCTCTCGATAATGCGCGCGACGACTGACGCTGATCGACGTCATCAAGTCGATAATTTTTATATTACCTTTCAATTTTAACGCAATGACCGTTCGTCATAGATCGGGTTAATTTTGGCGACGTCAAATTTCTCGATTTCGCATTTACTTCGATCATTTGACATTTGCATGACTTAATTGGGCATGACAGTTCATTCAAGAGTTTTGATGTTTGCTAACGACGCAATCAATTTTATAACGGAGGTCGTTTGACATCGTTTCACTATACGCGATTGAATTCGATCGTTTGATTAATCGCCGACGCGTAATATTTATATTTCAAATTAATTTGACATTCGCGCGTAAGTCCGTTCCGATCGGAGGTTGTTTCAACCATTTTTGGTGATGAGTATTTATTTATATATTACTTCAAGTAATTTATGTATAACTTAACACACACACACACACACATATATATATATATATATATATATATATATATATATATATATATGAAGATCAACAAATATTTATCAATATATTAAATTAATAAAATAATTAACATCTATACATTTTGTACTTTTAATCTTTTATGTTTATGGTTTAGTATAAATATGGGTTTTAATATTATATAGATATAAAGTTAGTTCATATAAAATTTTAAATACTAAAAATTTAAATTTGACAAGTTGATTAGAGCAACGAAAAGTTAACTAAATTAATTTATGCTTAATTTATGATTTATTATACAATCAGTCTAATCAATTGTAGATCAACTAAAATAAATTATTAAATAATTAAGAACTTATTTGAGTTAGTAAGTTATAAGAGAAGGAATTAATTACTAAATTGGAGCCTAAGAAGATAGCGTGACATTATCACTAGAACTTGCATTATAATTTTCATTTTACACATAAGAAAATAAAGTAAAAAATGCATTTTCATTTAATATTTTTACCCTTCATTGTTGTTTTTTAAATTAAACTTATGTTGGTTAATAATATAAACTTTGAGTGAAAAAAAAAATGAAAATTAACTTTGAACAAATTTTGTCAAAATCAAGAATAATATCGAAATATATGAATATTAACTTTAGATACTATGAAACTAATTCAGAACTGTAAAATCTAGATGGATTTCAAAAACCTTTTGGGGTCAAATTAATGAAAAAACTAAACTAAAGAGAAAATAATGAGCAAAATTGACGCAGATTAAATAATAAGAATAAAATAGTATATACCAAAATTTCATTAAATATTCTTAATTTTGTATATAATATATTAAATTATTTAAAATTTATTAATACTAATTATTAATCAAATTTAGTATAAAGATTTTAAAATGCTAACAAAATTATTTGATTATTAATTATGTTATATAATATTATAAAGTATTTAATATTAATTATATTATAAAATATTTTATAAATACTCATATTTATATGTATAATTTATATTATTTTTATTTAATTAATATACCATATTTAATAAATTAAATAAAAAGCTCACCGTCCTTTCGAAATAATAATACTACTACTACTACTACTAATAATAATAATAATCATCTTTTCCTTTGCATTTTTTCTGTTTTAATGTGTTCATCCATTTTTGCAGAAATTCTAATTCACCCTCGCGTGTAGGCTCCTTCTTAAATTTATTTTAATAAGTGTTCCTTCTATTAAAAAATAAATATAAAGGTGCTCCTTAAAAAATTTCCTTTAGTTTTTGAAAGGGAATGAATTAACGGTAACGTAAAATCATAATTTATATTAATCGTTTGGATCTAAGATAATTCTTAGATAATCGATTTATTTAAACATATTTAAAAATGCTTTTAATTATCAGTCATTTATCAGTTTTAGTGAAAATAAGAAAAAGAAAGTATATGATTATTGTTGAGATTCAGCTTTTTTTATAAACAAAAAAATAAAAATTCAAAATTTTTTCTTGATAAAATCTGTAAAAAAAATTCTTCTAATTTTTCATAAATCTAATGAGTGAGGGCAAAAAAAATTTCATCTCAAGACTTTTATTTTTTTAATTTTCTAATTACTTAAAATTAAATGTTATCTTAATTTTTCAAAAAATTATTACATATGGATAATATATATATATTAACTCCAATAAAAGATATATTAATCACAATGATATATATTAATAAAAGCATATCTATTGAATTGAGACACTGTGTATTATATTGAATTTAGTATTATATCAATACAAAATAGTTATTTTATGCATAATAGCTTATTATTTTAAATATGAATACATCAGACTACATAATAATCTCTCTAATTTTTTTAATAGAGAAATATATTTTTAAACATAAAAAAGAAAAAAAAAATATAAATACTTTTTTAGGTTCTTAATTTGTACATTTCCTTAGAAAGTAGACGTTGAAAGGAAGTTAAGATCAGAATAAATTAACTTCCCCAAACGCTAATAAAATTCTCTCACAACTGTCGTTATTTTTTAATTTCTCAAAAGCATTTAATTTCTGCCGTTTTATCTAAACTCTATTAATCCCTAACATTAAACGGAACCGAGCAATTAATGTCGCTAATTTATCGATTTTTTTCTAATAACATCAATAATTGTCAAGAAAAAGAAAAAAATTAGCAACATTAAAGTATTGGTAGGGGTTTGTGTTTTATGTACAAAACAGTCTCATGTAAATTTTTTTTGTTTTGTTTTATGTACAAAACAGTTTTTTTGTACAAAACAGTCTCATGCAACATTAAATTATTTTTAACAGAAATTTAAAAATATTTTAATATAATTTAAATAATATAATAATAATATAATAATAATATTTTTACTAATTCAATATATAATATTATATTTCTATGACTCTTAACTATTAAATATTTTGAAGATACTTTTAAACTAAAATTATATGATATATTATTTTAATTATTTAATTATATTATTACTTTTTAATTGAAGAAAATAAGCTTAATAGTAATTTCAAATGTACTTTTTATTTATGTGTTTTGTTGGTAAATTTAATTGATTCTTCATGTCATAGATTTCATTGAATTTGCTTTAAATTGTTATATATGATTAAGTATGTGTTAATTATAATTAGTTATATTATTATAATATATTTAATGAATATGAGCTTATTTCATATATATATATATATATATATATATATATATATATTCATATATTCATAGACACGTGTGATAGAGAGCAATGAAATCACTCGTGTAACCTTTATGCCGTTCACTACATGCACTAACAAGTACTGTAAAAGCCTAAAAGGCACAATGGTTATAAAACTAGGCATTGCATAGCTGGGGTTGGCCAAACATTTTAAAGAGGGTTTTGGGAATAATTTTTTATGATTATTTTAAAATTATTTTACCAGATATATTTGCAGACAAATATAAATAGTTTTTAAAACGTTTTAATGCTAATGAAGAAGTGTTTTTATTGTCCTTTCATAAATATGTTTCAGAAAAAAAAAAAAATTACAAGTACTATCATACAAAGTTTTTTGAGTTTATTTTACTAATATCACTCTTTTTTTTTATATGTTCTTTTCATTTGTATCTTCATAATCTATCATATAGAGGATCAAATAATAGATGATAGCTATTTAGGATTTATTTGTGACAATTGTAGTGATATATTACAATTTTATTTTTATTTTAAAAAAGTCAAATCGTATATTTCTGACATCTACCACACTCTACTAATTAGATTGAAAACACAGCTTTATCATCACAATTTCTTCAAAATATAGTTAGAATATAATGCATTTCGTACTGCAACACATCGCCACTACCGCTCCAAATGCACTCTTAGTCACCTCTTTAAGTGTTGGAATATTTTGACTTGATTTTCTATGTTGTAAACTTGTGTGTGCAAAGTCTAGTAAGATTTGAAGCTTTAGGAATAAATCTTGAATGGTTGAAATTACTCTAGTCAAGACAAGAAATGGGTGCTCCTCTTGAATAAATATTGTGTGAAGGTTTCTCCTCCTATTATAGGGAGTGAGAGAGTTTAGCTTACAATAGTAAATGTCAGAGGAAAAAGTTAGTAGGACACAAGATCATTTAAAAAAAAATTTATTATTCTATATTTGTTCTATAATTTTAAACTAACTTTTGTACATGTATACATTCAACTCTTTTTAAAGTTGAATGGTTATGAAGTGAATCTGATAAGACATGATGATGTTATCTTATTCAAAGTAGACCATATTATCTACACTATAATACTAATTACTCGCATATATAACATGATTCATTTGACTCACAATCAAAGTAGACCCTAGGCATCTCAGATCGAAGTCAAATCTAACCTAGCATGTAGCAGTTCAGCAAACTAGTTCCACCTGCATGGGTTAGGCTTACATGTTACTTTTTTAAATTCCTTCGGAGATAATAGGTTGCACAAACTATGAAAATGGAATAGTGAAATCATCATATCCCATATTCTTTTCCTTTCACATCCTTTCACACCCAACAACGCCTATCTAGTCAAAGATTGTGTTTCATTTTTCTAGTGTGCTCAATCAGCGTTGACCAAGACTCTATGACATTGAGAACACGCACCACAAGTATTTGACAGAAGGCGACCTTGCTTCTGAGTCTGTCCTAACTATTGAGACTAAACTCTCATCCATGTCGCCAAAATAAACAATGAGAAGATCATAATCCCTTATATTCATGGACCATGACACTACAATGGTGAGATCTTGATGAGACCGTAATTAACCCAAAATGAAGATGTCTATACAACACCCCATCCAGTGGAATAATGACTAAGGAACACTTCTTTACATGATTCTTAGGCATAAGAAGACAAGCCTCGAGAGGCAGGCCCTAATAAAGAAGATGAGGCCCTCAAATGCGGTTCTCTAGTGAAAAGTCCAAAAGAACTCCACCCATGCTGACGCCCACCTCGAACAACGACAAGGGGAATGCCCCAATATGTCCCTCCCATTGGAGCTTGAAGGACAAGACAAGACACCCTCAATATTCTCAAGAAGAATGACGAAGATACAGACTAGTCAATATTCGAGTGTAGTGATAGTTATGTGCTCTTATATATTGGATTTCTCTGCGTGTGACGTATCAACAACAAGACATGTAACAACATAAAAGGTGACTACGATAACTTCTGGTCTCAGAAACAACTCATATTTTCCAATCTGCACCTCATCAATCCGATCATCATCGCATCATTATTTCAACAATATTGACATGCATGTCAAAGCAGAAAGAACCTAATATTGATGTGACCCGTTGATGGCATGAAGATGATAAGAGGGCAAGAGCACACTCTTATGTAGCCTTATCTGGCAAAGAAAATATGCACTCTCACCAAAATTTTTAGCAAGCAGCAAGCCTTGGAAGCAAATCACCTTACAACGAAATTGATTATCCCTAGACCTACAACTCATGACTAAGAAAGCTCTGCCCTCCTTTGTTGGCAATAATGAGACATAACTAATCATCAATAGAAGCTACTAACTCATCAACTTTCGATCAACAATCAAAGTTATAGATCCTATCAAGACTACTTTATTATGCGTAGGTCACATGCTAGCTAACTTCGCATGACTACATGTTATCATAATGTTCTTAAGGCTCATCACTTCAAATGTTGGTGAACACTTAACTCCCTAGGCACTGAGCCCTTCTTTGTATTGTCTGTACTTAGCTCATGTGTTATACAACATCAACATGGTAATAATTCCCATTAGGACATCAACAACGTTCTTTTCAAGAAAAAAACATTATTCCTAAGTAGATTTCCTCCAAATAAGAGGATTCTCTCTTCTCTATTTGCTTGTAGGTACCTTCCTTTATCACTTTCCTCATGATTACTTGAAAAATGTACTAAAAATCACATGTTAGTCTTTAGAACCTACAAAATTAAAAAATTGTGAAGAGACAACATCAATGTCCATCATGCCGCGACATTAATATCGAAGAGGTTGCAACAAACTACAACAAAAATAGCAACCTTAATGACTTGATACATAAAACAATGACCATAGGATCCTTCTAATGTGACGTTCTCTGACCGAGAAAAAAGACGAGAGATAGAGCATATAAAAATTATTCTTGAAAGGAAGATAAGCCTCCAATTGCATTCTATGGAAGAGTTCAATGTTTTAGAGATGGCTAGACTACTCCACAATAGATTATATATAAATAATCTAAGGATAAAGGAGTCTTACAATTCTCTACATGAATACATGACCCAAAGAATTGTTGGAGGGTGAGGCCATCTCAATATCATCTACCATTTGTCAATTTGCACTCCACAACCCTTCCTCAAGCCAAGATTGTGTCGATATCATACCAATGTCTCGTCATCATCATCTTAAAGAGTACTAAAAAGAACCTGATGCTCATTTAACTTATGAACATTCAAAAGGGGCACTCCAAATCATGTGTCATTTGATCCAAATTTCATACAATACATGAGCCTCAAATATGAATCAACTCATAATAAAGATGATCATCACTGGGTTGCAACTAGTGATGGGGAAGGCCTCTCCCTCCTCAACTAGCAAGACTTAAATATGTGGCTAATTATAAATATCAATTGTTACCTCTTTGATGTCAACAATCGATAAAGGATCACTATTGTGCTGCCTATGAAGTACTATCATATTATACTCAAGTCACCACTAGCTTCCTTCATTCATCTAGTAGTTGTTAACTGCTATTTTAGAACATAGTCGTCACTTTAAATATGTGCAACCACTCCACTCATTGAACATAAAATACTTAGAGCATATCCTTATAGCCCAATGATGTCCCAAACTAGCGAGGTCATAGCACTATCACAAGTATCATATCCACTCTAAAAAATAAAAATAAAAAAATTTATCCCATATATCATCATTAGCCTATATCTCCTAAGATACAAATACCTCAATATATCATTTTCAAGTATGAGGATCATCTTTAATCTATTTGCAAGCAAATACCTTATAAAGTCAATGACCCTTGATGGTTGGATGTAACTGAAAAATCAATTGAAGACTTTATGTCATTATTTTTAAGATTGGTATGGATTAAAAAAAAAATGCCTTCTACCACCATGATTCTATATGTAGGATGATAGAGATCCTCATTTTTTTGAACCTGAATTTGGTTGGGAGAGGTATGATCAAAAGTCATTATGTCAAAATCATAGTTGCCCTCGCATATCTTAAATTGACTACTAATGTTATTGCAATGTAGCCTTCTCACCATGCTTGGATTTGAAATTATCAACAATCATTGATGCCTTAGAAGGCTTTATTATAGCTCGATAGTTGAAAATCACTCATGTCAATGTCATCAAAATCAACAAAAACACACTTTAAAAATCTCATATCAATGTCTTTGAGATTGGCCAAGATTGGAAAAATTAGCTTTCCACTAATACCCTTGTTCCAAATGTTATATTGTCCGCATACATTGACAAAGTTGAGATATACTAGGTTAAAATGACTTAAATAAATGAACCAAAACTAACCAAATTACGTTATGAAATACTATCATATAGCTTCAAAATTCCTCTAAATCCCCTTAGCAACTCAAAACTATTAAACACCAAGCTCATGCGAAATGGAAAAAACATCTTTTAAGCCAAATTTACAAAGTCACATCAATCTTCTATGTGGCAATTCTCAAAATATGACATTACCCCTTTAGCCCTTCCAAGATAATTCAAAAAGCTCTCTTGGCTCGTTTTCAAAATATCAAAATTCCTAATGGATAATCATGAAATTTATAAAAATAACCTCGAAAAACATAAATTCCATAGATCAATTAAATAATAGAGGACTCATATAATCATATTAATTATCGATTGATTGAAGAGGTCTATACAAAGCTTTCACCTAAATAATCATGTAAATGGACCAACAAATATATAAATGCACAAGCTAAGGAACTAATGGCAACATGATACAATAAAAAGTATGCTAAGGAATTAATGCACCCTAAGAGGTACATGAAACATCACCTTTAAGGGAACAAAGTCAAATCACATTGAAATGCAACCAAAAACATAGTAAACCCATAGGAACATATCAAATTTAACCCTATACACATTGAAGGTACTTGACACCCTAAGGGGTGCATAAGCCATCAGATGTGTGATATCAAATTATACTTAAATATGGATGAAGGCAAAAGTGCAACCCAAATGATCCCAACTTATAGACCAAGGTGCAATGCAAATATAAACAACTCTCCTCCTAAATAAGTTTTGGAGTCACCAACACATGTGAATCAAATTGACAAGTCATGTAAGCATACATAATCCATTGTCAAGGCAAACCAATGTTCACTAGTATACAATCTATGCTTTTAAGCTACCACCAATCATATTTAATACCATTGCACCACTTTGCTTATGCTTTGTGCCTCCGATCCATTCAGTGGACCTAATATGGCAAGCCTTGTAGCAACAAAGTGAGCCAAAGTTAATAAAAAAATCATGATCTTAGCATAATCATCATTGAAGTTCTTCACCACCTTGGATTAGATAACACGCAGCTGATGATAAGGAATCCAACAGTAGCAACTAAGGCTTGTTAAATCCAACAAAAAGTAGTAGTAACATCATTGACTTCACAAAAATGGTCATATTAAAAGCTTAAAAACATCATCAATTAAGTCATTTGCTAATCACGAAAGGTAAAATATTAGGGCATAATGGTATATACACATAATAAGTCTCAAATCACAAAATTATTTAAAAAAATTGATATCTCGAGAAAAAGCTAGTTTTGTATACACATAAATATCACTTTAAAATATCTCTCAAGTTTCCTCACAAAAACTCTTGGAAGATTTTTTTATATATAGCTCAAAATCCTATTATGTTAAGTAGTACCAATAGGAACCTTCAGCTTCAACGAGCAAATGAAGTCTAATAAAATGTATGAATCTTTTTTGAGCGGGCAAGAATAGCATCAAGTAGTGTCAAACCACAATACTTGGTAAGCAAAAGCACCAGCTTGCTGAAAAAAGAAAATCATCCAGCTACACATTCACATTATGAAATTGGTTCATACAAATTTAAACATTATAATATAAAAAATAATAATAAATCAATATAAATGGTCTCAACATAAATCGTTCGATTTGTGTGGAGGCAATCAACCTATATAAAAGGTCTTACCAAGTAGAATGCTTAACAAAATTTATCATAGATCTAGTCTTGATGTGGATAAGATATCCCTCCATCAATGAATAAATGGGATCTTTGATACATTGTAGGGTTGGAATTCCTTGACAATGTGATGATAGTGGCTTGTATTTGGAAACTTCAATCATTCCTTACTAAATTTCCATAAAAAATTAAAAGCAATGTCCAACATTATGCATTATACAAGGCATGATAAAAGAAACATCAGTTCTTTTTGCATGTACTTAATATGATTCTATCTCAATTTTAAATCTCCAACTTTAAATAAAGCCGGTATGTACGATATGAATTCTATTTAAAGAACATCTTTTTAAAGCAGAGAAGCAATATAATTTTTAGACCAGCGGTCAACCTCATATTACTTTGATTCTAGTATAAAGAAGTCTGAAGTTGTCTTCTATAAAGAAAACAGCTTCCAACACATAAATCATTTAAATTCATACTAGATTTAATTGAATTTTGACTGTATTGAAACAGCTAGCCGTGAATGTCATAAATTCAAACTAGATAAAAGAAAACAACTACCAATCCATAGAACAAAAAAAAAAAAAAAACATCATTAAATTTATTCTCCATTTGACTGATATTTGAATGTGTTGAAATAGCTAGCATAGGATGTTGTTTATTCAAGCTATATAAAGCATTTATTTAGGAATGAAGTTTATCAAGGACTAAAAGAAAGAACAAGAAGACATGAGGAATGGTCCAACTACCATGCCAACGGAGTTGAAATAATATAATTAAAATTTAAAAGATCACTCCAATAGATTTTATCTAAAAAAAATAACTTCATTCAATTTAAAGTGCTACAATAAACCAAAAATGGCAAAACTTAGATAAACTCCACCAAATCAATATCATGAAGTGGTACAAAATGGTTTCTATATTGGGGACAGAGAATGTAACACCTTTCTATTGTATCTTCTTTTCCTTGTTTGAATGTCTTGATGTTCTGCTAAGGACATTATCATACTGCTTCAGAAGTAAATTGTGTGCTACACAAAGTTTTTCATCAATAGGATCCTGGAACTTCTCATACAATGCAGGAATTGTGATAGAAAGAACCACTCCTGCAATCAAGTCAAGTCAAGAGGAGAACAATTTAGGCGAAGAACATGCCAACTTCCCAACATCACCTTTATTTTTATTTTATTTTTTTATTAATCACAAAACAACTCGTCCTAAATGAATCTGTTTATAAAAAAAGACAAAGAAACTCACCTATATAGATAAAGGTGAGGAAGCTAAATAAACCACCAATATAAGATACAGCCCATAACACCAATATGACCTAAGAAATTAGTCAAATTGTGATCAAAGTTTATCTTCAACATAAGAGAAACGGAAATAGATGGAGAAAAACCTTAAGGAAAACCTTCCTGTCCCTTCCAATGGCAATATCACGTGCAACAGATAATGCGCGATTGATCCATACACGCGTCTCATCCGAAACCCTTCCAACAACCTCGTCTGAAACCTCGAGTTTGGGAAGCGGAGGGAGAGTCTGAATCAAATATTGACAGCCGATGCAGGGTCATATCACGAATAAATAATGAATCAGGTTAAAAAAAAAAAAACAGAATGTAGAGGTGAACCTATTAAGCAGGGACGCAGATTTCGCCCAGAAGAAGAGGATGGTGACCAGGAGAAGTAACGAGTTCGCGACGAGAGACAGAAAGCTGTAGCCGACCAGTTCAAAGAGAATCCAAAAGACGGTTGCAGTCCCTGCCACAGTTGCCGTAGCAATTGGGTTCCTCCATAGTAAGACATCGGCGACTGCGTCACGGTAGAACCCCAGAAGGAAGAAACAAATCAACATCGCCGCACAGAAAAAGGAGGGACGCTAGCCAGAAAGAACAAAAAATATATATTAGGTTGAGAGACCTGCGCCACTGCCGAGAGCACCGTGAACGGATCGACGGCTCCTGCTGGAAGGAGGAGGCTGGGAAGATTCGGCGATAGAAGGTCGTCGGCCAATATCGTAAGAAGAGACGGCAGCCATCGGAGCAATTGATCTAGGGTTTCACGACAGTAGCCTCACGCCAATGGACCAGGGATTCCGCTTGCAGACGGATCTCCTCCAATGGAAGAAAATTAAGGGAAGAGCAATCCAATAACAAAGAAAAAGCTTCCGTTAGTAGTAAAATGGGAATGGTAATGATGAACTCGTCGTCTCTTCAGTTGCAGCCCCTCATCGATTTTAATCAGTTTTGTTTAGAAAAATTGCTTACTCATACCTCATTAAAAATTTTCCAAAAAATAAATATTTCATTAAAATATATGCACTTATTGTCACTTTAAAAAATAATAATTATAATTATTTTTATTAATACAAGCAAAATATATACTCATAAACTCATAGCTAATAAATTATATGAATTAATGACTTTAAAAAAAAAGTTCATGTAATATTAAAGAATCTAAGAAAAATATTTACATATAAGAAAATAAACAATTGATGTTTTGAGGGAGTATGGAGGTGGATTGGCATACAAAGCTATATAATATTATATTAAAATATTGAAGAATTTTATAACATTTTATTAGAAGTTTATGAAAAACAAGAGAAAGAAAAATAAAATATTGTCCTTAGATTGATAAAATATAATTTTATGTAACATTTTTTTTAAATTATCTTAAGCTAATATTGTTAACATATGTTTTTAGTTTGAAATGACCACATTAAATCTCTACATTTTTATCTTACATTATCATGATTAATTATGTTTAATAATAATTAATTAATGATTATGTTGTATAATGATGTGGTTTAGACTTCACAGAAGATATGGATTTTAGAATAAATTTTGTAATCGTAACTTAAGTTTATTAAGTTTTATGATTTTATAATAAATATTATTTTTCAACCTTATGAACATAATGAGTACATGTTGATGATCCTATAAAACCTTCAAAGTTGAATTTAAATAAGTACTTGTAATATTATAATATTTTAAACATTTAATTTATCAATGGTATTTATATATATATATATATATATATATATATATATATATATATATATATATTATATATATATATATATATTATTTATTCAAGTATAAATTTTGGAATTATATTTAGATCTCAATGCATATGAGTATTTGATCCAAAAATTTTAGGAATAGATTATGAGATTTAATCTTGTTAATTATAAACAATCATCTTAAGTTATAAACATAGGGCATCCTTTTAATGAGAAATGGTATGATCACTAATACTTTATTACCATATGAAGAAGGGGTTGAAGGCCATGACAACTATGAACCTTACTAATATGTAGGCCTTTGAATTGTCGATATTGCTCAAAGGAGTTGGGGAAAATGATCTTTAACTAGGATACAAGTGGGAAGATAATGATGAATTTTAAGAATGTTAGAAGCCTAAAGATTAAAATGGACTGTGTGGATAACTATGGCACCAAATTTTAAGAATGTTAGAAGCCCCTTAATTTTAAATTTCATAAAAATCTTTTTTTTTAATTTGATATGATTATATTTAAATATCA
The DNA here is from genome assembly GCA_021442155.1 of Cymbidium sinense. Lineage (NCBI taxonomy): Eukaryota > Viridiplantae > Streptophyta > Magnoliopsida > Asparagales > Orchidaceae > Cymbidium > Cymbidium sinense. Next base: position 30,972,750 of record CM038221.1, on the reverse strand, counting down.
TGGAATAATTACAAACAATTGTAGTAAACTAAAAGAGACAATAGTCAATTAATTTTTACATAATTCAACCAAACTTTAAAATGGTCTACATGTGACTAGCCACCCAGGCTAGATATCCATCATCCCAAAAAGTAATTGCAATATCATGCTCTAATACAACAAAATGATTATAACCCCAACAATAGTGTGTGCTCTCCTATAATAGGCACAACACCAATAAATTACAAGTAAAAGAAAAAATAAAAACACCTTATGAATTTAACAATAATAATGTAAAATTATAGCAACCAATCAATAAGAATTTATAATAATTTTGAAAAAGAAATTGCTCACAAAATTTAATATGAAATAAAAAATCTAGATTTTCAAAATGAAATTTGAGATATATGCCTTTATGCAACTGATCAATCAATGAAAAACTATTGTTCAAATATGTATTTACATTTTGTAATACTCAAAATTAAATTTCAGCATGAACAAAATTAATTTAGAATTGTTATGTTCAATTATTAATAATGCAATGAAATTATTATATTTTTCTCTACTAAACTATGTACATTTAATTGTAAATAACTTATTTCAGCAAAATAGATTTAATTCTAACAAAATTTAAATTTAATTTAGCAAAAATTAAGTGTCAAAATAAAATAATTGATCAAAATAACTTCAAATACACTTAGAATAAATTAAAATTCAGCACAAAAATTTTCTTTATTGTGAGAAAATTATATCTTTAGTAAATTAAAAAAATCAATCAAACTACCAAACTCAATCTTTAAAAAAGATGATTTAATGTGTTAATAAGAAACAATAAATTATCAATTTTTTAAGTACTTATAGTAATCAAGAACAACACACTTGAAAATGTCATGGTATAAATAACTTAAATTAAAACCAATAATAATAAATACTAGAATAAATTTAAAAACATTTTTTAAAATAATGCTTTAGTAAATTAAAAAATTACTCTACACTTTTTTATTTAATAATAAGTAATAAGATTACATTTTAAGTATGTAATCAAGTTTTAAATATACATGCATAAATAACTTCATTTATCCAGTAATCTAAAATCAAAAATATGAAACAAGAAACTAGAATTGAGATAAACTTGTTTTGATTTGATTTCACAACTTATAAATCATGTAATATATATATCATGTAATATATAAATCATGAATGATGATATTCAATTCTAAGAAAGGTCCCATGATTTGGAGAACTTCAAATTACAGAATGATTGGTTGACAAATTTGAAGGCGAAGAGAAATATAGGTATTCAAGTTTTAATCATGAAGAAGAAACTTGAATTTAAGATATTAGGAGAGAATTTAAATATCAAAACATGGAATTGACATGAGGAATTTGGCTAAGCAAGAATTTAATGAGATTGAATTATTTTTAGAAAGAAATGTTAAATGATGTATATATTAAAACAAATGGATAATAGTGTTTAAATATATGATCAATTATTGGCTTCATTTTTGAAGTGAGGTTGGCTACCTTCTCTTTAGGCCTAGGATTTATATAGACACTAATATATTCCTAGAGCTAAAACACTTCTAGTGGATAGAAGAACATTCATCTTGAGCCTAGATAGTTTTAGGGTTCAACCCTAGGGTTAGATTCTGACTTAAGTTGAGTAGGACTCACCTACCCTAAGCCTAATCAAATCATATACTAAGCCAACTTCTCAATCTCAAACTAATCAATCACAAACCCAACCTTAATCAAAGCCAATTGATACCACAACCTAACCCTACCCATTTTGGTTCACTTTGGCCAGGTGGTTTGGTTGACCCAATTTAATCCATTTGGACTTAAGAGGGCTAGATCCAAAATTAACCCAATCCAATTGAAATTGAACTCACCTAAGCACATTTAAACCTTAATTAAACTTGATTGAGCCTTGATTGCATTCTAATTGAATTAAACTAAACTAAATTTGCCCTTAACCTAAGTTGAACCATTTGAACCTTATAGAGCCAAATTGAATCAACCCAAGCCTCATGATCATTCTAAATATTCAATTAAATATTTTATTTCATTCCAACCAACTCAATTTCACTAGTTAGTCCAACTAATCCAACTTGAACCATTTGGCCTAAAAGGTCCAAATGAGTCAAAATTCAATCTAACCAAAATTAATTGAAACCAAAATCACAAATCAACTTCAAAATCACTATTGAATATGTTCCAACATCAATTGATCTCAAATAAACCCAATCAAATCGATTGACCCATTTGACCCAATTTGGCTTAGAATACCAAATTGAATTAAATCATAATTCAATTTGAATTAAACCAAATAAACTCTTTTAACCACTTCCAAAATGATTGTTGATCATGATCAGTTACTCAATTATAATCAATTGAACCCAATTAAGCCATTTTTTGTCATTTGACCCAAGTTGACCCAATTTGACATAAATGATCAAATTAGGCCAAAATTCATTTTAATCCAAATTATTTGCAATCAATGCCTCAAGTCCATCATAAATTGATTATTGAACACTGTTCAACCACTAATTGAATCCAATTTTGCCAAACCCAGTTGACTTAATTGATCCAATTTGACTAAAAGGACTAAATTGAGCCAAAACTTATTCTAAACAAAATCAGTTCAAATCAAATCCTTCAATTACTCTCAAATGATCAATCAAACACAACTCAACCACTCATCCAACTCAATTTGGCCAAATTAGTTAAGTTAGCTAATTTGACCCATATGAACTCATATAAGTCAAATTCAAATCCACTTCAAATTAATTACACCAACACATTTCAAATGATCATTTGAACATGATCCAATAGCTCCCTTACTTAATTTAGTCAATTCATCAACTTAACTCATTTGAACCCAAATTGACCTATATTAGTCAAATTGAGCTTAACCGAACCAAACTTACCATGACTCATCTTTAGGTCTCCATTGATCTACCCAAGTGGACCCAACTCTATGTGAACTAGTTCAACCCTAACCAACTGAACAAAGAATTCTAAATAAGATAAAAAGTTAAAATATGAAGGTCCAACACCTCCATTTGCCTTAGGTAGCCACCTTAGCATGCATTTACTCCCCATACTAACTAGACCTAACCCAAAACTATTGGGCTCAACCATTGACCAAGGTGAGATCTCTCTCACCTTAGTCACTCCTTGGTTCACTCCCCATGAATGTCCATTTCATAGCAGGCCATCAAACTCCACCAACGACTAAGGAACCTCCACCTCATTAGTCTCATGTCATTTCCAACCACCCCCACTAGCCGGATGTCTACCATGGTCTGAACCAATCATTTCAGTTAGTTCACATGGGAAGAAGGTATACCCTATTCCCCCATTCAAAATCAACACAAACCTTCCTTAAAGCATGAAAATAAGTCCATGAGCTTCCCTAGAGCTTTCTATGCACCATGTCGCTAGCAAGACCAAGCATTTCCTCAACTAGAGCCCTTTTAAAACCAAACTCCACCAAATAGACATCAAGCTCCCTGTCATTGAGTCAGTAGCCATGCGGGACATTTTAAATAGCCAATCCTGCAATGTCATGTGAAAAGCGTTGTCGAGTCAGTGCTGACGTTGTGCTGGCTATGTAAATAGATTCATTAGGGCTTAAAATAAGTTTTAATTAGCTAGAACTTTGAAAAATCATAACTAATTTTAGAAAAATCTAAAAAATATAAGTAAACCCATTTTGGAAAGCTTAGAAAGAGAAAATTTTAAGAAAACTAAAAGCTCTAATTTTTATTAAATAAATAATAATTAATTATGGATTAAAATTTTATTTAATTAGCTTAATTAAGCCTTAATTAATTGACTAATTTGACTTAAAATTTGGTGTGATTGTCCCTTGTGATAACCTCTGCAATCTCATAATTTTCTTAGGGTGATCGAAGAAATTAATTAGGATCCTTTGTTCTAATTATTTTTAAAAATTACCCTAAAGGGGTTTTATTTAATTAATTAAATCATTAATTAACCTAAAGCTTAGAAATATCATATTAATTAGTGTAGATCATTAAAAAGTTTGACGAAGCCCTCTTTGTGCTCAACTAACAAAGAGGTTTTCAATAAAATCAAAAATTTCAATTAATTTGTGGTATTTTTAGTGTAATTAATGATTTTGAGTTTTCTCCATTTATTTAATTAATTCATAATTATAAGCCTAATTATATTAGAATTTAAAGGCATATTTATTTCAAGTTCAAACATTTTCAATAATTTTCTCATAATTTTTGGGCTTATATTTAAGGCTTAATTGAATATATGGGCTCTTTTGAGCTTACTTGATTAATTAATTAATTAATCACAATTAATTCATAAAAGTTATGTAAATCATTTTTAAATCACTTAATGAACAAAGATGGTCCAAGTGATAATTTTAATGATTTTCTTTCCTCTTTTAGATTAAATAACTTAAACTTCAAAAATTAACCTTTAGTGAAATTTGATTAAGCTTAAGTGTACTTATTTTAGTGTGAATGTCCTTAGGAATTAACGATAGGTTGTTTGATAATGTTTAATTACTTTTCTTCAACTATTCATAAATTTATGTTTCATATGCTCATGCATTCATATTTTTCAAAAATAAAGTAAAAAATATTGCATTTAATTGCTTGACTTTGAATTAAATAGTGTGATTATTATCACTAGTAAATCTCAAATTATTTTTTAATTAATTAAAAATATTTATTAATTTAAGTATAAATAAAATGAAATAATTAAATTTTAAATTGAATTCTTATATGTATGAGCTATAATATTGAAAGGTATATAGTCTGGAAACTCAAGACTTTAAGTTGTCTCAAGGGGGTTTTTGATTATATCACTTCCCTAGTTTAACAAAGACACGTACCTTAAAATTTATAGTGAACTAGATATTAAGGATTAATTATTTTGACTTTAACATTTAAATAATCCTAAAAGCTTTCACAATTTCATTCTTATATTATATATATATATATGAATTAGAAAGTATATAGTTTGGATATTTCGAGAGCATAAGACTTTAAGTAGTCTCAAATGGGTCTTTGATTACCTTATTTTTCTAGTTTAACAATGGCACATACTTGTATAAATGCATGATTAAATTAATTTCTTTTTATAAAATTCATGCATTATATTCCATATGTTAATTAACATAAACTATGCACATTAATTCATTCATGCATCAAGTGTAGAATAATTAAAAGATATGTGTATAATCATTAGATTTAGTTATTTAATTAGGTACATCTTTTAATTAAATGGATATTAAAGAATAATAGAGCAAATTCAAGAAAATATTATCTAGTTAATCATAGTTTAATTTTATTAATCTTAAAATGCCTTTCATAGTTAGATAAAATCTCTTAAGTCAAATCCAAACATATAGTTTAATAAAAAGATTTATAACATTTTATTAAGATGATAAAAAGACGTAAAATTAATTTCTTAGATTCAACCTAAGGTCAGGGGTTAAGGTTGATATTATTTCTTATTTCTCTCTTTATAATTTTAAATCAATATGAAACCCAAAATAAAATTAAAATCTTAAGTCTAAAATTTATTTCAAATTACTAACTATAAAAAATGTAATCATCTTTGATAAGAAAGTTAAATGCTCATCATTAGGGAACTCTAAATATTAAAGCCTAATTATGACACACTACACTAAGCCTAGTATACACATTAGAATGCTAAGTCATCATTCCTAGTCTTATGTTATGATAGTGCTTGTTGTGATGATATGATGTTTTGTGATGTATTGTTCTAAACTTGATGCTAGAATTATTTGTATGCTAGGCTAGATGTTAGAGCAACATTAGACTAATGATATTTTATGCAGAGGATTGTACTTAAGAGATCACTGTGATAATAAAAGTTACAAATGCCAGTGCTTGTAAATGCTTCTTAAGTCCTTCAGCATAATCCATTATGACAAGTGGGCTTGGTGACCCAAGGCAAGGTGGTAAGCCCAAATATATGAAATATGACTGCTTAGTTTGAATGTATGTTGAACTAATATCTATTTTGCACGTGTAGTTAGATTTTTATTTCATATAAATATATTTTTATAGTAGGATTAGGATTAAAGTTATGTGGTTTATGATGAGCTAATATTAGAAGGCTTAGACCTCATAGGCCCTATGATGCATAAAGTGCTTAAATTCATGAAGCAAAAAAAATGAAGAATTGAATACCCTCATAGATTTATTTTCATTTGTAATTTAATTGTAATCTGGTCTGTCTAAGGGTAGAGATTGGTTACCTAATTTTTTTTTTCATTTTTGAGGTGAATGGCAATACCCAACCACACTGGCCTTTTATTCTTTTAATCGATTGATGTTTGATTATTGTGTTTACATTGATTATGCAATAAAAATTACATGTTTTTTATACATTTTTTAAAATTTGAATGTTTGTTGTTTGGCATGGATGTAATAGGCTCTTTAGGAAACTTAATTTTTCTACTTTAACTAATAAACTTCAACTAAATTTAATAAAATTATAACCTCACTTTAAAATTAGGTATCTTAATCAAGAAATAAAAAAAATTAGCAACCCCTTAGTTGTATGATTCTATGCTCTAACAACATGCATGCATCTTCTCTTCTTTCTTGAATATGGAGGGTCTTCACTCTTGCATGATAAGGGACAATGCTTGACCTGTTAAAGAAATCCCTTGTAATAGAGAATACCTATTCCTGCTGATTTAGCTCATAACTCGATTTCATCATGCGCTTAAGCATAAATTTCTCCAAGCCTTAGTCCAAAAGAATGAGCCAAAATAGAGTAAGATTTATAAATTTTATTATATTAGCTTAAGTCATAATTCATACGCAAATCATGATTTAGTCTCATAAGAAGTGAGTTTAAAATTCTAGATTCTTTCCTAACAAATAACAGCTTGTCTATCTTACATTAACATAAGACTAATCCACATGGCTTGAATCATAGGAGGTGTTAACTCACAATCACTCTAAATAGTTATAAATCTAAAAGAGTCGGGATCAGTTCACTCTCACTAATCAAAGTGAACCAATATATCCTACTTTCATTAAGTAGAATTAAGTCGAGCTCTTAGCTTAGGCTAGAGAATTTTAGATATAGGTTGAGACACTGCTTGTTTGTCCTTTGTTCACCTCTTAAGCATTTTCACAATCTTGTGTTGATGGAATCTAAGTTCTTGTATGTTAATGAACATATTAACTCAAAATAAACATAAATTTTTTCTCTAAAAATATTAAGGCTCACTATATGATAGATTGAAGCATTCTTTATATTATAAGTGCTTCCTATTTATTCTCCATTATAATTCGTAAAGAACACTTCTTATGTTGAGTCTTCCCATTTGATTTCCAATAATTACCATTCTTTGACCACCAATCTTTAAAATCTTTGGATATACTAACTGACTACTTTAATCGAGAGGATTCTTAAAAATTTTCTATTTTATAGAATATAATTTAACTATGGGGGCTTGCCTCCATAGGAAACTAAAGAATCTAGCTTAAAATAAATCTTATTTTACCTCATCAATATAAAATAAGAGAAAGATCTTTGATATACGTAGACTCATTTGCATTAGGAGTCCTTATTAGGTGATTTAGACCACCATAGGGTGATGTTTCTATCTTTTGAGATAGTACACCATTCCTTGATGTTATATTCAATCATTTCAATAAGTACCTCTTAAGATCAGCCTAATTTTCTTACAACTACAAATACAAACATCACACCAATTAACTTTAATTCAAATAAATTAAAATAAGAATATAATGAAAAATAATTAGCCACATATCATCCAAAAAATAATTTTTATTTTGGTTTAATATGTAAGGATAATTTAAATTTAATCTAGTTTAAACATATAAGTTTATATATTAATATTTTAAGAATGAGTATAAGTAATGGATTTTGATAAATTAATTGAAATTATTATATAAATAATAAAATAAATTATTAATAATTTAGTTTAGAGAATTTTACATAAAATAAAATAAAAGTAATGATTGATGATGACAATATCATGTGCTTTGAGTGGGAAATTGAGGTCATGTGTTGTGAACTTTGCCTATAATTAAAATATTCATCACATAATTTTTAAATTAATATAAATATTTAATTTTTTTATACAAATAATTTAATTTACTATAAAATAAATAAAAAAAATCAAAATTATTACAACTTTTTTAAATTCTTAATATTTGAAATTGAACATTAGTTAGGAATCTTAGTGCAAAGTATCATATCCAACTGAAGTTCAAGGAGATTAACCATAATAACTTGGACATGACATGGCTAAGAGAGGCAAGAAGATAAACTAAAGTCATTATAGAGTTAAGTCATCATGCACTAGAAAGCTCTGGATGATCCTATATATGTCTAGGCTCATTTGAAACTAAAAGCCTCTAAAAGGCACTGGAAGTCTAATCTACATGTCTCCAACATATTTTAGAATATTTTAGATGTTCAGTGAATAATTTGGGATCCTCCCGAACTCCCCATATCATATTAGAATGTAAGAAATAATTTGGATTGTGAAGTATTCTAGATAATTCTACACTTAAGAGTTGTTTCATGTAATTTAGAATGTTCCTCACTGAATGGGTGGAGGACTATTAAATAAGAGCTACCACCCTATATTTATAACTAAGAAAGAGTTTAAGAGCCCAAGAGTGAGTTTAAGGTCCAAGCCTTATAAGCTTTCATTTGTGTTTATGAAATTTTTATTTTTTTGTTCTCACACTCTCTAACATTCTAGTCATTATTATATGAGAGCTAAACTGACTTAGCATTAAGGATGGTGATATTTAATTTTAGAGCAAGACATTTTTAAAGCAAGGTTTTTATTAGAAGTGTGATCTAAGCATGGCAAAGGAAAACATGGGTTATAGCATGGAGTTTGAGACCATCAATGCAAAGACATCGCAACATGTGCAAGCGACATTTAGGCCAAAGTGGAATTCCAAAGACATGATGATTCTAGTTTTAATTCATGACTAGATCAGGAGGAGGAGGAGGTTGTCAGCGGCAAGGGGGCCTAAGTGATCAATCTAGGTGATGGGGTGAATGACTTAGAGGATGAAGAATTCATTGTCCATAATGTGTTTAAGAATATAGTACCATATTAGAAAAATACATGATGGACAAAATGGCTAAGATTTATGATGAGTTTATAGGAGAGCTTAATATGATGCTTGCTTACTTTAATAATTTGTGTGCGAATGTGGCTTTATACAAATGTGCATTGGCGATGATGGCCACATGTAGCACTAGAATCAAGGAACATTAAGGTGTCAAAGTTAAAGTGTTTCAACAGTTAAGGAAGTGGATAACTTCTTGTGGGGGCTAAAACAATACCTCGGGGTGATCTGTATAGTGAATGAAGAGGACAAAATATAATTAGGGCTCCATATCACCACAAACATAACCATGTTTTGGTGGAGGAGAAAGTGAGGAGATGTGGAGAAAGGGATGCACTCCATGTCCACATCTAGAGACTTCAAGGGAGAACTCAAGAAATAATTCTATCTCAAGAACATTAAAGATGAGACTCAAGCTCATTTATGAAGGTTAAAATAACTGGGTACTGTGGGCTCCAAAAATTTACCACCGACCTCTCACAGTGAAGAGATGTTGTGTTTATTTTTTGATTTGTGTGTATAGGTGACACCATGCAGATCTGAGGGTGTACTTATTAAGATGATCGGGTACGACATCAAGGAATGGTGCACTATCTTGAAAGATAGAAATCACCACCCTATAATGGTCCTAATCACCTAATAAGGACTCCTAAGGCATGATAGGTCTTCGAATATACTAGAGATTTTTCCCCTACTTTACATGTTAATTATGTAAATTTCAAATTTGTGTTTCATGGGTTATTATCAATAAGATCACTTAATCCAAGGAAAATGAAATTTCATGAGACTCACCCATCCTATGGCTAGGCTTTATACATTTAAAATTGAGGAGAATTATATATCGAGTAAAATTTTATTAGAAAATTCAGACTTATAATCCCACAATATAAGATTGTGGAATGTGCCTAAGAGGTGGGGATTTATGCTTGTAACCCAAGGGAAAATAACAACCTCAGATCCTAAATCTAGGGAGCTTTAGCGAGGGCCAAAGCATGTCCTAAATCTAAGTGAAGATGGGTATATGATTTACCTCCATAAGAGAGGGTAAACCACCCGACTGCTGGACTTATAATCGTCTGGAGTGGCAGCCAGCTAACTCCTCCTACATTTTAAATTCATGTGATCAAGTCATATATTTTGCAAGATGGATAGTTTGCTATTGTTAGAAAGAAACTAAAGTCCTTAAACCCACTCCCTAAGAGACAAGAGCATGAGTGGTATGAATAATGACTTAGTCTAATGCAAATCTTTTCAATTTTTATTTGATTTTGGACTCTTCATTTTGACAAAGGCAAGAAGATTTTTATATTCATAAATGCATGTTGAAATGATTTATGGGCCAAATCAAGAGAGAAGAGGGTGAAGTTTCATCAATAGGAGTTGCTCTCACAGGTCAAGCAGTCCCCATATGTGCAAGAACGGAGGCCCTTATTTTACAAGAGTGATTCAAGATGATATGCATGATATTAAGCATACAACCATACATCTAAGGAGTTACAAAATCTTTTTATTATCTTGATTTAAAATCTAGGATTTAAATGAGGTTATGAGTTATTTAGAAAATTAATTATTAATTATAGTTAGGGTATAAAGTTTATTTCTTTTTTTAGGAGCCTAATCAGATCCAGGCCACACATTAAATCACCATATAAATAAGAAACTAAAAAAAAGATATGTCATTTCTATTACACAATTGTAAACAAAATATCAATCAATTTATAAACCCAACGTGAAAGAATAACAGACTGATGTGGTCGGGTATCATCGTACAACCCAAAAAAAGAAATGGGTAGCCAAGCTCTACCCTTATACAACCCGATATATGATAAAATAATTACAATTACAAATAGATAAATGCTATGGGGGTCTTCTTATCTTCATGTCTCCTACATTTCTTCATTTGGTTTGCTTATTTTTAAGGCATCACGGGGCCTCCCAGGACAAAGCCTTCTAGCCTCCACCCATCATAATCCCCCATAACACTAATCCTAATTCCTAATGCAAAATTACATTAAAAATAGGAAAAGTAAATCTAGATACACCTGCAAAATAAATGTTAGCTAAACACACCATACAACCCAAGCAGTTATATGAATAATTAAGACTTAGCACCCTACACATGAGTAACCAAGTCCACCTGTCTTAATTTAGATTGTGCTTAGGGGTTAAACAACTTGCAAAAGAGAGCATTTATATTTATTTTTAAGCACCCCTTAAGCACAATCTTCTACAAAAAATATGATTAAGCTAATCACAGCCCAACATCCAGTCTACAAAGCATACACCCTAACATCCAGTTTACAATAATACATCATAAAATAAATATATATCAAACCATACACCACCCTAACATAAAGCTAGAAATGGTGACTTAATCTTAGGTGTGTGTATTAAGGCTTGTGTGGTATGCCCTAACTAGGTTTTGTTATAATTTTCTAAATAAGAAAGGATTTAATTATAAAGGATGGTTTCACTTAGTTTACACTTAACAACTAAGTGTTATAAAGAGAAGAAAACAAAAGACCACTCTCTTTTATCCCTACCTTAAGCCACATCTAAAGCATATTAATTAATCAATTCTCTTTAATGAATGGCTTATTACATATTTTAATTAGTCCTAGGTTTGAGTTCACTTTAAATAATCTTATTCAATAAGAAAGACATCTTAAGATTAATTGGAGTTAATTACTATCACACAACACAAGTTTATTCATTTATTCCCATCATATATAACATGCATATGATTAAGTCCTAAACATATCTATGCATACAATATATTTTTAGCACACTTAAATGCAGGATGAATGAATAATTTTTTTTATAGAAAAAGAGGATTCTCATTCATTAGCTAAATATACATTCAAATGTATGGAAGTTATAAGCAAGTACTTCACCATTGTTCTGCACCAGGAGAGTGAGGTATGAACCTCCTTGGGGCTACTTAAAGTTATGCGTGCTCAGAATGTCGACTAATATACCCATTATTCTTAAATACATATGGATGTATAAGCAACTATAATAATAAAAATCATGTAAAATTATAATTTAATTTAATTGATTTATTTGTGTGAATGAATTAAATCTTTATCCAAATTCTAATATCAAAATGCATAAGAATGAAATCAAACGGGTATATCGCCATTATTCTACACCAGGGGAGTGAGGCAGGAACCCCTTTGGGGATACTTAAAGCCGTGCGTCCCCGGAATGTCCAAACTAATATACCCACTAACATTCATACTTATGCAAATCAACATATGAATGAAAGAAAGGAACTCCACTTCATACACTAAGCTTATTTTAACATCCACCTCCTATGTATATATAACTAATGTCATAACATGTATTATTATTCATTAATAAGCTTTTGAAAATACATTTGAGATCTAATAGTGATAATAGCTACACATATTTTTAATTTAAGCCAACATGTGCAACTTGACATAAAGGAAATCATTTTTTATTTAATTTTTGAAAGAAATGAATGGATGACTACAAGTGACATGCAACATCTTAACATGATTGGAAAGAAATAAAGAAACACAAGCATGTAATTTCATTCAATCCAACTAATTCCTAAGGACAATCATATCAAATAAGTTTATTTAAAGTAAACCAAAGCTTATTAATGTCATTTTTAATGTTGTGTTTAACTTGATTTAAGAAATGTGAGAAAGAGGTGTTAATCATAATCTCATTCCCCATATGTGTAAATTAATTTGGTTTAATAAGAAGAAATTAGATGAATTTTATGGTTTGATTAAGTTAAGCATGGATTAAGTCAAGTAATTAACTCTTACCTATGTTACCTTAAGGTAATTAATTAAACAATTATGAGCTAGTATGATATGCAAGTAAATTGAAAAGTAAATGGCAATGCTCTTAAGAAATGAAACAAGCCTAATGCAAGTTGCTCATAATCATTTAATAATTAAACTTAAAGAACCATTTCAATTACTTTTATGATTTTCTCACACATGTGAGTTAACCATAATTTCTTTAGCTCTCTTTGGCTTATTGAACACCCAAAGAACTGCCCAAGGATTAATTAGGGAAATCAGATTCAAATTTATCAAAGAATTAATCCATTAATTCATTTTTCTCTCTCTTAATTATCAAATTTGATTATCTTCTGAAAATGAAATGGACTTAAGGGAAAAAGGTGGGAAAAGAGGTCCCCACCTAATTTCATAAGCCATCCATTGGATTAAGCATGACTTAATATGATTTGGATTCTAATTTAGCTAATTAAGTTTATAATTAGTTAATTAATTAATAAGTAGGACTTTAGTTAAAAAGAGAGGGAAAATTAAAGAAAGAATTAGGAGGGAGGCCCTAATCCACTTCACTAAGTCTCCTTACTATTCAACATTAATTAGGAAGTCTAAATAATTAATTAATCACCGTTTATATGTTTAATCACCCTTTAATGAAATTATGAGGATAATTAGGGCTTAATCAATCAATTTTCCTAATTAAGCAACTAATAAATCCCAAGAAAAATAGGGGAGGTAGAGGTCATCCCCTTAAACATCCTCAAAAAATTTGAAATAAATTGGATGATTAATTAAGGAGTAATTAAGCTAATTAAATTTTTAATTAAACCTTTATTGAGCTCTGTTTTCTGTTCAAAAATCCATTGGAAACATTTTTATTAAATTCTTCACTGAAATATCTTTAAAATGAGTCCTCATTTGCTTTTTTTTGGATTTTTCTACAATTAGTTATGAATTTTGGAAGTTTTAGCCTTAAAAATAGATTAATTAACCTTAATTCCTTAATCACCACGTATTACCAAACATGGTGTCTGCTACGGACTAATAGGTTATTTAAGTTATCATATCGAGTTAGTGGGATGACGTGGAACCGGATCTAAGATCAGACAACCACGATTAATCCCGTGGTTTAGAGGAAAAAATTAAGGATTTAAGCGTGATCTAATCATGACCATCCATTCCAATCATGCGAGTGGACAGCCTGTGATCTTACTCCTTTGCGAGCGATGAAAGACGGATGTCATCCATATGTCTCCATTCGATTCAAGCTCACCAAAGCTCGGATTAGTTCCAAAATGATCTCACACCATCAAGGGAAGGAGAGGAACACATCCAACGGTCAAAATCGCATGACATATAATTTTTTTTTGAAAAAGACTAACCATTTTTTTCCTAAATCTACAATTTTGAGGAGTTACCTCCACGGAGCTCAAGATCGGTGGGATTGATGGAGGTAGCTTCGTCTGGTAAAGATGAAGCTATGTTGAGAAGCTTGGGATTGATTTGGTGTGGATCCCTTGGACGACCTATCCATGTGCTTTGGAGCTTCGGTCTTTATTGATCTCATGCTTAGAGTGGATTTAGGGTTCGGGAAATCTCTTCAACAGCTTTGATGACACATGAGGATGGTGTATGCAAAAGGAATTGAAGTTTGGTGGAGGATTGTGCAAATGGGATTTTGAAATGGCCTCCCTTTATTTGATTTGATGTAAAATTGAGAGAGGGAGAAATGGGGGAGCTTGGAAGCTTGGGCAAAGGCTGTGGAAAACTCTCCTTCACACTCTCTGGCTTAAACGATGTTGAATGAATCAATTCCCATTTCAATTGAGGGGGTATATCCCCTCAATTGTGAGGTGGACGGACTGGATTCAATCCCATTTTCTCGTCAGTCAGCCACCGTCAGACCACCAGACTTGTCTCCATCAGGTCCACGTGGCTCGCCACTAATGGGGGAAGGCTTGAGAGGTAGCTCAACATTTGATATGATTTCTTTCTTTGATCCTTTGGGTGCTCAATTTGGAGTAAAGGGAATGAGATTTGTTTTCCTTTGGTCGATGGTTGATCCTAGTGTGCTTAGAGTGGGCTAGGAAGGCTAGGCATACTCCATTTGGCAATTGAATGGCTTCCATGTGATGGGAGAGTGGACTTTGCCAAATGGGGGAAGAGTCCTATGTGAAGAAGTTTGTCCAATGGCTAATCCCTTTGGATGGGGCCCACCTTGCTTGTGGCCAAACTTTGGGCTAACCTAGGGTCAATTTGGGCCTGGTTTGGTTAGCCACAAAGATCCCATGGGTTAGTTTTGGTTGCTTTGGCTTCATTTGGTCAAATGGGTTTATGTTGGATTGGGTTGACTAATTGGTCAAATTGGGTCAAAACAAGGCTTGGGTTAGGTTCAAATGATGATTTGAAGAGTTTTAGTTCAAGTGGTTTCAATTAATTTGGCTTAGGTTTGATTTTGGCTCACTTGGATTTATATAAGTCAAATAAGTTGACCAATAATTTGACCAACCAAAATTGGGTTGGGTTAGGTGTTGATTCATGTTAATTGAAAATGATTGTAGGCTTTGGTTTGATTTGATTTGGGTTTAATTTAGATTTTGGTCAATTTGACCTTTTAGGTCAATTTGGGCTAGATTGGGTCAAGTTGACCAATTGATCAAATTGTGCTTGATTATGGCTTTGGTCAAGTTCAATAATTTATTTGGAATGAACTTGAGCCATTAGTTACAATCAATTTGGGTTAAACCATGATTTGACCTATTTTGACATTTTAGGCTAATTTGGGTCAACTTGGGTCAAATGGCCAATTGGACTTAGTTTGCTCAATTGAGGGTTTAGTCATGTTCAATAATTGATTATGAATTTTTTGGATCAATGGTTTCAATAAATTTGATGTATGGTGGGTTTTGACTAGTTTAGGTTTCATTTGGGCTAAAGGTTGACTTGGTCAAAGGACCAAGTTGACTTGGTTTGACCTAATTCAAGGTAGTTGATCACCCTAGGATGATTATTGATTATGATATAAGGTTAGGATGGGTTTGGTTCAATCCAATTTGGGTTAAATTAGAACTTGGTTCATAAGAGTTCTTTAGATCACTTTTGGTCAAGTGTACCTAAATGGGTCAATTGATTTAGTTTTTGGCTTGATTCAAGTTTAGTTGAACTCATATATGAGCATATAATTGAAATATAAATCCAACTATAATCAATTTAGAGTCTAATAAATTTTAGCTTATTTGAAGTTTTCAAGTAAAAAAGGCTAGCTTGGGCTTGACTTGGGTAGACTTGAGTTTGGTTTGGTAATTGTAGTTTATGTTTAGATTTAGGCAACTGATTGATGGAATAATTGATTCAATAGAAAATCCATTAGTTTTGGCTTAATTTGGATAGGATTTGGCCAAGTCCAAAAAAAAAGTGGCTTAAAAGGCTTGAATTGGGTTTTGGTTTAATTTTGGATTTGGTTTTGGCTATTTAAATTTATATTTTATTTATATTTAGGAATATAAATGAAGATATAAAAGATCCATAGAAAATCACTTGAGTTTGGAGTGATTTGGAAGCAAATTTGACCAAGCTCATGGAGGTAGGTCAAAATGGCTTAAGTAGGGAATTGATTTGGTTTGACTAATTTTTGATCATTGGAGAGTAGTTTTCATTTATATTTATGAATATAAATGAATGAGTAACTGATTTATGAAGAAATCAATTGATTTTGTGTTGATTTGTTTGAGATTTGGCTAAGCTTAGGAGAGTGGGTCATAAGGCTTAAGAAGAAATTTTGATCTTGGATTTGATTTGAGATTGAATTATTTGGATCTGAGTTTGGATTTAGATTTGATTTGATTTGAGAGATTAAATTGATATTTGGGAAAATCAATTGAATCGGGATTGATTTGGATTTGGTTAAGGCTAAGTCCATAAGATGAAATCAAAAGGCTTAGGGAGAATGTTGATCTTGGGTTTGATTATGGGTTTTAAGGATTTTGTTTGAATTTGGATTTGGATTTGGTAAATAGTTGAGAAATTGAATTGATATTTAAGAAAATCAATTAAATCAGGATTGATTTGGATTTAGTTAAGGCTAAGTCCATATGATGAAATCAAAGGGCTTAGGAAGAGTTTTGAATTTAATTATGGGGTTTTATGGAGAAATCTTGAGCTTGAATTTGATCATGGATTGATTATGAGTATTGGAAATTTGGTTTGGGTTTGATATGAATTTGAGATTTGGTTTGAGAAGGAAAGTGTGGATTGGGTTTAGGCTATAGGGTAGGCAAGTCTTCTTAAGTCCCTAGGGCACAACTTATTCCTATGGCTAACTCTTCTAAGTCCTTAGGCTTAGGTTAAGTGTTCACCTAATCACTAGAAGTGTCTTAAGACTAAGGAGCTCTTAGTGTCTATAAGAGTCCTAGATCTATGATGAGGAAGTTGATAACTCACTCAAAAAGTGAGGTCAGCAAGAGTGGATAAAGTGATAGTTAAATTTTCAGAAGGCACATGGAATAATAGATAAGACACTACCTAGAGATTTCATCCTCATTTTGTGAGGAATTTAGATCTGGTTACAAGTTTTCTATAGGCCTAAGCACCTATAGTTAATTATCCCTCCCAATACTGAGAGAGCAGTTTCGATTAAGGCTAGTCGATGAATCGCTAAATAATGAGTGTATAATAGCAGTAAGTAGAGTTTGAATATTATAAGATTTAATATTTTAATTTAAAGCTTTTGTTTGGGGGAACGATGATGCGCTCGATCAAGATTCCATGGTTCTGTCATCCTGGGCTATCATGGTCCTTAGTCCACATAGTCAGAGGAGGTAGTTGACCTAACTTGACCGAAGGATATTTATCAGCAACCATGGGTTACGTCGTCCAAGGTATCCTTGTAGACTTCAGGTGAAGTTTGCCTAAGGGGACAAATATAAGTCAACATTAGCTAATATAGGGATTTTTGCCCAATCAAATACATTATATAATTCACAAGTCAAAGAGCAAAGCTATTGGAGAACATATGGGCTGCAACCATGATCGTGATTTAGTGGTGTCATATCACGACAAACCACCCGGTTAGAGAGCTCTAGTCGTGACTGCCATTTATGGTGTCATATCGTGTCAAAATCACGTGGACAGAGGAAATGTGTCACGTCTTTAAAGACTTAAGATTATTTGAGTATGAAAATAGCTATGTATTTGATTTGACATTGGCTCTTTGTAAGCAAAAATCTTCCTAATTTTTCACCCTCGACAAACAATTACGGATGGGTGGATAAATTTAACTTTAAATTTAAATATATAATTTTATTTATAATTTTTTATTTAAATATTTGATCATTTTATAATTGATTTAGATTTAAACATGTGTGATTAATCATTTAAACCTTAATAATGATAGCTTTTTGATAATATGACTATTATTGGCTAATAGACCTTGTCAACTCTACCCTTTTTTTTGCAGATAATCAGGTCTAAATTAATTGCTTCAACATTTATAGTTCTTCAAACCTTGTAAATTCTAGCTTGAGCTTAGATGATCTAGTTTGGGACTTTTTCTTTTGGGAGCTTGAACTAAGAAGTCATATCATTAGATTTATCTTTTATAATTATATGATAGAATTAGCTTCTCAGATTTTATCAAATTGAAATTCTTATAATATTATAATCAACTTTTTTTAGATTTTGTTAACATGTACCCGGTCTTAAGACCCAACTGGGATTTGTAGATATATGTTCACTCATTTTGCATACAATTTGCATATTTTTCTAGATGTTTGATCTGGTGAATACTTCAACATACATACAAGTATTTATTCTTCTAAAATGATGTATAGACATTAAAATGTTTCCAAGTTGAAGTAGTTATGTTTGGCATGACATATATGTCATAATGCAAGCATAGGTTTTAATAGCAAGCATAGATTTTAATATCTAAAATCATAAATCAAGTGTATCTCTATCTTGTAAAAATATGTGAATTTTAACTCATTCAAACACTTATTATAAATCAAGTGAAGATCTCTTCTTTAAAATGTTAGTTTAATTTTCTCAAATACTTATTGTAAACTAAGTGAGTATTTATTCTTAATGATATCGGCTTTGTTCTTTCAAACACCCTTCATAGATCAAGTATGTATCTACACTTAAAGAATACAAAATATTTATTTGCAAATTAAGTTTAAATTTGTTCTGAAAGATGCAAATTTAACCCTTTCTAAGCTTATCATAAGTCAAATGCATCTATCTTTGAAAGACATTGTTGACCTCATTTTTAGAATGAGCTCTCAACCCCTCCATCTTAGACATAGGATTTCTCTTAGACTTTAAGAGTGATTAGGTGGACACTCAACCTAGCCCTAGAGACTTAGAAGAGTTAGCCATAGGAATAGGTTATGCTTTAAGGGTGTTAGAAAAATTTGCCTACCCTATAGCTTAACCCAAATTCCTCACTTTCTCCCTTCAAGTCAAACTCAAATCAATTCGACTTGATTGATTTTCTCCAAACTCATACCAACTCCAACTCTAACTCAAACCTCAAAATAATTCAATCAATTTTCACAAATCATGAACCAATTCTGAATGATTGAAACCGATGATTGAAATTCTAAATTCCAAAATATTTTTCTAAGTCCTTTGATTCCCTCTCATGGACTTTGCCTAAATCAAATCTAAATCAATTCAAATTCAAAGAATTTTCTCACAACCCATTTATATTCTCATTTATATTCACATATATAAATGAAATATAAATTCAAAACAATCAAACCAAATCCAAATAAAAAATCTTTCTTAAGTCACTTTGATTATTCAAATTCAAGGAATTTTCTCATAACCCATTCATATTTTCATTTATATTCACAAATATAAATGAAATATAAATTCAAATATCCAAAAATAAATTCAAAAATAAAATCCAAAATCAATAAAAAATCCAACCTAAGCCTTTATGTCAAAATCTTGAACTTAGCCAAATCAAATTTTAAATCAACCCAAACCCTTGATTTATCTTCATAATTCAATCAATCCTACAATCATGAATCCAAATATAAACATAAACTCCAATCATCAAACCAAAACTAAATTCAAAAATCAAACCCAAGTCAAACTCATGTTCACCCTTTTGAACTTAAAATTATGAAATGAATCAAAACCCATTTTTACTTCAAATCACTTACAAATGGATTTATATTTCAATCATAAGTCCATATGTGAGTTCAATCAAACTCAAATCAAGCTTTGACCAAGCCATTTGACCTACTTAGGCTCACTTGACCCAAAGTGCAATAAAGTATCCCTTATGAGCCACATTCTAATCCTACCCAAATTGGATTGCACTAAGCCCAACTAAGCCTCACATTGTGAGTAAAAATCATCATGATATGATCAATCACTCAAATTGGGTCAAACCAAATCAAACCTAAGGGTTGACCACGTAAAGACTTAGCCCAAAATGAAACCTAAACTAGCCAAAATCCAACATAGGCCAAATTGATTGAAACCATTGATCAAAACTCATTCATGATCAATGTTTGAACTTGACCAAGTCATCATTTGAGCAACCCAGCCCACTACTTGACTAAGTTGACCCAACTTGACCTAAAAAGTCAAAATATGTCAAAACTTGATCTAAGCCAAATTGATTGAAACCAATGGGTCAAGTTCATTCCAAATCACTAGTTGAACTTGACTAAAGCCCCAATTGGCCAACTAGACCTAACCTAGCCCAATTGACCTTGAACCCAACTTGACCTAAAAGGTCAAATTGAGCCAAATCCAAATATAAATCAAATTGATTGGAAACAAAGATACCAATCCATTTCAAATGATCAACCAAACATAAACCAACCCATGACCTAACTCAAATAGGTCAAATGGGTCAAATTGGTCAACTTGACCCATTTGACCTAAATGAAATCAAACCAACCAAATATAAATCAAATCAAAATTTTTAAATGGTCATTTTAAATGGACCAATTTGACCAATTGGTTAACTTGACCCAAGTTGACCCATTTTGACCTAAATGGGTCAACATGAGCCAAATCATATCAAACCATCTCCAAATTCAATGAAACTTGGCCTAAACCATTTTTCAATCATACCAAATATATTCAAATTGAAATTAATGTCAAATGACCATTTTACCCCTATGCCATAAGGTAACCTAAAATCAAAATCACTTGGAATTTGGTCACTTGGCATCCTCTTAGTGGACCAAATGGTCAGTAATGGACATGGTGCACATGATCCAATGGGTTTGGGTCAGCCCAACCCAACCCAAGGCCAAAACCCGCCACTTGCTTGAACATGAGCACATGGGGATCATTCCTCCACTCAATTAAGAACATGGGAGCTTCACCACTCCACTCCTCTAGCCAAACTGAATGCCATGACACTCTTAACAGCCTAACAAACCCTTTGAATAGGGTGTATTGGATCAGGGTGGGTTTGGGGAGATCTCCCCCCTAATTCCCGGTGACACATTCGATTGAGCTTAGGGAACTCAGAGCAAGTCATTTCAAGTCTCCCCAAGCTTTCTAGAGTG
Organism: Cymbidium sinense; assembly: GCA_021442155.1. Taxonomy (NCBI): domain Eukaryota; kingdom Viridiplantae; phylum Streptophyta; class Magnoliopsida; order Asparagales; family Orchidaceae; genus Cymbidium; species Cymbidium sinense. The sequence goes on along the minus strand of CM038221.1, from coordinate 30,951,306 downwards.
AGTTAGAATTCTCCATTTCTCGATTTCTCTAAACCAAAAATAGGGGAGCTCAAGCCAATTTCCATCTCACTTAATACTCCAAACCAATCCAATTCCTTCTTTGAGCACCCTTAGAGGGCCTAGTCGAACTCTTCCCAAGCTTCTTCCAAGCTCCAAAGGCAAGGGAGATGGGACTTTGATCAGGCCATGAGCATTTGAAGGTGAACTTGGTCAATAGGAAGATCCATTCAATCTCAACACCTCAAACCTCCAACAAGGCTTCTTCTCCACTAGAGGAAGATACTTTAAGGGATTCGAGCGATGATAGCCTCTAGTGAGGTATGCCATTAAACTGAGCATAGTTTCATTTTTTCTTGGTCCTTTATGAAGGAAAGTTCCACCCCAAACAAATTTAGCCGTTGGATGTGTTCCCCTTTACTCTTAGATGGTGTGGGTTAAATTTGGTTTCAATATGAGCTCAATTGAGCTCGGATCTTCCCCTAGAAGATGGACGGTGACCATCTCTCACAGGGAAGATTAGGGATGAATCATGGGCCGTCCATCCACATGTTTTGGATGGATGTTCATGATCAAGACAGTAGGATATTTGATTTAATCCATTAATATTGCAGGCTTAATCTTAGCCATCCGATATTTGATCAGACAGATGGGGAGAAAGCGTGTAACGTCGTCGCTAACACGATGCTACGATCTGACAACTTAAGTGGCCTATCCCATCGCACCACATGAAAAGCGCGTGCCACGTCAGCCTCCACGTGGCGCCAATGGGATTAACCACTTAATTAGGCTATTTAATTAATGGAAAATCTTGGAAACTTCAAATATTCATAACTAAATGAGAAAAAAATCATAAAAATATGAGGTAAAATGCGGATGAAAGATATTTCAATGTAGAATAATATAAAATTATTTTCAATGGATTTTAAATAGTGAGATTCCCTGAATTTAGGTTTTATTAAGAATGTGATTATACTAATTATTCTCTAATTATCCCACTAATTAATCCCAAACTTCTCATGTGCATTTAGTGGGATAACTTCTGTCTCCCCTAATCTTTTTGGATTTATTAATGGTTTAATTAGTGAAATTACTTGGTTAATTCTTAATTTTTCTCTTAATGTAATTAAGCATAATTAAGTGTGTGAATAGTAGTTTAATTACTTGATTGAGTTAATTAAGTTTTGTTTGAGTGATCAGAAGGTTTAGGGAATAATTTTGGGATATTTTCCCTAAGCTATTCCTTAAACCCCCTTTCTCTTCCTTAATCTAAATTCAATTAAGGGTTAATCCACTAATTAATTACTTATTAAACTTGATTAAATTTTCAAAATATTCCAAAACTTAATCAATCCATCTTGGGTGGATGCCTAGGTGTTTAATAACCTAAGTTTCTTAAGGAAATCAAAACCTAATCCATATGTGTGGGAAGGGTTATGAAAGTACTTAACTTAAACCCTTTAGCTTAAATTAATTATGAGCCAAATGCATTAGGCCCTTTTCTTCCTAGGTGCATTGCTGATTTAAATTCCTTGTGTAGTTTTCTGTCATATCATTGGTGCATAATTATTTGGTTAAATATGCTAAGGTGATATAGGTAAGGGTTAATTAATACACTTAATGTATACCTTAACCTCACTAAAATATAAACTTGACCTAATCACCTAAAAAATTAAACAAAAATAATATACACATGTGGGAATGGGTTAGGACCAGCAAATTAATCTCACATTTCTCAAATTGAAATCAAACTCAAAAAATCGAACAAAATTTCTTTAAAACTAAATTTGATTTTCTTTAAATAATTCTATTCCATAGGATATCTTTAGGAATTAATTAGGGTGAATGAATTTACATTGATTTCATCACTTTATTTCTTTCTTAGTATGCTAAATATGTATACCATATGAAAATCATGCATTTATTGCTCTTAAAAATCAAAATTAAAATGAAATGTTTTCTTTATGTCAAGTTGCATGTTTTAGCTAAAGTAAGAATATGAATGGTTATTATCACTATTAAATTCAAAATTATTTTCAAAATTTATAAATCAAACATCAAAACTAAAAGGTATGTTACTTATAATTATTTATAAGCTTGCATGTGAGAAATATAAAGATATGTATTATGTGGCTTTGATCCTCCCTCTCTTTCTTAACATAGAATTGTATAGGTTTGGCAAAGTGTATAGTCCATTTGAAAAGGACATAACACTTGCTCAAATACATTCCTATACACTACTATTTCATGACTTAAGAAGGAATTTCACAGCACACATATAAATTAAACAACCAAACCAAAAATCAAATAAATATAAACTTTTGCATCTTTCTTTTTCCATTTATTTCTTTTGTACATGCATATGTATTTAAGGAAAGTGATATATTAGTTGGATAACCCCGGGGTAGCGAGGCTTTAAGTAGCCCTAACTAGGTCTTGTACCTTACACCCCTGGTGTTAATAATGGCGTCGTACTCACTTATGCCTTTCATACATACACATGTGTATATGAATAAAGGATAAAAGAATGCCCCCTTTTCTACTTATTGAAAATCATGCATCATAAAGCATCCAAGTTTCTTAAGTAACACTACTTAGCATTCATCATTAAGGTGTGATAAACATTCTCATCTGCATGTATAGATATACTTAGGATTCATCCATATGCATGTTATATATGTTGGGAAAGAAATAAAGTGGTGTGTATTTTGTGATATTATTTCACTTTACTTAATCTTAAAATGTCTTTTCTTTTGCATATGTTTGTTTTGAGTGATTCTAAACTTAGGATTAATTAAAATATAATAAAATATTTACTAAACAAAAATCAAACATGAATCTACTTTAAAAATTACTTAAGGTAGGGAAGGAAAGAGAAGTTCTCTTCTTTTTCCCTCTTTATAACTTAGTAATTAATTATAGGCTCATTCAAACCTAAATAAATCATCAAATAAAAATCAACTAAATCAATTAAACAACTTAAATGAAACCACCCTATAAGTTGAACTTTCATACTTAGGAAATTTAAACCTCAAAGCCTAGCTAAGCATACCACACAAACTTTTTGAAGTACACACATTAGACTAAGTCACCATTTCTAGCTTTAGGTTAGGGCGGTGCATGGTTAGATGCTTTGTTTTTATTTTGTGATGTAATATTTTAGTCTGGATGTTATGGTGTATGTGTGTAGACTGAATGGTAGGACAATTTAGTCTAATCATTGTCTTATGCAGGGGATTATGCTTAAGGGGCACTGTAATAAAAATATAAAAATTATTTTTGCTGTGCAGGTGCTTATACCCCTAAGTATAATTCAATAGGCCAGGTGAACTTGGTTACCCATGTGTGGGGTGCTAAGTCCAATATGTGCTCATATATGTTTGGGATTTGTATGGTTTGTTTAGCTAATCTCTATTTTGCAGGTATTAGTTAGATTTACTTTTCCTTTTCATGTAATTTCATAATTAGGATTTTTGAATCATTATTATGGGGGATTAGGATGAGCATTGGTCATAAGATTTCATCTTATGTACCATGTGAAGCCTTTGGAGAAACCACATTCCAACCATCCAAAAGTAGAAAGAAGAAGAGAAAGAAGAAAATAAAGAAAAAAGAAGAAAGAAGAAAGAAGAAATGAAGAATGAAGACCCCCATAACATGAATTCCTTGCTTAATTGTAATTAATTCATTTGTAACCCAGGTTGTATAAGGGTAGAGCTCGGCTACCTAATTTGTTTTCGGGTTTGTGCGGTGGAGCCTGACCACAAATGACATTTTATTCTTTTGCGCTAGTTTTATAAATTGATTGATTATTATTTAACTTGTGCATTAAGATGACATCTTTTCCTTGTTTATTCTTTGCTTTGATGTATGGCCTGGATGATGATTAGGCTCTCAGGGAAAAATAAATCTTCTACCCAATTAAGCAACTCAAAATTTAAAATAAATAACTCATAACCTCACCTAAAGCTTAAGCTAAAAATCAAGATAAAAGAATTAGTAACCCCTTAGCTGGATGTGTACTTTCTTTTCTAACATCATGCATAAAAGTATATTATTTCACTCTTGATTGGAGGGCTTCCACCCATGCCAGAGAACTTGGCTTGACCTTTGAGAGCCATGGTGGAAATACACCTCCCATTTTATTGATTTTGGCCTATAATCTTATTTCTCATGAATTAGGCATATGAATCTTATAGCCTAAGTCAAATGATTGTCCTAAATGAAAATAAAATATATGAAAATTTTGCATTATTTTTAAGTCATTAAAGCATGCCCTTACATGATCTAGTCTCTTAGGGAGTGTGTTTAAGGACTTAGTCTCCTTCTAAATAAATAACAACCTTGCTATCTTGCATAAAAATATGACTTGCCTACATATTTTAAAACTATAGGAGTTAGTTGGTAGCCACCACAGGCATTTGTAAGTCCAACAGTCCGGTGGTTTATCATATCTTATGGAGGTAAACCAAATACCCATTTTTATTTTAAATTTAGGTTAGAGTTTTTGGCCTTTGCCAAAGCTCCTTAGATTTAGGTTCAGAGGTTGCTACTTCCCTTTGTGGTCTACGAGCATAAATCCTCACCTCTTAGGCATTTCGGTGACCTTGTATCATGGAATTGTAAGCCCTACATTTCTAATAAAAATTCAACCAAAATAAATTAATTCAATTTCAAAAATGTAAAGCCCAACCATAAGATAGTTTGGGATACGTACTAGGCTTTCTAGTATCTTAAGCATCCCCTACTTATTTTCATTTGGCTTCGATAAGAACTCCCTCTTCTTGGTCGATCCCACTTGACTTTCTAAAAATAAACTAATTGATTGATAGTCCTACCTTTCAAAATCTTCAGAGACAATGATCATTTATCTTAATCAAGAGTATTCCTAAGGAATATCATTCTTTAGGATGTTATTAACTATGAGGGCTTGCCCCTGTAGGGAACTTAACGAACCCAATTTAAAATAAACCCTACTTTACTTTTTCATGTAAAGTAGGAGAAGAATCTTTGGTACATTCCGAACATAGTCCTTAGGAGTCCTTATTGAGGTGATTAGGTCCATTGTAGGGTGGTGACTTCTATCTTTCGGGATAGTACACTTCTCTTCAATGTCGTACCCGATCACCTTAATAAGAATATCTGCGGATCTGCGTGGCATCCCAACAAGGCGTATTTTATATATATTTCTATTTTCATTTATCCTTCTTTTTTGAAAGGGAAGGGGATAGATGAAGGCAGAGATATATATAAAATTTTCACCACAGACATACATTTAATTCTTTCAGACACTTGCTAATTATCAAGTGTAGTATCCATCTTATTAAAATTTTAATAAAAATTTAAAGGAATGTCATGGATCAAGTATGAATCTATGTGATAGAATACTATGTCATAAGACATGTGCAAGCTTGCTTCATTCAAATATTCACATATGAAACCAAATATATAATTTTTCAATAGTACATGCCACATATTAAAATCAAGAGAGAAATGGGATGTTATAATATACACATGAGAGCTAAACATAATTAAATTACTTCATACATATTAGAATTTGAAAGCATGAAGTCCTATTATAAGCTCACATATGGAGTTGGGCCCAATGAGCTTTTAAATTTAAAAGAAAATTATGGACTTAAAAAATTTTATAAGATGGGTCCCCTTTTTTTTATAAACTCATTTATAGACTTAGGCCCAATGGGCTTCTTGAAATAAAATAAAATTATGAGTTTAAATGTTTCATAAGATGTGCCTCTCTCTTTTTATCAACCCATTTATAAATTTGGGCCCAATGGGCCTTTTAAAATAGAAATTGATGTATGCTTAAAGATTTCATGTGGGCTAAACCATTTTTATAAGCACATTTAAGATTTTCAAATGGGCCATCAAAGAGGGAAAGAAAATCTCAAGACATTATAACATTATTATCTCTCTTTTCTCTTTTATTTTTATTTTTATTTAGTCATGACATGATTATGTAAAGAGAAGGAGAAGTTTCTCCTTTTCTCTCTCTCTCTCTCTCTCTCTCTCTCTCTCTCTCTCTCTCTCTCTCTCTCTCTCTCTCTCTCTTTTGTCAAGACACAAACCCAAAAACAGGGGGAGAATCTCCTCCTCTTTTTTCTTTCTTTTTTAATAACACCCATTTTATGGGTAATTTATGGAAAGGGGAAGGATCCAAATTTCAATTTATTGTATCCTACCTCCCATTTTTCCTTCTTTTTATTTGAATGATATAATCCTGTTGAGAAAGAGAACTTCTCCTCCTTTTATTTTTTAGTTTTTTTTTTACTTTTTTTTCTTTCTTCTTAAATTCATACCCATTTTATGGGTAATTTAAAATGAATGACAAAAGAAATTAAGGGGGATGAACTTTCTCTCCCCATTTTTTATGTTATTTATATATGCATTTTCTATTATTTTTTTATTTGCATGCTATGATGCCATGAAGAGAAAGGGGAGGAGGAGAAATTTTCCTCCTCTTTTTACTCATTATCATACCACCTCCCTTTTTTCCATGGATGTATTTATGAGGGAATGACCTGATGAATCCATTTTTTTAATGAAAATTCTTTTTATTTCATCACTCACGACTTAAGCATTTTTTTATGCTTTATCCCCTCATATTAACTCACACTTTATGAACGTTTTAATAAGAAGGTGGCATGGGGGTTTGATTTTGATGGAATTTTCTTCATTTTGACACCCATCACTTAAATATTTTTTTTGTTTTCATCCTCCAACCTTAACTTTATTTCATGTATATTTTGATAAGAAAAGGACATGAGGGTTTGATTTTGATGGAGTCATTTTGTCATCCATCATTTATGCCTTCTTCTCACCACTTTTTATGAATTTCTTTTTCTCCTTTTTTTATTTCCTTGATATTCATGCATGATAATTAAATGGAGAAGGCCTCATATCATACTTCATAAAAAGTTACTCTTTTATTCTCCCTTCATTTTTTTTATAAGGTGGGTTGCAAACTTAGAATCTTTGAAGGAGTTTGCCTACAATTGGAGCCAATTTTCAACTTCACTTCATCGCTTGTTATATTCACTTTGATGTTTTGAGTTCAGTTTCAATTTCAACCTAGGATCATGCTTTTTACATAAAAATTTCATTTGAACATCTCTTTCTTCTCTTTTTATTTACCCCTTTAATGAAACATGTATGATATTTCAAAGGGTTTCAAGAGAAAAAGATAAAAATTCCTCACATTCACCATTGAGGTGTATAGCCAAATGATTGTTTGAAATATGACTAAGCATCCCATATAGATTCAAATACTTAAAACAAATTATATTAAGTTAGGAGCTTTGGTATTTTGATTTATAAAATTTTGGCAGCCTTCCGGCATCATCCCCGCATAAGGGACTACTTCAGGAGAGCTGTGCCTTCCCACCATGCCAAGAAAGGTGTGCATGGTAGGTGTCATTTAGACACCGTGGCCTTTGGTGTTTGTTTTCGATTTGAGTATATGGTTGACACCACATAGATCTGAGGGTGTATTTATTGAGGTGATCGGGTACAAAAATAAGGAATAGTGCACTATCTCAAAAGATAGAAATCACTACCCTACGATGGACCTAATCACCTAATAAGGACTCCTAAAGAATGATGGGTCTTCGATTGTACCAGAGATTTTTCTCCTACTTTACATGGATGAATAAAGTAGGGTTTATTTAAACTGAGTTCTAAAGTTATAGGGTTAGTTAATCACATCTGAAGGTGAGTTCTTTAGGAATACTCTTGATTAAAGTAGGCGATTGTTGTCTCCAAAGATTTCAAAGATATGACTATTAATAAATTGGTTAAATTTAGAAAATCAAGTGGGATGGATCAAAAGGAGAGAAACTTATTATCAAAGCCAAAGGAGATGAGTAGGGAATGCTCATGATACTAGGAAACCTAGTGGGCATTCCAACTTAATCTATGGCTAGACTTTATATGTTTGAAATTGAAGAGAATTATGTATTTGAGTTGATTTTATTAGAAAGCTAGCACTTATATTTTAATAATGCAAGATTGTAAAAAATATCTAAGATGTGAGAATTTATGCTTGTAGCCCAAGGAAAAATAGCGACCTTAGATCCTAAATCTAGGGAGCTTTAGCAAGGGCCAAAGCACGTCCTAAATCTAAGGTGAAAAATGGGTATATTTTTTATATCCATAAGAGAGGGTAAACTACCTGACTGCTGGACTTATAACTGCCTGGAGTGACAGCCAGCTAACTCATCCCACATTTTAAAACCATGTGGTTAAGTTATATGCTTTGCAAGATGGTTAGGATGTTATTATTTAGAAAGAAACTTAAAGTCCTTAAACCCACTCCCTAAGAGACTAGAGCATGAGTGGTATGAATAATGACTTAGTCTAATGCAAATTTTATCAATTTTTATTTAATTTTGGACTCTTTATTTTGACAAAGGCTATAAGATTTTTATATGTCTAAATGCATGATGAAATGAGATTATTAGCTAAATCAAAGAGAAAGAGGTGTTTTCCATCACAGAGGAGACCCTGAAAGGTCAAGTCTTCCCCTATCATGTAAGGATGGAAACTCTCTCTTAGAAAAAGTGAAACAAGATGGCATGCATAATATTAAGCATGCAACATCTAGCTAAGGAGTTGCTAAATCTTTTAATTATTTTGATTTAATACCTAGAATTTAAATGAGGTTAAGAGTTATTTAGAAAATTAGTTATGAGGTGTAGTTGGGGTAGAAAGATTACTTTTTTTCTAAGAGCATAATCGAATCCATGCCACACATTAAATCACCATACATGAAGAAACTAAGAAAATATGTGCCATTTCTATTACACAATTTTAAACAAAGCATCAAATAATTTATAAACCCAATATAAAAGAATAAAATGTTAGTGCAGTCGGGTACCACTGTACAACCTGAAAAAGAGATGGGTAGCCGAGCTCTACCCTTATCCAACTAGGTATATGAAAGAATAATTATAATTACAAATGAATAAATGTTATGGGGGTCTTCTTATCTTTTTTTCTTCATATCTCATTCATTCCTCCTTTAGATTTGCTTACTTTGAAGGCATCACGGGGCCTCCTAGGATAAAGCCTTCTAGCCTCTGCTCATCCTAATCCGCCATTACACTAATCTTAATTCCTAATATAAGATTACATCAAAAATAGGAAAAGTAAATCTAATTACACCTGCAAAATAAGTGTTAGCTAAACACACCAAACAACCCAAGCAGTTATATGTATAATTTGAACTTAGCATCATGCACATGGGTAACCAAGTCCACCTGTCCTAATCTAGATTATGCTTAGGGGTTAAGTAACTTGTAAAAGAAAGCATTTATATTTATTTTAAGGGCCCCTTAAGAACAATCTCATGCATAAAATATAATTAGGCTAATCATGGCCTAACATTCAGTCTACGAAGCATACATCCTAACATTAAGTCTACAATAATACATCACAAAATAAACATACATCAAATCATGCACACCCTAACATAAAGTTAGAAGTGGTGACTTAATCTAAGGTGTGTATTAAAACTTGTGTGGCATGTCCTAACTAGGCTTTAGAGTTATCATTCTTTAAGTATGAAGTACATTTAATTATAAAGGGTTGATTTCATTTTAAGTGATTTAATTGATTTGAGGATTTTAATTAGTGTTTTCTTTTGTTTCATTTAAGATACACTTAACAACTATGTGTTATAAAGAGAAGAAAAGAGATGGTTACTCTCTCTTATCCCTACCTTAAGCCACATCTAAAGTCAATTAATTAAATGACTTCTCTTTAGTGAATGACTTATTACATATTTTAATTAGTCCTACATTTAAGTTCACTTTAAATGATCTCATTTAATAAGAAAGGCATCTTATGACTAATTGGAATTAATTACTATCACATAACACATGTTTATTAATTTATTTCCATCATATATAGCATGCATATGATTAAGTCCTAAACATAACTATACATGCAATTTATTTTTGACACACTAGATGCAAGATGCATAAATGAGTTTTATAGAAAAAGGGGGATTCTCATTCATTAGCTAAATACACATTCAAATGTATGAAAGTTCTAAGAAAGAATGTCGCCATTATTCTGTATCAAGGGAGTGAGGTAAGAACCTCCTTGGGGCTACTTAAATTCGTGCATCCCCAGAATGTCCAGACTAATATACCCTCTATTCTTAAATACATATGGATATATAAATAACTATAAAATGAAAATCATGCAAAAATTGTATTTGATTTATTTAATTTATTTGTGTGAATGAATTAAAGCTTTATCTAAATTCTAATGTTAAAATGCATAAGAATGAAATCAAACGGGTACGTCATCATTATTCTACACCAGGGGAGGTAGGAACCTTCTTGGGGCTACTTGAAGTCGTGCATCCCCAGAATGTCTAGACTAATATACCTGTCAACATTCATACTAATGCAAATCTCAACATATGAATGAAAGAAAGAAACTTCACTTCATACACTAAGCTTATATTCACATGCAACTCCTATATGTATGTATAAATAATGTCACAACATGCATTATTATTTATTAATAAACTTTTTAAAATATATTTGAGATTTGATATTAATAATAGCCACACATATTTTTAATTAATCTAGCACATGCAAATTGACATAAAGAAAAACATTTCTATTTAATTAATTTGAAAGAAATGAATGCATGAATACAAGTGGCATAAAACATTTTAATATGATTAGAAAGAAATAATGAAATACAAGCATGTAGTTTTATTCAATCCAACTAATTCCTAAGGACAATCACATTAAACAAGCTTATTTAAAATAAACCAAAGTTTCTTAAAGCCATTTTTGATTTCATGTTTGATTTGATTTGAAAGATGTGAAAGAGGTTTTCTAATCCTAATCCCATTCCCCATATATGTGAATTAATCTAGTTTAATGAGAAGTAATTAGGTGATTTTTATGAATTGATTAAGTTAATCATGGATTAAATCAATTATTTAACCCTTACTTATGTTACCTTAAGGTAATTAATTAAACAATTATGAGCTAATATGATGTGCGAATAAGTTGAAAAGTAAATAGCAATGCTCATGTGAAATGAAAGGGCCTAATGCAATTAGCTCATAATTATTAATTAATTAAGCTTAAGGAACTCACTTAATTACTTTTATAGTTTTCTCACACATATGAGTTAATCATAATTTCATTAGCTCTCTCTTTAGGTTATTGGACACCCAAGAGCTACCCAAGAGTTAATTAGGGAAAATAGGTTTAATCAAGTTAAATAAGTTCATTAATTATCTAATTAAATCCTAATTATCCTTAATCAATAATATAAAATGAACTTAAGAAAAGAGACAAAGAAGGAAGCCTAAGTCTCAATCCCTAAATCTTTTCAATTAGTTAATTAGAGTTCAAACATGATTTAGGTTTTCATTGATTTAATAAATTAATTCATTTTAAAGATGGAATGAAGAAGACTTAAGAAAAATATTGGAAGAGGGTCCCAATTCATTCCCCTAAGTTTCTCCACTGTTAATAGAGGCTAATGAACTTAATTAATGGATCAATTCACTGTTCATTTGATTAATTATCATTAATTAAGCTAAGAGTGTAATTAAGATTTAACTAATTGATTACCCCAATTAACCAGCTAATAAATTACAAGAAAAATGGGGGAGGTAGAGGTCATCCCCCTAAACATCTCTGGCAAGTTTGAAATTAATCAGATGATTAATTAAAGAGTAATTAAGCTAATTAAAATTTTAATTAAATCATAATTATGCAAAAATTACTATTTAAAGTTAATTAATAAAAATTTTACTGGATTCTCCTCTGAAATATCTTCAAAATGAGCCATCATTTGCATTTTTTGGATTTTTTTTACAATTATTTGTGAATATTAGAAGTTTCAGACTTAGAATTTAATTAAACAGCCCTAATTAAGCTTAATCTTGTTGGTGCCGCGTGGCTGCTGATACGTGGCATGGCTGGATAGGTTATTCAAGTTATTGCATCTCACGGTGACTCGAATTGTGACAGATGTGGTTTCACTTGGGTCGTCCGATCTAAGATCAGACGATCATGATTAAATGTGTAAATTAATGAGATTAAATTAGCGAATCTAACGTGATCAAATCAGGATCATCTATTTCAATCACGTAAACATGGCCCATGATCTATCTCCTTCATGAATGGCAAAAGCTGAATACCGTCCATCTTTCTCCGTTTGGTCCAAGCTCACTAGAGCTCTGATTGGGATCAAATTGATCACACACCATTAGGAGAAGAAGGCAAACACATCCAACAATTAAGATTGACCCACATGAAACTTTTATTTACAAAAGCCCATAGAAAATTCACTTAAACTATGATTTTGAGAAATTACCTCACCAGAGCTAATGTCTGGCGGTGGGATCGACCGAGGTAGCATCGTCCAGTAGATATGAAGTCTTGTTGAGAAGCTTGGGCCTTGATTTGGTGTGGATCACTCGGTGGACCAATTCACGTGCTTGGGAGCCTCGGCTTTGATCAAACTTTTATCTCTGGTGGCTTTGGAGCTCGAGGAATGACTCCAATGGCTTCATTGACACACGAGGATGGTGTGTGCAAAAGGGATTAGATCGAGGTGAAGGATGGAGAGAGTGGGATCAGAGGTGGAGTTCCCCTATTTCAATTTCACATGGGAGAGGGAAATTTTGATCGTGGGAGCTTGGGGAGGCTTCAGGGAGACCCTAAGGAGTTTCAAAAACACTGAAGGAACTCTCACAATGTGAATCATGTTGTTTGCCGCTCGAATTGAGGGGTATACCCCTCAATTGAACTTGATGGACAGACAAGATTCGTCTTGATTTTTAGCCATTCACCATCGCTAGCCTACCGGGGGTCTCCATCGACTCCATGTGGCACGCCAGGAGTGGATGAAGCTATGGCAGGCAGCCCAAGGCAAGATATGGGGGGATTAAGTTTTCTGGTCCTTTGGGTGCATGAAGGGAGGTGACTTAGTTCACCTCCCTTTTATCCATGGTGAGTCCTAGTTGTTCTCGGGTGGGCTAGGAGGCTTAGGTGTGCTCCATATGGCAATTGGATGGCTGCCATGGTGATGGGAGAGTGTACTTTGCTTCCTATGGAGAGAATCCAATGCAAATGAGGTGTGTCCAATGGCAAATCCCCTTGGGTGGGTCCACTTTGCTTTTGGACAATTTTTGGACTAACCTAGGGTCAATTTGGGTTAGGTTTGGTTAGCCACAAAGGTTCCATGGGTTAGTTTTGGTGCTTTGGCTTCATTTGGTCAAATGGGTTCATGTTGGATTGGTTGACCAATTGGCCAAATTAGGTCAAACCAAGGCTTGGGTCAGGTTTAAATGATGATTTAAAGAGTTTTGGTTCAAATGGTTTTGATTAATTTGGTTTAGGTTTGATTTTGGCTCATTTGAAATCAAATGGGTCAAATGGGTCAAGTTGACTAATTTTTGACCAAATTGGGTTGGGTTAAGTGTTGGTTCATGTTCAATTGGTTAATTGAAAAAGATTGTAGGCTTTGGTTTGGTTTGATTTAGGTTTAATTTGGATTTTGGGCAATTTGACCTTTTAGGTCAATTTGGGCTAGGTTGGGTCAAGTTAATCAATTGGTCAAATTGAGCTCAATCATGGCTTTGGTCAAGTTTAAATAATTATTTAGAATGAACTTGAGCCATTGGTTGCAATCAATTTGGGTTAAATCATGATTTGACCCATTTTTGACTTTTAGGCCAATTTGGGTCAACTTAGGTCAAATGGTCAATTGGACTTGGTTTGGCTCAATTAAGGGTTTGGTCATGTGCAATCATTGATTATGAATGGGTTTGAATCAATGGTTTCAATCAATTTGGTATATGATGGGTTTGGGCTAGTTTGGGTTTCTTTTGAGCTAAATATTAACTTGGCCAAAGGACCAAGTTGACTTGGTTTGACTCAATTCATGGTAGTTGATCACCCTAAGATGATTATTGATCATGATTTGAGGTTTGGATGGTCTTGGTTCAATCCAATTTGGGTGGGATTAGAATTTGGCTCAATAAGGGCTTTTAGGTTCACTTTGGGTCAAGTGGACCTAAATGGGTCAATAGATTCTATTTTAGCTTGATTCAAGTTTAGTTGAGCTGATATATGAACCTAGGATTGAAATATAAATCCAGCTTCAATCAATTTAGAGTGTAATGGACTTTGGCTCATTTAAAATTTTCAAGTCAAAAAGGCTAACTTGGGCTTGACTTGGGTTGACTTGAGTTTGCTTTGATAATTGTAGTTTATGTTTATATTTGAATGAGTGATTGAAGGAATGATTGATCCATGAAGAAATCCATGGATTTTAAATTGATTTGGGTATCATTTAGCCAAGTTCAAGAAATTGGCTAAAAAGGCTAAACTTGGAAAATTGATTTGATTTGGGTTTCGTTTTGACTATTTAGATTTATATTTCATTTATATTTGAGAATATAAATGAAGATATAGATGATTTATGAGAAAATCACTTGAGTTTGGAGTGATTTAGAAGCAAGTTTGACCAAGCTTAAGAATGAAGGTCAAAAGGGCTTAAGTAGGGAACTGATTTAGTTTGATTTATTTTTGGTCATTAGAAGATGTATTTCATTTATATTTATAGATATAAATGAAAGAATAATTGATTTATAAAGAAATCAATCAATTCTGGGTTGATTTGGATTAATATTTGATTAAGCTTATGAGAGTCAGTCATAAGGCTTAAGAGGGAAATTTGGAAATTTGGAATTGATTTATGACTGATTCTTTTGGTTTTCAATTTAGATTTGGATTTGGCAAATGATTGGAGAATTGAACTGATCTCTTGAGAAAATCAATTGAATCATGATTGATTTGAATTTGGTTAAGAAGTCCATAGGATGAAATCAAATGGCTTAGGAAGGGTTTCAGAATTTAATCATGGGGTTTTATGGAGAAATCTTGAGCTTGAATTTGATCATTAGATTGTTTATAAGTCTTGGAAACTTAATTTGGTATGAATTTGAGATTTGGTTTGAGAAGGAAAGCATGGATTGGATTTAGACTGTAGGGTGGGAAAATATTCCTAAGTCCCTAAGGCATAACAAATTTCTATGGCTAACCCTTCTATGTTTCTATGTATAGGTTAAGTGTTCACGTAATTACTAGAAGTGCCTTAAGACTAAGGAGTTCTTAGTGTCTATAAGAGTCCTAGGTCTATGATGAGGAAGTTGAGAACTCACTCCAAAAGTGACGTCAACAAAGGGCGCCCAATAGGTGTAACTAACGAGGTGCACCACACGTATTGCTGTTGATCGAGACGATCAACAATGTCTAAAGGATTGCAAGCACTAATATAAATGATCCACCCCTAAACCGAAGATGTAGATAGAATCAAGATCTTAGTGTAATGCAACTCAACTTATGCTAAGGGCATAAGAGAGGAATAAAGGATCCACTAAGGGATCAAGTATGTGAACCTTCCACTAGGAAAGCAGGTTCAGATTATCCATAGAGAGGATAAGGGTTTGAGTTTGATATGATTTAATGGGGCTCCACTGGAGAGAATATGATTTGCGCCTTGCTGGGGAGAAATTTGATTTGATTTAATTGGCAGGCATCCATTGGGGATGAGAATTTGATTTTGTTTGTTTATGATTTGGGGTTCCACAAGGGAGAGGATGTGATTTTGATTTTCTGGGCACATCTGCTAGATATATGAGCTCAGATCCGCTGGGGATAAGATGGGATTAATATATGGATTTATTTGAGGAAGTGTATACGAGGGATAGGAACAGATGGATTTAATTCAGATTCAACTAGGGAAAGATAGTGGATTTAATTAAATAGATCCTATCGGTATGCGATGGATCCACTAAGAAGGGGCTATATCAGTCTTATCCTGTCTCAGATTTACAAATCCAAAGGGATAGTCTATCGGACATCAGGTAGGACTAACTAACCTAAGGGTTGCCTCTTGGTGTGCAATGGTCAAGTTAGGAAGAAAGCTTGTAGACTTACATCTTCCTAAATAAGGAACCACTAGGGTGATTAGTTGATAACACAATAAATTGAACCCAACCTAAGGTGACTACTAAGCGAATGCCGTGGACTCATATCAACTCAAAAATAGTCAAAATTAATTTCATTTAAGATGGACCCTTATGGTGAATTTTTTTTTATCTTCATGTAAAATGAATTAAATGAAAATAAAAATAAAATCTTCTTTTGTTGGACACCACATAGATCTGCAGATGTTCTTATTCAGGTGATTTGGTACGACATTGAGGAATAGTATACTATCTCGAGAAACAGAAGTCACCATCTTACAATGGATCTAATCACTTTAATAAGGACTCCTAAGGACTATGAGTCTTCGAATGTACCAGAGATTCTTCCCCTAGTTTACATGGAAAAGTAAAGTAGGGTTTATTTTAAATAGGGTTCGTTAAATTTCCCTATGGAGGTAAGCCCTCATAGTTAATTACATCTTAAGGAATGAGATTTCTTAAGAATACTCTTGATTAAGGTACATGATTATTGATTTCAAAGATTTCAAAGATAGGACTATCAATCAATTGGTTATTTTTGCAAGATCAAATGGAATTGATCAAAAGGAGGGAGATAAGTAGGACATGCTCACGATGCTAAGAAGCCTAATGAGCATCTCAAACTATCCTATGGTTGGGCTTTATATTTTTGAATTTGAATATAATTATTTGTTTGAGTTGAATTTTTATTAGAAATCTAGGACTTACAATTCCATGATACAAGATCATGAAAATGCCTAAGAGGTGAGGATTTATGCTTGTATACCACAAAGAGAAATAACAACCTCGGATCCTAACTCTAGGGAGATTTGGTGAGGGCCAAAGCATGACCTAAATCTAAGATGACAATGGGCATATGATTTACCCCCATAAGAGAGGATAAACCACCAGACTATTGGGCTTACAACTACCTAGGGGTGGCCACCAACTAACTCCTATGATTTTAAATACATGTAGGCAAGTCTTATGCTTTTGTAAGATAGCTAGGTTGTTGTTTATTTAGAAAGAAGACTAAGTCCTTAAACTCACTCCCTAAGAGACTAGATCATGTAGGGCATGAACTTATGACTTAATCTAATGCAAATTTTGTTAAGTTTATTTTTCTTTTTGGACAACTAATTTGACTCAGGCTATGGGATTCATATGCCTAATACATGAGAAGTTGTTTATGGGCCAAAATAAGCAAGAAGGAGGTGTGTTCCCACCATGGCTCTCAAAGAAAAAGCCATGTTCTCTGGAAAAGGTACAAGTCCTCCATAAGTAAGAGTGAAGCAAGATAAATTTATGCATGATGTGAAACATACAACATCCAGCTAAGGGGTTGGTAAATCTTTTATTATCTTGATTTATGTCCTAGGCTTTAGGTGAGATTATGAGTTATTTAATTTTAATTTTGAGTTATTTAATTGGATAGAAATTTTATTTATTTTTTTCTAGGAGCTTAATCGCATCCAAGCCATTCAGCAAAGCAAGGAAAAAACTAGGGAAAATATGCAATCTTAGTGCACAAGCTAAACAAACATCAAACAATTTTATAAAGCTAGCGTAAAAGAATAAAAGGCCTTTATGGTTGGGCTCCACTGTACAAACCCAAAAAGAAATATGGGTAGCCGAGTTCTACCCTTATACAACCTAGATTACAAATAAATAATTACAATTTAGAAGGAATTCATGTTATGGCTTCATTCTTTATTTCTTCATTTCTTCTTTCTTCATGTTGGATTTGCTTCTTTCCTTTCTTCCTTTTGGCTTGGTTTGAATATGGTTGCTCCGAAGGTTTCACATGGTACATAATACATAATCTTATGATCTTAATCCCCCCCCCCCTTCCCAACATTCATTCCAAATCCTAATTGTAAAAATGACATGAAATGGAAAAAGTAAATCTAACTAAAACCTGTAAAACATAGATTAGCTAAACACACCACACATCCCAAGCATGTATATGAATAAATTAGACTTAGCACCCCACACATGGGTAACCAAGTTCACCTGGTCTATTTTTGGATTATGCTTAGGGGTATAAGCAACCTGCAGAACAAAAAATATTTATATTTTTATTACAGAAACCCTTAAGCATAATCTCCTGCAGAAGATCAATGATTAGACTAAGATTTCCCTACCATTTAGTCTATGCACATATACCCTAACATCCAGTCTAAAATATTACATCACAAAATCAAAATCAGGCATCAAACCATGCACTGCCCTAATATAAGGCTAGAAATGGCGACTTAGCCTAATGTGTGTGTCATTTAAGGCTTGTGTGGTATGTCTTAACTATGCTTTAAGGTTGAAGTTATCTAAGTGTGAGATGTTTCAACTTAGAGGGTGGTTACATTTTAAGTGGTTTAGTTGATTTGTTTAATTTTCTTTGATGATTTGATTTGATTTGAATGAACCTACACTTAATTACTAAGTATTGTAAAGAGAAGAAATCCCTACCTTAAGTAATTTCTAAGGTAGATTCATTAGTGATTTTTCTTTAGTGAATATTTTATTATGTATTTTAATTAATCCTAAGTTTAGATTTTCTCTAAATAAACTTATTCAATAAGAAAGGCATCTTAAGATTAATTAAAGTGAACTACTATCACATAACACACAACACTTATTTCTTTCCAACATGTGTATCATGCATATGAATGTATCCTTAGCACACCTTAATGATGAATGCAAAGAGATGTTGTTCAAGAAAATTTGGATATTTCATAAATGCATGATTTTGTTAAGTAGAAAAGAGAGGGATTCTTTTACCATTAATCAAATGCACATTTACATATATGAAAGACATAAGTGAGTACAACGCCGTTATTTTCTACACCAAGGGTGTAAGGTACAAGATCTACTTGGGGCTACTTAAAGCCTCGGAATCCCGAGATGTCGAGACTAATATACCACTTTTCTTAAATACATGTGCATGTACAAAAGCAAATGAATTGATGAAGAATCATGCAAAAGATTTTTGTTTGTTTATTTTCTTTGGTTTTGCAATTTACATATGTAAATGTGAAGATCCTTCTTAAGTCATAACATAGAAGTGGATAGGAATGAATTTAAGCAAGTGTTATGTTCTTTTTAAATGAACTATACACTTTGAAAATCCTATACAAACCCATGTTAAGAAAAGAGAGGGGAAATCACATAACACATTTTATGCTATAATCACATGCAAGCTTATAGGTATTTATAAGTAGCATATTTTCATTTATGATCTTTGATTTATAGATTTTAAAAATAATTTTTGATTTAGTAGTGATAATAGCCATTCATATTCTTACTTTAGCCAAAGCATGCAATTTGACATAAAGGAAACATTTCATTTTAATTTGATTTTTCAAAAGGTATGAATGCATGAGTTCACATGGCAAATAACATTTAACATACTTGGAAAGAGATGAAGTGATGTAAGCATGTAATTTCATTCACCCTAATTAAATCCTAAGGACAATCTGATAAGATAAGATTATTCAAACTGAACCAAAATTATTTAAAGAGATTTTTGTTTTATATTTAGATTTGATTTGACTTGGGAAATGTAAAAAGAGTTTGCTGGTCCTAACCCATTTCCCCCATGTGTGAGTTGATTTAGTTTAATTTTATAACCATTAAATTGATTTTATGTTTGTTTAGGTTAAAGTGTAAATTAAATCCATTAATTGCGCCTTACACCTCCTTAACATAATTATTCAAACAATTGTGAGCCAACATATGATATGCAATCACATGGAATTTAAATCAATATTTCTAAGAGAGAAAGGGGACTAATGCAATTGGCTCACAATTATTGATTAATTAAGCTAAAGGGTTTTCATTAAGCACTTTCATAACCCTTCCCACACATGTAGGTTGGATTTGATTTCCTTAAGCTTACCTAAGGCTTTTGAACACCTAAGGATCTACCCAGCAAGAGATTGATTAAGTTTAGATTAATTTTTAAAATTTGATTAAGCTAATCAAGAAGATCATTACTGGATTAATCCTTAATTAAGTTTGGATTAAGGAAGAAAGGGGATTTAAGGAATAGCTTAGTGAAAATAATCCAAACCCATTCCATAAACTTTCTCTTCACTTAAACAATATTTAATTATCTTAATTAAGTGATTATACCACTATTCACATACTTAATTACTCTTAATTAAATTAAGAGGGTGATTAGAGATTCATTAATTGATTTTCCTAATTAACTCATTAATAAATTCCAAGAAAATTAGGGGAGGTAGAGGTCATCCCACTAAATATATCTAAGAAATTTAGAATTAATTATTGAAATAATTAGAGAGTAATTAGGGTTATTATATTTTTTCAATTAAACCCTAATTAGGAAAAATTCACTATTCAAAATCAATTAGAAACAATTTTATTGGATTCCCCTCTGAATTATCTTTAAAATGAGCCTCATTTATATTTTTTTTATTTTTCTATATTTAATTATGAATTTAGGAAGTTTCGGTGATTAAGGGATAATTAAATAGCCCTAATTATATATAACCAATCTCACACATGGATCCGACATGCGACGCTTTCCGTATGATGAGATTGGTTGAGTTATCGATCCTATGATGCGGCCGTTAGCTCTTTGGACCATCCGATGATCGGATGGTTAGGATTAAACCCGCGGGTTTGAAGGGATTAAATCACTGGATCTACACAGATTAATTAGGACCGTCCATCCAAAACACACGGGATGGGCAGTCCATGATTCATCCCTGCCCTCTCCTACGGGAGACAGAGACCATCCATCCTCCATGGCTTGATCCGTGCTCACTTGAGTTCGGATTGGGCAGGGATTCAACCCACACTATCAAAAAGTAAGGAGAAGCACATCCAACTATGAAAATTCAATGGGATTACACTTCCCTTCACAAAGGACCAAAGAATTTTTAATGGGAGCTCAGTTTTGAAGCATACCTCACCGGTGCTTCCAACCATTGAGGTAGCTTCATCTAGTGGAGATGAAGTCCTGTTAGAGGTTTGAAGGTTCAATTTGCAATGGATCTTCCAATTGACCAAAGCTTGCTTCAATGGCTAGCAACTTTGATTAAACACCTCCATCCCGTGGCTTGGATTCTTGGGAACTGATTTGGGTGAGCTCGGTGAGGTCCCTTGATGATGCTTGCAAGAGGAATTTAGATTCTATGAGGAATTGAGTGAGTTTGAGTTTTGGTTTCTTCCCCTATTTCAGCTTGAGTAAAATCGAGAAGAAGAAAATTAGAGAGAGCTTGAAAATGTTTGGGAGAGCTTGGGGAGCTTCCTCTGGGTTCCTAGGGCTCAATCGGGTGCAAGTGTCATCAATTGGAATAGAATGAAGGGGAGTATATCTCCCCTTACGTGGATCAGACGGTCGAGAGCCTATTTGCCATTTTGATCAAATTTCTCTCACAAAACGGGTTGTTTAGGTTGTTAGGGGTTCCATGTGGTTTGATTTTGGCAGAGGAGTGGGAGTGTGGAGGTGCACATGTGCTAAAATGAGTGTGGGAGGTGATCTGTGTGAAAAATTTTGAGTGAGGGGTCAATTTTAGCTTTGGGTTGGGTTTGGCTGACCCAAACCCATTGGGTCATGTGCACCACATCACTTGGTGTCCAAATGGACCACTAAGAGGATGCCAAGTGGTCTTGAGTTGGAATATGATCAAATTCCAAGTGAATTTGATCATAGGTTACCCTTTGACCTAGGAGTAAAATGGTCATTTAGCTTTGATTTTGATTTGGGCATATTTAGAATGATTGAAAAATGGGTTGTTCCAATTTTCAATGAATTTGGAGTTTATTTGATATGATTTGGCTCATATTGACCCATTTAGTTCAAAATGCGTCAAGTTGAGCAATTGATCAAATTGGGTCAAACCAAGGGTTTAGTCAAGTTCATATGACCATTTGGAGTGATTTGGTATCATTGGTATGGTTCAATTTGATTTATATTTGGTTTTGATTTATTTGAGTTCACTTAGGTGAAATGGGTCAAGTTGACCACTTTGACCCATTTGACCTAATTAGGTTAGGTCATGGGTTGGTTTAGGTTTGGTTGGTCATTTGAAATGTTTTACAAGCTTTGGTTTCAACCAATTTTAGTTTGGTTTGGTTTTAAGTCAATTTGACCTTTTAGATCAATTCGGGTTCATGGTCAATTGGGCTATGTTGGGTCTAGTTGGCCAATTGAGGCTTTGGTCAAGTTCAACAAGTGATTTAGAATGAATTTGACCTATTGGTTGCAATCAATTTAGCTTAGATCAAGATTTGACACATTTTGACTTTTTAGGTCAACTTGGGTCAAGTGGCCAATGGGGCTAGGTTTGGCTCGAATGATGACTTGGTCATGTTCTATCACTGATCATAAACTAGTTTAGATCAATAATTTCAATTAATTTGGCCTATGGTATATTTTGGCTAGTTTAGGTAAGTGTTGGCTTGGTCAAAGGCTAAGTTTGACTTGGTTTGACCTAATTTGAGTGATTGATCGTCCTAAGATGATTATTGCTCACAATGTGAGGCTTAGATGGGCTTACTTCAATCAAATTTGGGTTGGATTATAATTTGGCTCAAAAAGGTGTTTTAGGTCAATTTGGGTCAAGTGAGACTAAGCAAGTCAATCGGCTTGATCAAGGCTTGATTCAAGTTTGGTTGAACTCACATATGGACTTATGATTGAAATATAAATCCAATAGCAAGTTATTTGGAGTCAAATGGCTTTTGATTCATTTGATAATTTAAAGTTCAAAGGATGAATATGGGTTTGATTTGTGATAGTTTGATTTTGGTTTGATGATTGAAGTTTGTGTTTATATTTGGGTTATGATTGAAGAATTGATTGTTTGGAGAGAGTCCAAGGGATTGGATTGATTTGAGGTTTTTTGGCTAAGTTCAAGAATTTTACTTGAAAGGGTATAAGTTGGTTTTAGGTTAGATTTGGGTTTGAGTTTTGAATTTGGTTTTGGTTATTTGAATTTATGTTTCCTTTATATTTGTGAATATAAATGAGAATATAAATGGGTTATGAGAAAATATTTTGAGTTTGAAGTGATTTGAATTTTATTTGAGAAAAATCATTTAAGTTGGATTTGATTTGAATTTTGATTTGGAATTGATTTGAGTTTGAATTTAATTTGAATTTGGAGTTGATTTGAATTTAAACTTTTACTTGAAAGAAGGAAGTGATAATTTGGTTTAAGCTATAGGGTAAGCAAGTTTCCCTAACACCCCTAAGCCATAACCTATTCCTATGGCTAACTCTTCTAAGTCTCTAGGTTAGGTTGAGTGTTCACCTAATCACTAGAAGTGTCTTAAGACTAAGTAACTCTTAATGTCTAAGTGGAGTCCTATGTCTAAGATGGAGAAGTTGAGAGCTCACTCCAAAAGTGAGGTCAACAAAGGGCACCCAATAGGTGTGGTGTGACTGACAAGGGACACCGCACGTATTGGTGTTGATCGAGACTATCAACAACACTTGAACGATCACAAGCACTAATAGAAATGATCTACTCCTAAACCCAAAGTGTAGAAAGAATCAAGAGCTTAGTGCAATGCAACTCTAATTATATTTAAGATATAAGAGAGTGAAGGAGGAATCCACTGGGGATTGAGTATATGAACCTTCCACTGAGAAAAAAGGTTCAAGTCATCCACTGGGGGATGAAAAGTTTGATTTGATTTGCATCTCGTTGAGGAGAAATTTGCTTTGATTTGTTGATTTGGTGTTCCATTAGGGATGAAAATGTGAACTCTCCATTAAGGGAGCAAGTTCAAGTCATCCAATAGAGGATAAAGTGGTAGTGAAATCCACTGAGGGATTAGAATTCAGGATCCGCTGGGGAACTAGAAAGACTTGCATCTCACTGAGGAGAAGCAAATTGATTTAATTTGTTTGATTGGTTTGACTCCACTAGGGAGGCTGAATTTGATTTGTTTGTTTAGTTTGACTCCACTGAGGAGGAAGGTTTAATTTGTTTAGATTTTAAAATTTGAAATTTTAGATGAACCCTATCGGTTTGCGATGGATCACACTGAGTAGAGGCCATGTTGGCCTTGATCTAGCATAGATTTACCAATCTAAAAGAGTAGTTTACCAACCACATAGTAAGACTATCCAACCAAAGGGGTTGCCTTTCGGTGTGTAGCAACTGAACTAGGAAGAAAGCATAGTAGACTTACATTTTCCAAAGTAGGGATCAGTCGCTGGAGTGATCAGTTGGTAACAGAATGAATCAAACCCAACCTAAGGCTGACTATTGAGTGAATGTCACTGGGGGACTTAAATCAGCTCAAAGATAATCAAGGTTAATTTCATTTTTTAATTGTATTTGATGGATCCCATTAGTTTGCGATGGACTGAAATGAGTAGGGGCCAAGTTAGCCTTGATCTAACATAGATTTACCAATCCAAAGGGAGTAGTCTACCAGCCACATAGTAGGATTACCCAACCAAAGGGTTTGCCATTTAGTGTGTAATGGTCAATTCAGGAAAGAAAGCATGGACTCACATCTTTCTGAACAAGGGACCGCTGGGGTGACACATTAGCAAGATAACATGTTAACCCGACCTAGGCCTGACTATTGAGTGAATGCCGCTGGGGGACTTAAATTAGCTCAAAGATAGACAAGGTCAATTTAATTTTTTTATTATATTTGATGGATCCCATCGGCTTGCGATGGACTGCACTGAGTAGGGGTTGTGGTGCCTTGATCTACCTCAGATTTATCAATCCAAAGGGAGTAGCTTCTCGGCCGAGGGTAGAACTATCCAACCAAAGGAGTGCCTTTCAGTTTGCAGTGGCTGATTTAGAAAAAAAAGCTCGAAATCTCACAACTTTCTTGAATAAAAGACCACTGGGGTGACACATTAGCGAGGTAAAATGTTAACCCGGCCTAGGGCTGACTATTGAGTGAATGCCGCTAGGGGACTTAAATCAACTCAAAGATAGTCAAAGTTAATTTCATTTTTTTAAATTTTTTTATGGATCCCATCGGTTTGCGATGGACTGCACTGAGTAGGGGCCATGTTGGCCTTGATCTACCTTAGATTTATCAATCCAAAGGGAGTAGCTTCTCGATCGAGGGGAGAACTATCCAACCAAAGGGGTGCCTTTCAGTTTGCAGCGGCTGATTCATGAAGAAAACTCTGGGACTTACATCTCTTTTGAATAAAAGACCATTGGGGTGGCACATTAGCGAGGTAACATGTTAACCTGACCTAGGGCTGACTATTGAGTGAATGCTGCTGGGGGACTTAAATCAGCTCAAAGATAGTCAAGGTCAATTTCATTTTTTTAATTATATTTAAGGGATCCCATCGGTTTGTGATGGGCTACACTGAGTAGGGGTCGTGGTTCCTTGATCTACCATAAATTTATCAATTCAAAGGGAGTAGCTTCCTGACCAAGGGGAGAACTATCCAACCAAAGGGGTGCATTTCAGTTTGTAGCAGCTAATTCATAGAAGAAAGCTCAGGGACTCGCATCTTTCCTGAATAAAAGACCACTGGGGCAACACATTAGCGAGGTAACATGTCAACATGACCTAGGGTTGTTCGTCAGTTTGCGACAGCCATGCTAGAAAGAATGCGTAGCAGACTTATATCCTCCAAAGCAAAATGACCATCGGGGCAACCTGTTTGTGGAAAAATAGATTAAACCCAACCTAAGGGCGACTACAGAGAGAGTGTCGACCCGGGGACTTATCTCAACTCAGGTGGTCAAGCTATTCTTATAGGGAGTTCTGCTGACATTGCCCTAAAGATAGAATGACTGCTTGGGAAAGGGGCCACTGGGGGGATTGAATTCCTAAACCATAAGTGAATTAATTTGTTTGTTTTGTTTGTTTATTTATCGTAGACCCTGTTGGTTTGCAAGGGATCATACTGAGAGTGAGCTTATATCAACCTAGACCTATCTTAGATTTACTAAATTAAGGGAGAATCTTTGCATCCGCTGGACAAATTTTCCAACCACAGGAGTGGCTACTAGGAAAGGGGGACTGTCTAATCGAAAAGTAACCTGGGTAGTGTCTAAATGGGGTCGCTAAGGACGTGATCCAAAAAGAGTGCTCACAAGGGGAAGGGGCCACTAAGGGTTTATCCAAAACAATAGAGAAGATAATTTGCATAGGTATATGGTGGCCAACTCAAGGAGAAAGCGCAGGGACTCACATTTGCCCAGAGTGGTGTATCCACTAGGTGAGTTACTGTCAGTATAGTGAACATCAACCAACCTAAGGTACCCATCGATTTACGACAATCAACCAAGGAAGAAAGCATCAAGGACTCATATCCTCATATAGTAGAACTGATTTCTAGATAGTCTATCTTCGGTTCGACATGTGTTATCCGACCTAGGGTGACTACAGAGTGAGTGCCACTTAGGGACTTATTTCAACTCAAAAGTAGTAAAGAGGAAAGGAGCCTCTGGAGGACTTATCCTAAACCTCAAATATACTCAACCTGGTTAGTGCATGATGGCTAGTTCAAGAAGAAAGCTTGTAGACTTACATCCTCTTCAACAAAGTCAACATGAAGTAGCTTACTGGTTGCGTGGTGAAGCCTACCAAACTAACAAGGCACTCTTTGGTTTACAATGGTCAAGTTAGAAAGAAAGCACAATGACTCACATCTATTAGACAAGTGATCACTGGGGTGATGTACTAACAAGGTAGTATGTTAGCCCGACCTAGAGCAGCTAATGAGTGAGTGTCACAGGGGGCTTGCTCTCACATCAAAATAACCTGAGACAAAACATATGTGTTTATTTTTGTGCTTGTGTTAAAGGGAATAGGATGTCGCTTGGGTTATCTCACACCTACCTTAAACACATTAGGGATTTTGATGAAATGGTACCACATATAGTAGTTATAATTCCACTAAGAAAGGATATCGATTGGGTTCTTTACACCTAACTTAGTTGTGCTAGTCAAAATAGGATGCCTCTTAGGTTCTCTCGCACCTATTCTAGTAGAATTAGGGAAATCACATTCATCTTATGTTTGAGTTAAGAAAGAAGGATATGATGTCTCTTGGGTTCTCTTACACCTATCCTAAATATGTCGTGGCAGATTCACAAATAAGTAAATAATATTTCGAAAGAAGAGAATATTTTGATGAATTGGAATAGAATTTTTGATGATAATTATTTTCAAACATATTTTTATTGGTAATATTTCTTCAAATAGAGCCTATTAATTTAAGGCAGCAAGTGTTCCCCTATACAACCAATAAGTTGATAAGATCCTCCTTGGTAGGCCTTCTCTATGGCAAAAGGGCCTTCCCAAGTGGGTCCGAACTTGCCTCCCATTTTTTGATGGGCAATAATTGGTCTCCATAGAACTAAAATAAGCTCTCCTACTTGGAAAGCTCTAGGGCGGACCAGCTTATTGTGAGCTTGAATCATTTTGGCTTTATACAACTTGAGGTTCTGGCACGCCTGTAGGCGTCTCTCCTCCAAACCTTCGAGCTCTTCTAACCACAATTTAGTATTCTGCTCTGTAGTGATTTTACTACCCAATGCTATTCTTAGTGATGGGAGCTGAACTTCTAATGGTAACCCTGACCCACACTCAAGGAGAATATGGTAGATCCGGAGTTGCGCGGGTATGCCCACAATGCTTCAACTAACTGCTCATGCCACTGTCGCTTGTTGTCATCAAGTGTCTTTATTGACCTCATTTTTAGAATGAGTTCTCAACCCCTCCATCTTAGACATAGGACTCCTCCTAGACTTTGAGAGATCCTTAGTCCTAAGACACATCTAGTGATTAGGTGAACACTCAACCTAACCCTAGAGACTTAGAAGAGTTAGCCATAGGAATAGGTCATGCCTTAAGGGTGTTAGGAAAATCTACCTACCCTATAACTTGAACCACTTTCCTTACTTCCTTCCTTCAAGTCAAACTCCAAATCAACATCAAACCTAAATCAATTCTAGCCTAATTGATTTTTCTCCAAACTCAAATTAACGCCACATGGTTGAGACACATGATTAAATCCCAAGTTGAAATTCCAAATTCCAAATCTTGGCTAAGTCCTTTGATTCCACCTTAATGACTTAGCCAAAATCAACTTCAAATCAATTCAAATTCATAAAATTTTCTTATAATTCATTTATATTCTAATTAATATTTACATATATAAATTAAATATAAATTCAAATCAATCAAACTAAACTCAAAATTCAAATTCCTAATTCAAAATCTTTCCTAAGTCCTTAATTTCCATCTTAAGGACTAAGCCAAAATCATGTTCAAATCA
Organism: Cymbidium sinense; assembly: GCA_021442155.1. Taxonomy (NCBI): domain Eukaryota; kingdom Viridiplantae; phylum Streptophyta; class Magnoliopsida; order Asparagales; family Orchidaceae; genus Cymbidium; species Cymbidium sinense. The sequence continues at coordinate 30,923,041 of CM038221.1, read as the reverse complement.
ATTCAAACTCATGAAACTTTCTTATATCTCATTTATATTCTCATTTATATTCACATATATAAATGAAATATAAATTCAAATCAATCAAACTAAACTCAAAATATTTTCTAAGTCCCTTAATTTTTTCTTAAGGACTTAGCCTAGATCATGATCAAATCACTTCAAATCCTTGAAATTTTCTCATAAACCATTTATATTCTCATTTATATTCACAAATATGAATGAAATATAAATTCAAACAATCAAAACCACTTCCAAAAATAAAACTCAAACTCATTCAAAATCTAACCTAAGCCTTTCGAGTCAAAATCTTGAACTTAACCAAATCAATTTTAAATCAAGCCAAACTCTTGATTTTCCTTCATGATTCAATCAATCCTTCAATCATGAACCCAAATATAAACACAAACTTTAATCACTTAACCAAAAATTAATTCAAAAATCAAACCCAAGTCAACTCATGTTCACCTCTTTGAACTTGAAATTGTCAAATGAATCAAAACCCATTTGACATCAAATCACTTGCAAATGGATTTATATTTCAATCGTAAGTCCATATAAAAGTTCAATCAAACTCAAATTAAGCTTTGACTAATCCATTTGACCCACTTAGGCTCACTTGACCCAAAGTGACCTAAAGTACCCTTATGAGCCAAATTCTAATCCTAACCAAATTGGATTGAACTAAGCTCATCTAAGCCTCTCATCATGATCAACAATCATCATGAGATGATCAATCACTCAAATTGGGTCAAACCAAGTCGACACTTAGCCAAAATGAAACCCAACATAGCCAAAATCTATCATAAGCCAAATTGATTGAAAATAATGATCTAAGTTCATTCATGCCAATATTTGAACTTGACTAAGTCAACATTTGAGCTTAACTTAGCCCAATTGGCCACTTGACCCAAGTTGACCAACTTGACCTAAAAAGTCAAAATATGTAAGAATTTGATCTAAGCCAAATTGATTGAAATCAATGGGTTGAGTTCATTCTAAATCACTTATTGAACTTGACCAAAGTCTCAATTGGTCAACTAGACCTAACCTAGCCCAATTGACTTTGAACCCAACTTGACCTAAAGGGTCATATTGAGCCAAATTCAAACTTAACCAAAATTGATTGGAAATAAAGATACCAATCCACTTCATATGACTAATCAAATCTAAACCTGCCCATGACCTAGCTCAAATAGGTCAAATGGGCCAAACTGGTCAACTTGACTCATTTGACCTAAATGAAGTCATATGAACCAAATTCAAAGCTAAACCAAATTGAATCAAACCAAAGCCACCAAAACATTTCAAATGGTCATATGAACTTGACCCAACCCTTGGTTTGACCCAATTTGACCAATTGGACAAGTTGACCCATTTTGACCTAAATCGGTCAACATGAGCCAAACCATACCAAATGAACTCCAAATCCAATGAAACTTGGCCAAACCTATTTTCTAAACATACCAAACATACCCAAATTCAAAAATTAGTCAAATGACCATTTTACCCCTAGGCCATAGAGTAAGTTTTGTCCAATTTTACTTGGAATTTGGTCAAATCCTCTTCATACCTACTTGATACTTTCCTAGTGGATCAAGTGAATATTAGGGTGGTGCACACAACCCAATGGGTTTGGGTCAACCCAACTTGACCCAATGGCCAAACCGACCATGTGCATGGAAATGGCCACATAGCAATCTTCCTTACACCCAAATGGAGCTCATGGGGAGTTCATATTCCCACTCCTCTAGCCAAATCAAACTCAAGGACAATCCTAACAGCTCAAACAACCCACTGAATCAAGGCAATTATATCAGAATGGCAAGCTGATGCTCGGCCATCCAATTGTCAAAAGGGGAGATATACTCCCCCTAATTCTTTTGAATCTTCACAGAGCCATAGTCTATTGAGTGAGAGAGAGAGTCATAAGAGCATTTGCAAGTGATCCTAAGCTTCCTGGAGGGAGATTCAATTTGCATCTTCTTAGTTTTTCTTAAGTAAAAATAGGGGAGGTCCATTGAATTGCCAACTTTCTCCACACTCAAACTCCACTCAATTCCTTCTTCAAGATTCATCAGAGACCAAGTCAAGTGCACTCAAGCTCTCTTCCAAGTTCTTGAAGTAAGGAGATATCCAATTCGATCAAAGTTGAGCTCAAGCTAAGGAGGAGGTGATCCATAGGAAGATCCACTCAATCTCAGCCCCTCAAACTTTCACCAAAGCTTCATCTCAACCAGAAGAAACTTCTCCAAGGGAATCGAGCATTAGTGATCACCTTCAGCGAGGTTAGCCATTTTGATCATTGAACTCAATGTGGTGTGGAGCTTCGTGAAAGAAATGTTAATCTCATAGGATCTTGACCGTTGGATGTAACCTTGTATGCATATTGATGGTGTGGGTAAAATTTGGGATCAATTCGAGCTCAATTGAGCTCGGATCATCCCCTAGAACATGGACGACCTCCATTGTTCATAGGGGAGATCAGGAAGGATCTTTGGTCGTCCATCCACGCATTTTGGATGGGCGACCAAGATTAAAACACGCTATATATATTTTAAATCCTCTAATCTGTGGCTTTAATCTCAACCATTCGATCCTTGACGATGGAGAAAGTGTAGCACCACAACACCGATGATGATGTTTTAAATAGCGAATCAGGGAGCAACGCATGTAAAGCGCCGATCACCCGTGGCAAATTAATTAAGGATTTATTTAATTCTAATTAATCATGTAAATTTCTAAAATTCATATCTCAACATAGAAAAATTAAAAAAATATGAAATAAATTGCATTGGATAGATAATTTGATCTGGAATTTTATAAAATTAATTTTAATTGATTTTGAACAGTGTCTTTCTCTGATTTTGAGTTTTATTGGGAATGATAATTTGCTAATTACCTTTAATTAATCCACTAATTATTCCCAAACTTCTTGAGCATATTTTGGGGTATGACTTCTGTCTCCCCTAATTTGCTTGGGATTTATTAGTAGCTTAATTAAGAAAATTGCTAATTCATTTCTGAATTACCCCTTAATGTAATTAAGGTTTATTAAGGGTTTGATTAGTGGTTTAATCCTTTGGTAAAGTTGATTAAGATCTATTTCAGTGAATAGGAGGTTTAGGGTATAATTTTAGGGCATTTTCCCTAAGCTATTCCTTAAACCCCCTTTTCTTCCTTAATCATCTCTTAATTAAAGGATTAATTCACTAATTACCCTCTTAATTAATTTCTTAAAATTCTAAAACTCTCCAAAACTCAATTAATCTACTTGGGGTATATTCTTAGGTGTTCAAGAGCCTAAGTACAATTAAGAAAATCAAAATTCAACTCATATGTGTGAGGGGTGTTTTGAAATCACTTAAGTTAAACCCTTTAGCTTAATTAATCATTAATCATGAGCCAAATTATATTAGGCCCTTTTCTTCCTAGGTACATTGCAAATTTAAATTCCTTGTGAGATTTTATGTCATCTCATTGGCTCATAATTATTTGATTAACTATGCTAAGGTGGTGCTGGTAAGGGGTAATTAACATGGTTAATTCATACCTTAACCTAATCAAAATATAAAATGAATCCTATCATCTAAAAATTGAACAAAAATATCAAACACATGTGGGAATTGGTTAGGAACAGCAAACTCACCTTACATTTTCTAAATTAAATCAAACTCAAGATCAAATAAAAATCACATTAAACAAACTTTGATTTACTTTAAGCTTTCTTATTTCATAAGATTGCCTTTAGGAATTAATTAGGGTGAATGTTTTTTCATGCTTTCATTACTTTAGTTGTTTCCCAATATGCTAAATATTCGTATCATATGGTTTCATACATTCATGCTTTTCAAAAATCAAATTAAAAATGAAAATGTTTCCTTTGTGTCAAATTACATGTGTTGGCTAGAGTAAGAATATGAGTGACTATTATCACTATCAAATCCAAATTATTTTCAAAATATATGAATCAATTATGAAATCTGAAAGTGTGTTACTTATATCTTACTTATAAGTTTGCATGTGAGTAAAATATAAGGATGTGCTTAGTGTAGGTTTTCCTTCTCCTCTCTTTAGTATAGTTTTGAATAGGATTTGGCAAAGTGTATAGTTCATTTGAAAAGAACCTAACACTTGCCTAATTCCATATCCTATTCATTCCTATGCTATTACTTAAGAAGGATACCTATACTTGTACATATAAATTATATAAACAAAAATAAATCAACTAACACAAACTTTTGCATTATTTCTTTTCCATTCATTTCTTTTATACACATGCTTGTATTTAAAGAAAGTGGTATATTAGTCTAGACAACCATGGGGTTACGAGGCTTTAAGTAGCCCTAAGTAGGTATGGTACATTACACCCCTAGTTAACAATGGTGTCGTACTCACTTATGCTTTTTATACATTCATATGTGCATGTGAAAATTGGATAAGAAACCCCTTTGCTACTTGATGAAAATCATAAATCATAAACATTCAAATTTTCTTAAATGAACTACTTAGCATGCATCATAAAGTGTGATAAACATCCCCATTTGTATGTATAGATATGTTTAGGACTCATTCATATGCATGTTATACATGTTGGGAAAGAAATAAAGTGATGTATGTTTTGTAAATTTAGTTCATTTTACTTAATCTTAAAATGTCTTTCTTTTTGAATAGGTTTATTTAGAGTTTATCTAAACTTAGGATTAATTAAAATACATAATAAAATATTCACTAAATAAAACTAAAATATAAATCTACTTTAGAAATTACTTAGGTTAGGGTAGGAAAGAGGAGTTATCTTCTCTTTCCCTTTCTTTATAACTTAGTAATTAATTGTAGGATTCACTTGAACCCAATCAAAACATAAAATAAAATCAATCTAAAATAACAAAACCACTTAAATAAAACCCTCCTCTAAGTTGAACATTCTTCACACATATAAAACTCTAACTTAAAGCCATAGCTAAGCATACCACACAAATCTCTAAAGCACACACATTAGGCTAAGTCACCACTTCTAGCTTTATGTTAGGGAGGTGCATGGTTTGATATTTATTTTTGTTTTGTGATATATATTTTTGTCTGGATGATTAGGATGTATGTGCATAGAATGAATGATAGGATGATTTAGTATAATCCTTATTTTCTGCAGCGGATTATGCTTAAGGGGCACTGTGATAAATAAAAATATAAATACTTTTGCTGTGTAGGTGCTTATACTCCTAAGCATAATCCAATAGGCTAAGTGGACTTAATCACCCATGTGTGGAGTGATAAGTCCAATATACATGTTTGAGATTTTGTATGGTTTGTTTAGTTAATCTCTATTTTGCAGGTGTTAGCTAGATTTACTTTTTCTTTTCATGTAATTTTTTTAATTAGGATTTTGGAATGATTATTATTTGGATTAGGATGAGCATTGGTCATAAGATTACATATTATGTACCATGTGAAGCCTTTGGAGCAACCATCTTCCAACCATCCAAAAGAAGGAACCAAAAAAGAAAGAAGAAATGAAGAAGAAAGAAGAAAAGAGGAATGAAGAAATGAAGCTTGAAGACACCCATAACAATGAATTCCTTGCTTAATTATATTTAACTCATTTGTAATCTAGGTTGTATAAGGGTAGAGCTTGGCTACCTAATTTGTTTTTGGATTTGTGCGGTGGTACTTGACAATAATGGCCTCTTATTCTTTTATGATTAGCTTTATAAATTGATTGATTATTTATTTAGCTTGTGCATTAAGTGGCATCCTTTTTCTAGTTTCATCGTTGCTTTATGTATGGCCTGGATGTGGCTTAGGCTCTTAGAGAAAAATAAATCTTCTACCAAATTTAACAAATTAAAAATTAAAAATAAAGAACTCACAACCTCACCTAAAGCTTAAGCTAAAATCAAGATAAAAGAATTAGTAACCCCTTAGCTAGATGAGTATTTCTTTTATAACATCATGCACAAATACATATTATTTTCACTCTTAATTAGAGGGCTTTCACCTTTTCCAGAGAAACTTAGCTTGACCTTTGAGAGCCATGGTGGAAATACATCTTTTCCCTTCTCGTTGATTTTGGCCAATAATCTCATTTCTCATGCATTAGGCATATGAATCCTATCACCCTAAGTCAAAATGATTGTCCAAAAATGAAAATAAAATGTAATCTGATTTACATTAGATTTAGGTCATTTGAAGCATACTCTCACATGATCTAGTCTCTTTTGGGAGTGAGTTTAAGGACTTAGTCTTTTTATAAATAAATAATAGCCTAACTATCTTGCATAAAGCATATGACTTGCCTACATGAATTTAAAACTATAGGAGGAGTTAGTTGGCGGCCACCCCTAGACGATTGTAAGTCCAAGCAGTCGGGTGGTTTGTCCTCTCTTGTGGAGGCAAACCAAATACTCATTTTCTCCTTAGATTTAGGTTGTGCTTTTGGCCCTCGCCAAAGTTTCCCATTATCCTTAGGAGTCCTTGTTGAGGTGATTAGGTCCATTGTAGAGTGGTGACTTCTATCTTTCAAGATAGAACACCTCTCCTCAATGTCATACCCGATCACCCTCAATGAGAACATCTACGGATCTACATGGTGTCAAAAATGCATAAAAAGAAGAAGATGTATATTTCCATTATCATTTTATCTTGTATAGAGTGAAGATGGAAGTATATATCTTATTCTTTTAGATATCTCATATGAAAATTTCACCATAGTTTTCTTTAGTATATGGATGAGAGTTCTGTTAAATGCTTCTGCTAGGCCATTTGCCCTAGGGTAGTAGATGGTGTAGTATCTCTAATTTACACCATGTCTTCTAGTGAAGCTATTAATTTTGGTGCTCTTGAATACAATACTATTATCAGATATAATTCATCGAGGTACCCTGAACTTATATACGATATAATTCTTGAAAAACTAGAGCACATGCTGAGATGTGACCTCTTTGAGTTGGATTGCCTCCACCCTCTTGAAAAAGTAGTGGTGGCAGCTAGAATGAATCGATGACCCTTGGAAGAAGAAGAATCGATAGGACCCGTAATGTCGGTGCCCCAACACTCAAATGACCATGAGGCCAAAGTAGGATGTAGAATATTGGGTGGTTGATGTAGGATGACACCATGTACCTAACATTGATGGCAACTTCTAGATATGCAATTTGTGATCATCAAAGGCTAGTAGTATCCTAGTCTCTTGATCTTTGATTTCATCTTCGAACTAGATTGATGCGCTCCACATAAACTTGAATGTACCTCAGTCATGATGCTACAGGCTTATTTTTTGTCTAAAAAATGTAACCACATTTGATCGAAGGATCGTCGGTACAAGGTGCCCTCTATGAGAGCATAGGAGAGAACTCTCTGTTTCATCCGATGGGCTTGTGACTTCTCTTGAGGTAGTTTACCTCTAGTCAAGTAATTCATGAATTGTTGCCTCCAATCCAGCTCTGAGCCCTTTTCAACAATGACGACCTCCCCTTCAAGAGAAAGTCTCTCAACAAGTTTAGCATCAATAAGGGATAGGACTTATCTATTTTGGACCTTTATTAATATGGACTCATCTTCCAAACATGCCAACTCTTTGGCAAGTTTGGCCAAAGCATATGCTACTATGTTCTCTCCTCGAAAGACCTTAGGGATTTGGGCTAATAGCTTCATGGTATACTCGTGGTAATGATGAAGCTTGGGTTTGAGAATCTTGTAGGACCCATCAATTTGGTTGATGACCAACTGAGAATCCCCATAGATGTTGATGCTTTTGACACACACTATAATGCCTAACTCCAAGCCGATAGTCAAAGCCTCATACTCGGCTTCATTGTTGGTGCATGGATTGGAGAGATAGTATGAGAATCTCATGGGGTCATGGTCTAGAGATAAGAGAACTATTCCTGCCCCTAACTTTCCTGGAAGAGTAGATCGTGGTTCTTCTCCTTTATGAAAGAAAGCCGCACCATCAAAATATATCTCCCAACTGTGGTTTTCAACCTCCCCTAAGTTCATGATTTATTCGTCAGGGAGATCGTCACTAAGCTGGGAATCAGTAGACAGTGGGTATGCTACTAAGAAATCCACTAGTGCTTGCCCTTTCACCATACAAAAGGGTATGAATGTGATATTGAATTGCAAAAGAATCATGGACCAATGAGCCAACCATCCAAATAACATCGGTCGTGTCATGAGATACTGCAATGGATTTATTCTTGAAATCAAGTTCATCTTATGAGAAAGCATATAGTGTCATAGCTTTTCGGATGCAAATATTAAAGCTAGGTAATGTTTCTCAATAGGTGAGTAGTTTGCTTTAGCAGGGATCAGACGATGACTTAGGTAGTAGAGAGTATTTTCCTTCCTTTCATCATTGGTTTGAGCCAACAAGGTGCCAAGGGAGTCATCCAATGCAGCAGTGTAGAGGATGAGTGGTCTGCCCAGGATAGGGGCTGCTAGAACTGGTGACTTCACCAAATACTACTTGATATCTTCAAAGGCATGCTAGCACTTGTCATCCCACTTGAACTAGGCATCCTTTTTGACAAGTGCTGAAAATGGCTTGCATCTCCCCAATAAGTTGGAGATAAAGCATCTTAGATACACCAACCACCCTAAGAAAGATTTGAGTTGAGTTAAACTTTTTGGTGGCGACATTTCTAAGATAGGTTTGATCTTTTCTAGATCTATCTCTATTCCTCGATGTCGGACAACAAAGCTAAGGAACTTCCCAAAGTTACTACAAATGCACACTTCAAGGGGTTCATTTTGAGGTTAATTTGTCTTAACCGTTCAAAAACTATTCTCAAGTCAAAGAGATGGTCTTCCTTTTCTTTATTTTTGATTACTATATCATCAACATAACATTCAACTTAATAATGAATGAGTTCATTGAAGATCTGATTCATGGCCCGTTGGTATGTAGCACCAACATTTTTAAGGCTGAAATGCATGACCTTATAACAATAGATTTCGATTGAGGTTCAAAAAGTAGTGCTTCTTTCATCCTCAGGGGGCCATCTTGATTTAGTTGTAGCCAGATGACCCATCCATAAAAGAGAATACTGCATGACATGAGGCGATATCCACCATTAATTCTAGTATATGAAGGGGAAATTCATCCTTAGGACAAGTCTTATTTAAGTCCCTGAAATCGATGCATATACGAATTTGGCCATTCTTTTTCTTAACTGGTATGACACTGGCTAAACATGTAGGGTATTTTTCTTCCCTAATGAAACCACCATCAATTAGTTTCTTGACTGACATTGCATTCTTCATCTCCATAAACCCAAATTCTTAAATTCAAATTTTAACTAAGCCATTGGTTTCTTCTTCGTTCAAAAAACCATATGCCGCGTAGATCTTCTTCCATCCTGAGGTTGATTTCTTTAAGCTTGTCGATTGTTGAATAGATTTTTTTCTTCAAATTTGGTAGTGCATCTTTGATATGAAGATCATTTGGATCATCTGAAGTTTCTAAACACACTTTCTCAAAAGAGTTAGTGTGGTTTAAGAAGAACATATCAGACTCTAGATGATTCATGATAACTAAGTAGTAATATCATCCATACCCATCAATCCTAGTCTTAATCTTGATTGTGCATCCTATTGTTCACTTTTGAAGTACTCAATTTCTTAGACCATGTATAAAGAATCAAACCTTTCTTTGCAAGATTAACAAAAAGTAGTACTAATCAAAAGGCAATTCCATTAAATCTTTATATGAATTATCCTCAAGTTCTACATTAGCTTCTGTACTTGAGAATGATGATCCCAATAGAAATCTCTTCGACTTGACATCACTGAAAGACCTAGGGGCTTCTTTATTTACTAAACCTTCAACTTTTTTAGATGAAAGTGAGGTTAAAACTAAAGTTTCCAATCGTTGCCTGATGGTTTTACATAAAACCTATTCAAATACATTTGTGCTTTGCTTGGAGGCCTGGTCTTCATCACTATCTGGCTTAAGTGTCACCTCCAATTAAACCTGTTGAGAGGGGTTGGCTGGTATGCTAATCACATGAGACTTATCCTTCGAGCTGGATTCTAAGTCTAAGTGAATAGTAGGGGGGTACACATGTGAACTGGAACATAACCCCTATTGGCTGGTGGCCAACCGGGGTCACCTTTGAACCTCAATGCCTCCGGTGGAGGTTGAGTCATCTTACCCATATGTCCATATGATGGAATGAACTATGGGTGGAATGTGACATGCAACTCTACTTCTTCCTTGATATCCTTTTCTCATTCACTTGTGTTTTCCTTTTTCTTTTCTTTTTCTTTTTCCTTTTATTTTTTTTCTTTTTCTTTTTCTTTTGTGTTTGAATTTTGACCAAGTTCACGAGAAAAGGTATTTTGAGGAAAATAGTAGGCCGCATCTTCATATATCACAACCTCTCTAACTGAAAATGGATTTTCATCTCCTTTGACACGATATTAAATTCCATCCTTTCGAAACTTGATGCACTAATGGAAGGAGGATAGAATAATCTTCTTCTAGTGTATCTAAGGCTTGCCGAGCAAAGCAATGAATGAAGTATTCAAATCGATTGTGTAGAACTTGGCTTCAGTCTTATAGTCACATATTTCCAAAGGTAACACTATGGAGCCAAAAGCCCTCTCACCCTGTTCATTGAACCCTCTCAACATCATCCAATCTCCTGAGAGATGTCAATTTTAAATAAAAGGGTCTTTAGACTCATAATGTTCATCGATCAACCAAAACCCTAGAAAGTGAACGCCCATATGCACTCGATGTAGGGAACGACACTCCATGTCCCCAAGAAGGTCTTCATCTATGAAATTGACTCCCTGGGCTTCTTTTAAATAATGTGCCTCCTCTCTAATAGCAGTCAGCTGAGCTAAATATTTCAAAATCAAGAAGAGCCTTGATTAATGACTCCCTCATCTCTTGGTTAAGATAAGGGCATCATATATGCTTGACTTAAATGGAAACTTTCTTAGGTAAGAGAGGACATTGTAATCCACTTTGGGCTTATCCTCCACAAGCATATCCATGAGTGGAGCACTAGGTGGAGGTTTCTTGCTTTATGGTACCAATGACTTGTTTTCTCTTATCTTGGTGTCTTTGCTCAGAAGATAAAACATTGCACTGGAGGTTAACTCTTGACAGTTTAGTGAAAGATTCTACCTACTCATCAGGCTCACCTACAGCTTCTCCTATAGGAACCTCAGAATCAGATGATTTCAAGTCTATCTTAAGGGTGAACCCATATTATTCAGAGAATGAAAGTCCATCTCCAAATCAGAAAAGGGAAGATCGAAGTTATTATAATTATTGTTTAGACTTGGAGAGCTTTCTAAAAGAGTAGAGTTAGACAACCCATCAGAAGTGAAACAGATGTAATTCAAACTAGCATTATTCTTTAATTTCTTGGATTTAGAAGGATGTATATAGTAGAATCTAGTAAAGTAAGTGGGGTGAGGGATTTGATGCCCTCATCCGCTAATATAAGATGTTTACTAGAAGAAGAGCTAGCTAAAGTAGTGGTGTCGGTTGAGGTAGTAACTGTAATTGTGGACTAGAGGTCGGCTCGGTGACTATTTGGCTATCCTAGCTAGCATGTTAAAGCTCTTTCCCCAAGTTGTCTATGACAACTTGCAAATCTTCCTTGATGTTGGAGGTTCGAGCTGCCTCAAGCACCTGCAAGAAAATTTTCTTAATTTTTGATACAATCTTTTTAGAGGTTCGGGATAAGGAGATATCCCAACCTTCTTTGATTTTGAGAGGATCGCAAGTATCACCAAGGATTAACCTAATGGAACTGGATGGTTGTTCTACTAAGTATTCCTTTGAGATAATTATGGCGCCTGTCTTGTAGCTCTGCTCAGGCCAATCCTTGAATGTAAAGCAATCCTCCAAAATGTGACATAGCATGTGGTGGTAGGGAAAAAAGTTAGGATCAATGCTCTTGTCCACTTCTTCCGACCTTCTAGGCTCAGGTAGCTAAAAGTCAAGTTTCTTTAAGAGGTTCTTAAAGATTTTCCTAACTACCTCCCTCTTAAATGAATGAGATTTATTTAGTTTATCCAAAAGTGTAGGTGGATGGTAGCTATCTGGTGGTGGGTATGTGTACCACTGTTACTGTGAGTATGGGTGAGGAGGAGGCCATGGAGGCTGGATGATGGAATGGCCTTGGTGGTGGTGAGAGGAGTGTTGAGCTCGAGGTCTCTGTGATCCTGGCGATTGCTTTTGTCCAACACCCACTGCTCGGCTACTTCATAAGCTTTTTGTGGCTTTGGCTTTATTGATTGATCAAAAAAAGGCAATTGTTTGGCTTCTCCTTGTAAGCTAGCCGCCTTATTGGTTAGCTTCTCAAATGTTTTGATGGTGAAACCTTTGAGCATGAAGGCGACCGGGTCATGAATATACTTTAGTAGAATTTCAATGGCATGTTATTCAGATAGTTATGGTTCGCATTTCATACTCAACTCTATCTGAGAATATAATCAATGAGGAACTCAATGTGTTGAGCCATAATGATTGCCTTCACACTTTGAGCTCAAAATCTCTTGATGAAGAGTTGCTCCAACTCAATAAAAGTCTTCATAACTTGGAGACAACAGACCAATCAAAGGCTATGCCGCTAAGTCACGACAAAAAAGATGAAACAAAAGAGCATCACTACCGCCAGTGTTGCAACAGTTGGCTCTAAAGTGTGTTATAAGCTGGCGTGAGTTCCCGCTTCCATCAATGCTCTTAAAAGAAGGTGGCATAAAACCCTTAGGATACTAGATGACATTGAATTTCTTTGGGTAGGGTCTACCCTTTGGAATCGATGATCCTCCTCTAACTTGTGCCAATACTTCTCTCACCTACTGCTCAACCATAAGTTTAATATCTTTTTCTTGTATGGAGGTACTATCCACTACCTTCCTATACAAGCTTATGCTACCCAGCTCTATCGGAGGTAAACTCTGAGGCTAATCCAAGACATGCAACAACTCAGGCTAGGGTTGTGCATAATTTGGTTTAAACCAAAAATTCGATTAAACCGAACCGTAATTTTAAATTTGGATCAATTTTTTAATTTTATTTTAGCTAAATTCGGTTTTTGGATTATGGATCGGATTTAAAAACTTGTAATCCAAAAAATCAAAAATCCAAAATTTAGGCATTTAACCATATAGGTCCCAACTCTCACGGACCCATCCTCCCCTTGGTCCGCCTGCGCCCATGCAAAAAAAGTAAAATAAATCAACGACCGATATTACTAGGGCAAAACTAAAAGCGAGCGATTAAAGGGAGGAAAGGGCAAAGTCAAAGCGGCAATCCCATTCCCCATGGCTGCGGGCTTGTTCAGTTGTTCTGATGTTCTTTACTTCTCTAGTTCTCTTCAACAGTTCAACTTTTGTTCAACTCTTTGTTGTAGACTTGTAGTTGTCGACGTTTTCATTCTGTACTTCTGTTCATGATTCATCTGTTCTTACTTCTCTTCTCGGCTTCTCCCTTCTTGGCTCTCATTACCAAGCATGTACCGCTTTCCCTTCTTCTCTAAGTTTTACTCTTCGCTCTCTCTCGATTCTCGATTCTCGTTCTCACAGATCATGGTCTGGGTTCTTTCGCCATTAATAGCATTCATGCGAGGTTTTGTCTCGATTCTCATGGATTCTTTTTATGTCAGTTAGTGTTTTCTGCTTTGGTACTTTGGAGACTTGGAGTTGGAGTTGTTTACTATTCCAATATATGCAACTCTTCCAGTATATTCTTTGTCATGTTTCATGAGCTCTAAATAAAGTAACCCTTCATGGCTTATCTTTCTTTTGAAATGAGTGGCCGAATGAGATTATCTTTGTATGAACTTTTGTATTTTTTCATAAGATGCAATTTTTTCTGCATTGTATTCATATTCATATTTAGGTATTCTCTATATATAGATACTTTGAATTTTTGGAAAGTTGTAGCCTATAGGAGATAGGCTAGTAGCTTGCTTAATAATTCTTTTAGTGAAATCTTAAAGAATTAGAAAAATATGTTTAGTGCCGTTTTTAAATTAAAGGAGGTACTGGGTTTATGCTGATTATAAATTTATGCATAACATAATGAAGTTATGATTCAATGTAAAATAAAACCTTAAAGTCATGTTAGCATCAGAGAAATCAATTTTATTTCTTGTCAGAATGATCTATTATGTTGAATGATTTTTTTGTGCTAGGATAATTAGTAGAAATAATATGGAGTGCAAAGAATATTTATATGGTGTTTAATGAGTCTGAAAAATCATATTATTAATTATCATTTTAGTTGAAGTAAATGAAAGTTACTACAGTGGTTTTGTTTTGATAAGAGGTTTAACGTTGGTATAATCAAGATCGAGTGTATCATATATAATTTTTAGTATTTTTCTACTCTCATTTCATTTGGCTTATTCTTTGTTGATCTCTTTGCACTTTGATTAGATGTCTCATTGTGGAGAGAGTTCTAACATGATTGGTTTTTCCCAAAATCAAACACCTATCAACCAAGATAATATCCATTGTGTTGCAAGTGCTTCAAGTAGCAAGTCATCTTTTGAAAAGAGAACAAGAAAGACAGTCCAACCAAGATCTAATGTCTGGGATCATTTTACTAAATTTAACAGTTTCGATGGAGAAAAGATGAGTAAATGTAACTATTGTGGGAAGACTTATCATAGTGATACAAAGCTTAATGGTACTACAACTTTACGGACACATCATTTTGTATGTCAGAAGAATCCTCATAACATGGAGAAAAGTCAAACTCTACTAGTATTGCAACCTAGTAGCAAAGGTGAACAAAATATTGGAGGTCTCAAAGCTTGGAGGTTTGATCAAGAAGTTGTTAGAAAAGCTTTAGCAGCCATGGTAATTATGGATGAATTATCATTCAAACATGTTGAAGGATATGGGTTCAAATATTTTATGACTCAATGTTGCTCAATGTTTAAAATACTTTCCCGTTGGACACTCACTTGTGACTACTTTGAATTTTACTTACATGAGAAGAATGCTTTGAAAAAAATATTACAAGATTCAACTACAAAGGTTTGTTTGACAACCGACACATGGACATCAATTCAGAGAATTAATTACATGTGTCTAACCATGCACTATATTGATGAAGATTGGAATTTAAATAAGAGAGTCATTAATTTTTGTCCCATATATAGTCATAGAGGGGAGATTGTTGGGCAGGAGGTAGAGAGATGTTTGATTGATTGGGGTATTAATGCAGTATTTACAATCACAGTTGATAGTACTAGCTCCAATAATGGTGTTATCAATCATTTGCAGAAGAAATTTTCTAAATGAGAGGAAAGTGTTCTTGATTGTAAGTTCTTACATATGAGATGTGTTGCACATATTATAAATCTTATTATTCAAGATGGAATTAAGGAGGTTGGTAAATCTGTACAATGTGTAAGAGCAGCAGTGAGGTACATTAGGCAGTCACCATCAAGACTTAAAAAATTCAAAGAATGCATTGAAATTGAAAAAATACAAAGCAAAAGCTTATTGTGTTTGGGTGTACCTATAAGGTGGAATTCTACATATCTGATGTTAAATTCAGCGCTTCAGTTTCAGAAAGCTTTTGAGAGATATGAAGAGGTTGATCCTCAATTTAGAATAGAGTTGGATAAGGAAGTGGATGCAAATCATGGTGGAGGTGGAGTTCCATGTGATGGTGATTGGGAGAATGCAACAAGGCTTGTTACATTCTTAGAAAGATTTTATGAACTGACTCTGCACATTTTTGGTTCTTTATATATTCACTTCAAATACATTCTTTCATGAGATTGCAGAGGTTCAATGTGTGCTTCAAAGTTAGGAATCTTATAATGATATTGAAGTTAGTAGCATGGCAAAGAAAATGAAATTAAAGTTTGATAAGTATTAGGGTTGTGTTAATAAAATGAATATGAATATTTATCTTGCAATTGTACTTGATCCTAGGTTCAAACTTAGATATATTGAATTTGTTATAGTGGATATGTATCCTGGCTTGGATTTGGGGCTAAGCAATAAGGTCTAGGCTATGATATATTTTATGATTATAAGATAAAGTTAGTTAACAGGAATAGAGATGAAATTGCTCCTAAGATAAGACAAAATATTGTTGAAAGCCAACATGATCCAAGGGATGGGGGAGAAAGTACATGATGGTTGAGAAGTTCAAGAGGCATAATCATGGGAGAGATGATCTTGAGAGTAAAACAGACTTAGATAAATACTTGGCTGAAGACTCTGAAATTATGCAAGATGACTTTAACATTTTAACATGGTTGAAGGTTAATGCTCCAAGGTTTCCCATCTTATCTCAAATGGCTAGAGATATTTTGGCAGTTCCTATATCAACTGTAGCTTCTGAGTCTACTTTTAGTACCGGTGGTCATGTTATAGATTCTTTTAGGAGCTCTTTATCTCCTAAAATAAGCTCTTATTTGTGCCCAAGATTGGATGAGAGCAAAGTGGACAAATGAGCTGTCAATGTTGAGGAGGGAGAACATGTAATTGATAATTGATGAAGGTATTGTTATATCTTTTAAACTTTTCAATTACTTACAACGCTTTTTTTCAGTCGTACATCACTACCAAACTATATTATGCATTAATAATTTTTCTTTCAGATCTATCGAAGGTTATAGATGATCCAACCTTTTGGTAAAAAATTAAAATGATACATCTCATACATCTGATGATCATACACTCATACATCTGAGTAGCGATATGCATATACTCATATACATCGTACATGACACATCTTGACACATTTTGGTAGATTCTTTTATGGTTTATATTTTTTTTCTTGCTTGTTGATTAGAACTTCTAGTCTTCTACTGAAATGATACTGAAATGAAACACTATTCAGCAATATAGATTGGATTGTTTCATGTTTGACTGCTCCCTTTACTTACTAAATTCGAACTTCTAGTCTTCTACTGTTGCCTGCTGTTGTTGGTTTAGGGTGGTAGCTATTGGCCTCTTTAGGATTTTCTTAACTTTGGTTTTTTTTCAAATCTGTTTGGTTGTTTTCCTGGTGTGGGTTGTTGTTTTCTTTTTGTTGGTTGAAAAATACTCCTTTGGGCTGCTGTTGGGTTTTGAATAAAATGAGCTTGCAAGATTCAGGAATAGAAGGTTCACTTTTTAATTGATGTTATGCCTTTATTTCTTGTTGTTATTATGCCTTTGGGCTACTGTTGATGTTATGCATTTGGGCTGCTGTTGTTTTTATGCATTTGGAGTTTGGGCTACTACACAGTCGGGCAGCTCTTCTTCATCTTGTTCCCATCAAACGAATCAACGAGGCATCTTGCCCTTCTCACTCAGCTCTTCTTCGTGGCACGAATTAGTGGTGACACTCCATTATCCTATTTTCTACCAAACAATTTCCTTTCTGGTTTATGATTTTTATTTGTGTAATGTTATTAGAATTAGTGTTTATTTTCTTGAATCTGTTACTCTCATAGCCCATTACTTTAGTGGGTTCTGCATCTTCATATAGCTATCTATAATGGTTGATTTGTTGAACCTAGTTTTGGATTATAGATCATTAGCTTTTGAAGGAAGTCTTAAGGTTTGAATTTGTGTTCATGATCATTTCTCGAGTCAAAGCCAAGACTATCCAAACTAATAATTTAGGCTTCCTACAGTATGTTGCAATATGCATTTTATAATGGATTTTAGCACACACTTCACTTTATCCGTGCAAAACTAGCCAAAACCCTTTGATCACTCTCTTAATGTACGTGCACTTAATGTTTATCAACTAAAACCTAAGTATTTAAGAGTACTTCTATCTGCGAATTATTTTGATGACAACAATGGCCTTTTTATGATTGCTTTTGTGATAAGTGAATCTAATAAAAAAAACTTTGTTGTTTATGCGAAATTTATTAGAAACCATCGGGTGTGAGCTAGAAGCCTGTTGTTGATGTTATGCCTTTGGGCTGCTATTGTTGTTCAGCCTTTGGGCTGTTTTTGATGTTATGCCTTTGGGCTACTGTTGTTGTTATGCCTTTGGAGTTTGGGCTGTTGTTATTGTTATTCCTTTGGAGTTTGGGCTGCTGCTATTGTTATGCCTTTGGAGTTTGGGCTGCTTCTATTGGTTGAAATATGAATGGAGTAATGGATTATTTTGTTATGCTTTGTTATGCTTTGGAGACTTGGTATTGCTTATCAGTTTGCTTCTCTGAAAAATTGAATTCAATGAATGATGGCGAGTGAATTAAAGCTTCGTATCCTTCTGCATCACTCTTCTTGTCTCTGCTATGTTGTTCTGCTACGTATCCCTTACTTCTGCTGCCATAGGAACCGCCACCTTCTATACTCCTCCTTACACTCGTTATAAGTGAGGTAACATTTCTGAATTTTAATTGCTTTAGGATGTGTTATTTCAGACTTTCAGTGAATGCACTGTATAGTTTTGGGATGTTTGGCAGCATTTTCAGCAATGATGGCTTTGATGTTACATTTTATTTACTACTGCTGGTAGCTTTATATGTGATTGTAACCCTCCAATCTCGAGTTTGGATGCTCACATATTCTATTGCTCTTAGTAATTTTTTGACTGAGCCTGAGCCTTTCTTTTCTTCTGAATTTTACTTTCAATTTTAGTCTCTCTTTTGTTTTATCTCCTCTTTCTAATTAGTTAGGTTTTTTAAGGTTTTTTGGTAGTGCAGGTTTATTATTGCAAGTCTTGGACTCTTGGAATTGGAGCATTACAAGTCATAATATGTATTTTTTTGTCAAGCTTAATTCAGACATTCAATGTTGTAGCTGCTTTAGCATTCAAAGTTCATATTTTTTTTTAATTATTGTACATTTGAACTTGTAAGCAGCTGAAAAATCTCCCATTTGAAAATTTAAATTGACTTTGTAAGACTCCATAAATTAAAAGCTGAAATTTGTATGGAGACGTTATATCTGTAGCATGATTATTTTAGCTGTTGTATGGAGAAATTATATCTTTTGAGTGTGTTTTGCAGACTTGCAGTTCATGAAATCATGTTTGTTAATATAATTCCATTTAACTATTCATAAGAAGGTTGATCGATGCTTTGTGCCTTGTGGTTTGTTGGCTGTTGCAGTTGGTTTATACTTTCTATAGAATAATAGTAACTTTATCTTAAATTGATCTTATAAATATTTAAGCATTTTAATTAATAGTAATTTGATAATCATAGCATTATTACTGCTCATTTAAATATTTAGGTATTTTAAATTTTTAATTATATATTTTCAATTTTTTAAAAATCGAACCAAAAATCTAAACTTTTTTTCGGATTGGATTGGTTCGGATTATATTAAATCTTATACGGATCAGATTTTCAGATTCTGAATTTCAAACTGAACGGATTAGCAAATTAAAAAATTGATCCATCCAATCCAACCGAATGCATACTCCTAACTCAGGCTGATCTGTTTCTACAATAGTATGATGCACTACCGGGGCTTAGTTTTGAAGTGTCAAAACTGCTGCTAGCAATTCTTCAAGCCTCTTTCCCATCCTGTCAATTTGTTCATCCTTTTGTTTAAGTTATTAAAGGAGGTGTTGGGGCGTGGTGAGATTGTCCCGCTTTCCCGTTGATCATGAAGGAGAGAACCCATGGTATCAACCATGTGCACTCTTGTTGAATCCTCCAATAAATCATCTTCATTGTGATCAAAATTGACCTTATCCTCCTTTAAGTCAGACTAGTCGTATCCTAGGATCTCCTTTTTCTCCACTAGATACAGTGCTACAATATCATCAAGGGAACGATCCAACTGCATGGGCATAAATGATCATCGCTGACCAGTAGTGGGATCACTATCATGAATGGAGAGACATCTAACCTCCCTGCGGAGAGTCGATCTTGTGGACTATGCTCACCGAGGATAGATGCTCTAATTGGAGATCGGAGTGGTACTCCTAGGTGGATCTATAGCCATGGGGACAGTGGTACTATCTCCTTCCCCCTCGGTTGCTACTATCTCCATAGCCTGCTGCGGTGGTGATGGTGATGGCACAACTACTATGCTCCGAGGTTGCCATTCCCTCTTCACCTGGCGGAGGAGGTCGGCGGGAGCTGACTTAGTCGGTGGTGTGGATGGAATGTAATCTCTTGGTACCACAATGGGGCTCTCTTTTTTTGGGATCTTTTCATGGCCTTTCTTTGGAGCAGTGGATGATGGAACTGTACTAGGGATGGTGTGGTGGAGGCACCCGCTCTCTCTCGGTAGCTCCTCTCGATGGTGGGATGTAAAATGCTACCGGTACCGGCTAGCATAGTCGAGAAAATTGATGAGGGCTGAGATTGTTGACTGCATGTTATACCTTTGTCTCTCTTAGCTAGTAACCTATACTGATACACGAGCCTCCTTGGCCCTCTCATGCCTAATGTGTCTTCCCACACTGTGAGAAATGACTGAACATAAATTAAATTGATCCCCAGACTCTGATTGTCCATAAGCTCTGCCTACTCAGTGCAGAATTGATCTAAGGCCAGCATATGACCTTCTCCTATCTCTGATAGAAGCCTCATGTTATACTGCAGGTGGAGGTGAAATTGGGATCCTTCTAATGTCTTCATCTCCGTCAGATCTAGAGAGGGGATGAAACTTATTTTCAGTGATCAGTCGGGAAACCATCCTAGGTAGCCCTGTTGTAGCTTGGCGTCATAACTCCTTGGCTGCGGTCATGATGTGGATCTTGGTCTGGGAGGAGTAGCACGAGAACTAGACCCTACCTCATAGGTGAGGGAGACTATCCCTAAAGATAGGGTAGCCTTCCCCTTAGAGGAAACCAACGAGTGTGTGCTAGCCCATACTAGGGTAGAAAGGAGAACCATTAAGCGCACTGACACTGGAACTATAACTACTGCGGGATTTGCCATAACCTTTCTCTTCAATGAGGGAAACTATGAGTTAGATGATAGCTCAACTTGGATGATCGACTTCTCCCAGTTACCACACTCCTGCTGACGATTGTGAGTGTGGTCCCCTCATAAATGATCCTATCCCCTAAAATCTTGACCAAAATGAATGAGGTGGGCAAAGTCAGTCTGTGTGAGGATGGCCCGATCCAAAATTCATCCCAAAAGGAAAAGTAAACACATACTTCTGGGTTGCCAATAGACTAACCTGAACTAAACTGAACTTGACTGAAACATGGTTGAAATTCTACAATTTTGGAAAATAAACCTATATCAGATTTCTACTTTAGCTAACTTTTTGAATTTTTATTTTAGAATTTTGAACCCACACTCAAAAATTTGAATATGTTAAGTGGGGAAAATTGATTTTGGAGAGATATTTTAAATTGATTAGAAAGGAGATTTTTGAATGTAGAATCCATTTTCAACAAATTTGTGTATATTAAAAATGGGCTCAAAAATATTTTTGAAGAGATTGATGCTTCCATTGGTTCATATTTGAATTTAATTTTTGTGTTTGAGGACCCTTATTTAACAAATCTGAGTATGTTAAAGTAATGGCTCAACTGATTTTGTTTGGATTTGTGATTTTGGAATTTACTTACTTAGCAAATTTGAGTATGCTAAGTAAGGTGTTTCAAAATAATTTTCTTCTTTTATTTGCTTATTTGTGAATTATGTGTGAATTTGAAAATGGAATCTTTACTTAGCAAATTTGGGTATGCTAAATGAAGAATCCAAATGTTTTGTTATTTTTAAAAAGAAGATCTTTACTTAGCAAATTTAGGTATGCTAAATAAAATCCAAATATATTTTGTTTTTGATGATTTTTGAAAAGAGAATTCTTTACTTAGCAAATTTAGGTATGCTAAATAAAAGAAATCCAAATGTGTTTTGTTTTGATGATTTTGAAAAGAGGATTCTTAGCAAATTTAGGTATGCTAAAGAAATCCAAATGTGTTTTTTTTTTTTAAAGAGGATTATTTACTTAACAAATTTATGTATGTTGAATAAAGGATCCAAGTGTGTTTTGATTTTTGATTTTGAAAAGAGGATTCTTTACTTAGAAAATTTAGATATGCTAATTAAAGGATCCATGTGTGTTTTGATTTTTGATTTTGAAAAGAGGATTCTTTACTTAGCAAATTTAGGTATGCTAAATAAAGGATCCATGTGTGTTTTGATTTTTAATTTTGAAAAGAGAATCTTCACTTAGCAAATTTGGGTATGCTAAATGAAAGGTCCAAAGGTGTTTTATTTTTGAAACGATGGTTATTGATTTTGTTTTTGAAAAGATGATTGCTGATTTTATTTTGAAAAAATGATTGTTGATTTTGTTCTGAAAATGAATCTTCATTCAATAAATTGAATGAGGATGTTCATTTGTGCTTTTGGAAAATATGCCTTTAGATTTTATTTTTGAAAAGATGATTGTTGATTTTGTTTTGAAAATGAAATCTGCATTCAATAAATTGAATGAGGATGTTCATTTGTTCTTTTGAAAAATATGATTTTGGATTTTATTTTTGAAAAGATGATTGTTGATTTTGTTTTAAAAATGAAATCTTCAATTAATAAATTGAATGAGGATGTTCATATGTGCTTTTTGAAAATATGATTTTGGATTTATTTTTGAAAAGATGATTATTGATTTTATTTTGAAAATGAAATCATCATTCAATAAATTGAATGAGGATGTTAATTTGTGCTTTTGAAAAATATGATTTTGGATTTTATTTTTGAAAAGATGATTGTTGATTTTGTTTTGAATGAAACCTTCATTCAATAAATTGAATGAGGATGTTCATTTGTGCTTTTGGAAAATATGATTTTGGATTTTATTTTTGAAAAGGTGATTGTTGATTTATTTTGAAAATGAAATCTTCATTCAATAAATTGAATGAGGATGTTCATTTGTGCTTTTGGAAGATATGATTTTGGATTTTATTTTTGAAATGAAATCTTCATTCAATAAATTTGGGTATATTGAATGAGGATTTTTCTAAGTGTTTTTTTTTTATAAAAAAAGATGATTGTTGATTTTATTTGTAAATGAAAACCTTAATTCAACAAATTTTGGGTATATTGAATGAAGATGTTTATAGTGCTTTTTGAAAAGATGATTGTTGATTTTAATTTTTGAAAAGGTCCCACATGTAACAATCTTGAAGATTGTTAGATGAGGTGCATATATTTAATTATGAGAATTTCTTTTTTGAAAGTGCTTTTGGAAAGTGATATTTTTATAAATGATTTATTCTTCTTTATTTTTTTAGAATGAACCTTTCCTTACCATAGAAATGGTAAGGAGGAAGTCTTTAGTTTATTTCTTTTTTTATTATTAAATTTTTATTTTCATCTATTGGGGAACCCAATTTTAAGACCTATATGGAGTGAGGTCCTAAAATCTAAATGATGTTGGCTAGCTTATTTTAACAATGAAAATAAACTAAGTGCCAATGGAAAAGAAATATAGTCTTGAATTCATATAAAATACAAACCCACTTTTAATACTTGGAGACAACGATCATTTACCAAAGATGGAGAAAGGAACCTATCCCCAACGGAGTCGCTAGAAAAATTTGTGGTGAATTTGTTATTTTTTCTTCATCTAAAATTAATTAAATGAAAACAAAAATAAAATCTTCTTTTGTTGGACACCATGTAGATCCAGTAGATGTTCTTATTAGGGTGATTAGGTACGACATTGAGGAATGGTGTATTATCTTGAGAGACAGAAGTCACCATCTTACAATGGACCTAATCACTTTAATAAGACTCCTAAGGCTAGCTTGGGCTTGACTTGAGTTTGGTTTGATAATTATAGTTTATATTTATATTTGGATGAGTGATTGAAGGAATGATTGATCCATGAAGAAATCCATGAGTTTTGAATTGATTTGGGTATCATTTAACCTAGTTCAAGAAATTTTCTAAAAAGGTTAAAATTGGATATTTGATTTGATTTGGGTTTGATTTTGGCTATTTGGATTTATATTTCATTTATATTTGGGAATATAAATAAAGATATAGATGATTCATGAGAAAATTACTTGAGTTTGGAATGATTTGCAGGCAAATTTGGCCAAGCTTAAGTATGTAGGTCAAAAGAACTTAAGTAGAGAATTGATTTAATTTGATTTATTTTTGGTCATTGGAGAATTAGTTTCATTTATATTTGTGAATATAAATGAAAGAATAATTGATTTATAAAGAAATCAATCAATTCTGGGTTGATTTGGATTAAGATTTGATTAAGCTTATGAGAGTGAGTCATAAGGCTTGAGAGGAAAATTTGGAATTTTGGAATTGATTTAAGATTGGTTTGTTTGGTTTGGAATTTAGATTTGGATTTGGCAAATGATTGGAGGGTTGAACTGATCTCTTGAAAAAATTAATTGAATCAGGATTGATTTGAATTTGATTAAGGCTAAATCTATGAATGAAATCAAAGGGCTTAGGAAGGGTTTTGAAATTTAATCATTTGGTTTTATGGAGAAATCTTGAGCTTGAATTTGATAATGGGATTGTTTATAAGTCTTGGATTGATATGAATTTGAGGTTTAGTTTTAGAAGGAAAGCATGGATTGGGTTTAGGCTATAGGGTGGGCAAATCTTCCTAAGTCCTTAAGGCATAACCTATTCTTATGGCTAACCTTTCTAAGTCTCTAGGTTTAGGTTAAGTGTTCACCTAATCACTAGAAGTGTCTTAGGACTAAAGAGATTTTAGTGTCTATAAGAGTCTTAGATCTATGATGAGCAAGTTGAGAACTCACTTCAAAAGTGAGGTCAACACGACCAAAATATTATTTGTCCACCATGCTAAGAAAGGCGTGCATGGATTTGCATAGCATAGCATTTACTTACCGAATTAGAAAAATGCGAACAAGTACTTATATCACAAGTTTTTCTGTCGCATTAGAATAATGTGAACGGGTACTTATCACAAAGTATGTTTTCTTATCACGTTGGAACAACATGAGTAAGTACGTATATCATAAGTTTTTCCACCACATTAGAACAATGTGAGCAGGTACTTATCACAAAGCATATTTCTTTGCCACGTTGGAATAACATGATCAAGTACTTATATCACAAGTTTTCCTGCAGCATTGAAATAATGTGAACTGGTACTTACCATAAAGCATATTTTCTTACCATGTTAGAATAACGTGAGCAAGTACTTATATCATAAGTTTTCACGTCGCATTGGAGCAATGTGAATGAGTACTTATCACAAAGCATATTTTCTTGCCATGGAATAACGTGAGCAAGTACTTTTATCACAAGTTTTTCCGCCGCATTAGAACAATGTGAACGGGTACTAATCATAAAGCATATTTTCTTGCCATGTTGAAACAATGTGAGTAAGTACTTATATCATAAGTTTCTCTACCACATTGAAATAATGTGAACGAGTACTTATCACAAAACATCTTTACAAACTTGCATTTACATATGCATGTACATGTACATGACATATAAAATCCATCACCTTCAATTAAGCATTATTTTTAAAATATCACAAATAAATAGTCATTATATTAGCATTTATGTGGATGTAAAAGATTTCTTTATTCCTTCTTTTTTAATTTATTTTCTCTTTTATTTTGAACATGAGAAATGAAATAACTTTCTCAAATTTGGCAAGTAAGATAGCAATTATATGTTAAAAATATAAGCATGTGTTTCACTCTTTGCTATATCAAATGAATAAAGATGACATTTTACTTTACATCTAATAATAATTTTCATATCATTCAATTATTCTTAGCAATTGCATTTAGATAGGATTTGACTGAAAAAAGCATCTAATAACAATTTTGTATAGCATATGCAACATCTTCTCAAAAATTAACAAGTGAAATGATGGCTTGATGGCCAAACATACCTAACTTTCAACTTCTCATAACAAAAAGAAAGAAATTTTAAACTCTACAAAAGTAGGAATTTTATAAATCTGAAACTTTACCTCTTTCTCAACTCACATAGGCTTAAGGAAGCATGACAGTAAAACCAATAAACAAGAGTTAAGCTCAAATGGAGTAAGACTGAAATTTCACTCTCTTGTAATCATCTCAAACTCAATAAATGAAATGAAACAATTGATCACAACATATAAGCAAATTTCTCTTCATTCAAAGATATGAAAGAGGCAAAAGAAGAATAAAGAGACTTTATGAAACTTTTTACCTTCTCCTTCACTTTCTTCCAAATTGGACAAATGAAGTGGTGAATTGGATTTCATGTTAAACATTAAAGGGTAAAATGTTTGTACACCACAGAATCTAGAGTTTTATTGCAAGTCCATCTTATGATAACATAAAAAAAGGAGAACAAACATTCAATAATGAAACTTAAATGATTTTGTCCCATGATTGCTTGTGGACAGCAAAATGAGAATTCTTAAAGTTCATAAGTTTTTGAATCACATTCATATTTCCCTCATTTTGACTTGATCAACAAAAGGGATGTTGAAAGTGTAAAGTTGAATGCAAGTTCATCAATCACAATAGAATTTTCAAACCAAAGAATTTTCAAAAGGGATGTTGAAAGTGTAAACTTAAATGGTTTTATGACATGCTCCATTTTCATTTTAAATTTAAGCCTTATAGAATTTCCTAGCAACATGCTTATAACATACTTAGTGCAAAACCTACCCCAACTTTAGCTTGAAGGCAACAAAAACATCAACTTTCAACCCTTGAAAAATCATTGGAAATTTGCAAACCAAACCCAACAATCTTTGGTTCCACACATATGCAATTTCATATATCATTTCCACTTTAAAGAGCATTAATTTGAAAGTAAAAGAGCATGCCTAAAGTCAAGTCCTGAATTCGCTTTCCCCTTTTCCCTTTCTTTTCACAAAGTAAATAGAACAAGGTTATATGTAGATCAAGTATCCACACTAAACCTAATAACACATAGATCTGAAAATCTAGATTTAACCAAGTAATTGCTCATATGACATCAGGACTGAAGTAAGAATTAAGTTAAACATGACTAAGTAGTGCAAAAGAATAAACCACCTTGTTGATTTTCATTTTAACCTTACTCCATAACTTTGACAAAGGCAAAACAGCGTAGCATGAAAGAATACTTGATAACAAAGCAAGATTTGAGCCATGCAACACATAGGGTTCCTCATTCCAATCTCTAACGCACTCATGTAGCACATTAAGGAAAAGACTATCACAAAATAAGTAAATAGAGCATGGCTATGTATAGATCAAGCATTTGCACCAAATTTAATAACACATAGATATGAAAATCTTGATTTAACCAAGTAATTGCTCACATGACATCAAGATTCAAGTGAGAATCAAATTAAACATGTCTAAGCAATGCAAAATAATAAACCATCTTGTTGATTTTTATTTTAACCTTACTCTATAATTTAAACAAAGACAAAACAACATAGCATGAAAGAATACTTGATAATAAAGCAAGATTTGAGCCATGCAACGCATAGGGTTCCTCATTCCCACTTCTAATCCATTCATGTAGCACATAAAAGAAAGGATTATCAAGTCATATTATTCAAGAGAAATCTAATGCATAAAAAATACATAAATGCTTGCATGCCACAAGAAGTTTGGGTCATACACATCCCAATCTTCAAATCAAAATCCCTAATCATATCTCAAGCATATAAAAGAGGGATTAATAAGATCACGTCATCCTAAAGAAGACATAACACATGGAAATACGCAAATAACTGCAAGTAATATGAAGCATTGGGCCATACATCATCTCAAGCCTGAAATCAAAATATCAACATCATTTTAAGCATATAAAAGGGAGCTTAGTGTTGAAAAGAAATGACTTAGAGATTCTAATTACAAGAAAGGAAGGAGGAGGAGGGGTTCGGTTAAGCTGATTAGGGCTCGAGTTTAGTTTGCTCGAGAGGGGAGGAAGAAAGAAAGGGGCTCGGGCTTAGTCGGCTGCTCCAGATAGAAAGCATGAGAGAGGGAGAGGGGTTCGATTGGCTATTCCAGGTGGAAGGCATGAGAATGAGATCAAGAGGGGAGGTTTGGTTGGAGAGGGGGAATCACACGAGAGAGGGAGCTTGGAATGAGAGAGAAGGGCTCAGGACGAGAAGTGTCGGGGCTCAATCTCCCTTCATTTCTCAAGTATTAGGGCATCCGATGAGTTCGATTGGTGGGCTAGGCAGTTAATCCAATTGAAGGGTTAATTGGCTAGCTTGATTGGGATATTAGGTGGCTAAGCCCCATTGGCTGATTTGGGTGCCTGATTAGGTAGATATTAGGGAGTTAACCATCCATTAATCATCTTAGTTGCAATTCAACATAATAACGACACTATTATTGATAATTTCACGTCAAATCCTTCGGCGAATCACTTCGCGTAGTGAACCCTAGCAATATGGATGTCAATTTTAGGTATTTCTACTATGCCAGATACAATGGCGATGTTCGTTTCACGATCAGAAGTCGTTTATACCATGTTAGTGATAGTCGGGGCTAAATTAGGCTTAAATTGCACGACATCGCATTTGAATTGCACGACGTTCACATAGACTTTGTCGAATTGATTGCAAAAAGTGTCGTTTGATAGATTTTGATATTTTGGCGACAACGACATAATCAATTTTGTGAAACGAAGGTCATTAGGATATCATCGAGGCTTCTCGATCTCGATATGCATGTTATTTCATTAAAAATTAATTTTGATTAATCGATCGATTATTAATTGATTCAATATTTTTTATTTAATTAATTTTGATATTTTAAATGCATTTATGCCATCAAATTTTTTGAATTGAAATGATTTTATTTAATTTTGATCACGTTTAGGAGGTTTTAATCTTCAATTATGCGACATTGGCTTTATAGGTTGTAAGTTTTTTTTTCAACTTTGTGCTTGATTTAATTTATGCACAATATGTGTAGGTCAACAGGTATTATATGTGATTACATAAAGGACTTCACAAGTTTAGTCTTAAAGATCCTCGATATTTTAAAGAAGGATTCTCTCTTTAGCTTCATGGATAGTCACCAACATTGTACAAAGTTGGAGTTGAGAAAATGAGACATACTAGATCTTACCACTGCCATAGCTATGCTAGAAAGCTTGATTGATTACTCTAAGGAGTCTAACTTGAAACCCAAGGAGTGCAACCATGCAAATGATGAGGGAGAAATATGCCAATGAGGACACAAAGGCCAATGTAGGGATAAGCATATTAGAACTTCAAGGGCAAGGATAAGGATAAGTGATGGGATAACAAAAGTTTAGGTAAATGTTATGAGTGTTATTTTTGTTGTGGTCCTCATTAGTTTAGAGAGTGTCCACAAAAACAGTCATTAAGTTTTCTCCTTGCCTCATATTAGAAGAAATAAGAGACCGAGGGTGAAGGCCTAGTCGCTTGAGTGGGGGATATCCAATTGCTTTCCATCTAGATTGCTCTTAGAATTAAAGCAAATGAGATTCTTTTTTTGTGGAAATGATAGTGAGAAAGATCATTAAGGTCATAATGAATATTGGCGCATCTCATTATATCATGTCCACAAAAGAAGTAGAGAGAATTTCTTAGATAAAGCCAAGATATTTCCTATGCTATTCACCAATGACTTGTATATCATGAAAGATGATACAACTTGCATGGTACCTATGATTTTAAGCATCAAATAAGACTTAGAAAGATTATCCACACTTAAAGTTGATAAAACATCAAGAGTAGAGCACGACACCTTAAAGACACAAAACTCATTAGCATCACTTACGGTTTATGAACTTGAATAAGTTTAGATTTCATTTGGGTAAGCTTTTACTTTTAAAAAAGTTTAATTTAAAGTAATTTTTAAAAATGGTACTTTAAAATATCATATCTAAATAGTTTTTTATAAATAAAGGAAAATGATGTTTTGTAAAAAGTAGAAAATTCAAATAAGTTTTAGAATTTAAAAACTCTGTTGTACGGAACACATGAAAAAAAAGCTGAACGAGGCCTTAGTCTTTGTCACGTCTCCATTTTCACTTCGTCTTTGTCACGTCTCCATTTTCACTCGTATGGAATCCCCGTCTTACCCATTCGTCTTCCATTCTTCTGAGATGGGACGACGAAGTCACAAACCGCCCGTATTCCATCCATATCATAGAAGAAAACGAAAAGTAGAAGGATCGATTAAAAAATTTACCAAGGTGGATGATCCAATGCCGCCCGAGGACGGCAGCCGTTCAATGTCTTCATTGTTGCCCCTTTGTCTAGCTCCTCATCATTTGTTTAACGCCCTGTTCACCGCCGTTTCGTGCCGCCATGGGCTGCGTCCAGGCTAAACCCTCTTCCGAGTCGCCCCCGTGGAGCCTCGAGAAACTCAAGTCCGACCATGGTTATGTCCCTGGCAACGCCACTGGTGGTCGCCCTCCTCGGCCTCGGGCAGCGGCGGCGGAAACTGTATCGGAGCAGAAGAGGCCTCCACCTCCAGCGCCGCCTCCTCCACCTCAACAGCTCGTCGCCGGCGACGATGAGTTGGTGGACGGGTGGCCGCGTTGGCTTGTGAATAACATACCGAAAGATGTTCTCGCTGGTTTGGTGCCTAAGAGTGCGGATTCATATGTTAAGATTGATAAGGTATCTCGCTGCTCTTTCCTGAAACTTCTGTTGTTTACTAGCTACATTTTATTCATTATTGTGGATAGTTGAACAGTTGATTCACTGCTTCTCCTAGGTGTTTTGTAGAGTTTTTGTTTTAAATAATGTTTTATAATGATGAATTTGGAAACTATAACTTATCGAATATTACGTTGGGCAATTAAGAATAATTATACCGAGAATGAAGAAGTTATTCATTTGTTATTTTTCTTATTATGATCTGCTTTGAGGATTTGGTTCACACCCCTTCGTTAAAAATATATTTTTATAGTTGCGCTGTTAATAACATGGTTTGCATTTCTGCTAACGATATATTGAAATTGTCATTATTTTTTTATGCTTTAAATGGTAAGCTGGTAGCACTTGAGCTAACAGAGTGATTTGTGATATAATGCAGGCTGATGGGAAAATTGTATTGAGTATCAATACACCATATTTTCTTTTTGTACGAGAGTTAGAGAATGTGGATGGAATTATATGAGTATATGTAGATCAATACATGGTAAAATGAGGAAGGACAAAATGTAAAATAGCATAATATAAATTATGGGGATAACTTGAATTACGAGGTAGTATCAAAGATACCGGAAATTCAAGGTTTTTTCCTTAAAATGTCGAGGTGAAAACTTATTTTTTTTGGTAGGTTGGAAAGGGTTAGGGAGGTTTGGACCCATAGCAATTTGACATGGTCTATGCTGCTGGCAATATGTTCCGGCTAACAAGGTTAGAGGATATTCAAAGAAATAAAAAAAAGGTAATGCTATATTGCAATTATCACCAAATGCAAATGGAAGATTTTTGGTCCAAGTGCTCTTGGTACATGTTTGTGTCAAGAGTACAAGACAAATGATTGAAATTGAAGGATATTTGATTGGAAATATAAGGCAACACAATGTTTTCATGGGGCATAAAATGAATTTGAGTATTATTTTGTGGTACAAAGTATTTTTTTATAATTATTATACATTTCTCATATCTTTGATCAAATATTGATGCAGATTGGTCAAGGCACGTATAGCAATGTCTACAAAGCCCGGGATAAGGATACTGGGAAGATTGTTGCTTTAAAGAAGGTTCGCTTTGATACAGCAGAATCTGAGAGTGTTAAATTTATGGCCAGAGAGATTATGATACTGCAAAAGCTAGACCATCCTAATGTTCTCAAGCTTGAAGGGCTTGCAACATCAAGAATGCACTATAGCCTTTATTTAGTATTTAATTTCATGCAATCTGATTTGACTGGAGTTATCTCTCGCCTTGGTGGCAGACTTACTGAACGACAGGTTCTTGTAAAATTTTCATTGTATTATGTTCAATTTATACTCCTTGAGGTGTCTATGAAGTTAAAAATATTTTTTTATTTGACTTAACCACATTTATTACATCGAGCCATTCTTAAGGAGATGCTTTCTCTACATCTATTTTTGTGTTGTTTTTATTAACTTTTCCATTTTGTCTATAATTGTATTGAAAATAATTTATTTTGTTATTATCATTGACATAAACTATTTTAACTTTTTCCTCTAGTTTGTTTAAGAAATTTTCTTTTAAAAAAATTTCATTAATTTGTCACCAATTAATTTCTTTGCAAATGTTGCTGTCTAAAATTTAATGAGCTATTTTATGTAGATTAAATGTTACATGCATCAACTACTATCTGGTCTTCAACACTGCCATGAGAGGGGGATCTTACATCGAGACATTAAAGGATCCAATCTTTTGATTGATAAAGATGGAGTGTTGAAAATAGGGGACTTGGCCTTGCAAATTACTTCAATCCTAAGCCAAAACGACCTCTCACAAATAAAGTTGTAACCTTGTGGTACAGAGCTCCTGAATTGCTTTTAGGTTCTACAGATTATGGGGTTGGTATTGACCTTTGGAGTGCAGGGTGTCTTTTGGCTGAGATGTTTTTTGGGCGACCTATCATGCCAGGAAGAACGGAGGTTAGATTTATAATTAAATAAAAAGACGAAAAGTGTCTTTTAATTTGCATCATAATAGAATTGTGTTACCCTTTTTCCAATTCTTACATAGCTTGCCACTTCTATCATTTCTTTGCAGCTCATAAAAAGAAGATTTTGGGTATTTGAGAAAAACATCTAAGAAATTAATATGTATTTTGGGAATAAGTTTTAAATTAGTTTTTCCTTCATTATTTTTTCATTCTTTTAATCTTGTTATATTTCTGTTAAACTTTTACGTAAATCTGTTTTTGTTGTTGTTATTCGTTAAATTAATAGCTATTAATGTTGTTATTAGCATAATGAATATACATGCTATTAACAAACCTTGTGATAAGTTATTTGGGTGAATGATTTTGTGGTGCTACATGGTAGCAAAACACGCTAACTTTGTGCTTGTTGAAGCTCAATGTAATTAAGTCCATGGGGCAAGTTATTTTTGATCATAATTAGCATAAGACTTGGTACTTTTATCTATGGGGTGTGACACATTTGATTGAAGTTAAACCTTCTATTTGATCTGCTCTTACTTTGTAGAGGTGTGCTCATTTATGCAATGAAATCTTAAGGCATGTTTCTTTGGGGAGGTGTTAGATATACTGAGTAGCTTGCCACAACATAGCTAAGGTTTGTAAACTTCAATTTCAGTTTCAGTTCTACTAGGTGATAATTTGATTTAATATTTTTAGTAGCTTCAGTGTCTATTGATTTCACTTATTTTATATTATTAAATATTATATTAAATAATTTTCTTGATAATTTTGAAAAACTTAGAATGATATTTACTAAATAAACTACTGATTAGTTATGAATATCTATCATGACTATGAATAATTTTAAATACATGTTACTATTTTAGCTTTTATGTGAAGAAAGTAATATGATAGTTATTGTAGGGAAAATTTATTGCTTATATATTGTTCATTAGAGATTTCTCTATTTATAATGATGAAATGTGTATAATATTGAAAAAACAATCAAATAAACATACACTATCAATTAAATATAAATTATTTGTTGAAAATATTTCTACTCTAATACTCATAAAGGTTGAGCTTTCATGTTAACTAGATCTAACTTGTTACATAAGTTTAAAAAATGGAGAGAGATATCAAACAATATTCTTTATTAATATCATGACAAGTGATGATCTTTTTTGATATAATAGCATCCTTGATAAAAAAGATATTCTACTTTGATATATTTAGTCATTTTCTAGAAATTTGAATTGCTAGCAACATTGATAATGACTTGATTATCACAATTTAAAATAGGAAAACCAAACTCTCGAAGGGGATTTCTTATACACATGCTTTTGTGGGTAGAGTGAGCCATAACCCTGTATTTCAACATTATATTTGGCTACAACTATTTATTTCTCACTTCAAGTCTCGAGTTTTTCATAAGCGAAGATACAATATTTATAAGTTGTCTTTTTTCTTTGACAAATCTAGAATAATCAACGCTTACATAAGTTTCAACTCTTTGGCGATTATTTCTTTGATATACTACTCATTTTTCAAGAGATATTTTGATATATTTTAAAATCCTTAGCACAGTATTACTTCTTTGGATTTTGCATGTACATCAATAACAAAGGATGTATGAAGCCTAGCATTAGTCAAATAAGTAAGCTTATCAATGAAATGATATTGGGAAGAATTTTCAAGGATTTTATCATTTTTAGATATTTGTTGAGTATCCATGGGAGAGTTAATAGACTTGCATTCAAGAAAACATATTTTGTCAAGAATGCATATAACATATTTTCATAGGGAGGAGAAACACTCTTTTTATTATATTGAAACTTAATGCCTCAAAAATATTTTGGGCGCTCAAGATCTTTTATTACAAACATCTTTTTGAAAATAATGCTTTATTATAGTAATGCCATAGATTCACTTTTAATGCAAAGACTATCATTGCTCTACACAACAAGAATCATAGCACCATAAGAATATTGCTTGATAACATAGAATAAATAGCAATATCACTTTGTTTTCTAATATAAAAATAAATTTAGAATTTGTGGAATCATGTTCGAGGACTTCGTTTCAACTTATATGTAACTT
Organism: Cymbidium sinense; assembly: GCA_021442155.1. Lineage (NCBI taxonomy): Eukaryota > Viridiplantae > Streptophyta > Magnoliopsida > Asparagales > Orchidaceae > Cymbidium > Cymbidium sinense. The sequence continues at coordinate 30,888,504 of CM038221.1, read as the reverse complement.
TTAGAAGTTTTCCTATTTCATTATCCCCTTGAGCAACATACCTCAGTAGCACTCTATGTAATCAACTTTGTTAAGATCCCTATAATGAAAAGTATCGTTGAAATTTTATTCTCAATATAATCCATTCTTAATTGATGACAACATGGAGAAGAGGACAATTTGAATTAGCTCAAGCAACTAAAGAGAAAGTGTTAGCATTGTTTATGCCATGGACATTTATATATCCTTTTGTTGCCAATTGAGTATTGTCACATTTAATAGATTCATTAGGATGGAACTTAATTGTGAAGATCCAACAACATGAAGTAGGTTTAAACTTAGAAGGTGTAATTAAATCTTACATATTTCAATCATAAGATCATGCGGGCTCCGAAAATTCGCCACCGACCTTTCGACAAATTTTTGAATTGATGTTGAAGAGAGTGTGATTTTAAAGTGTGTCGGTGTAATTTTCAGAAGGCAGATGAGATAGTAGATAAGACAGGAGATTTCACCTCATTTGTGAGGACTTTAGATCTGGTTAGGTTTTTATGCATGAGCTCATAATTAATTACACTCAATAAGTGAGAACTTTCGATTAAAATTTAGTTGTTACTCGCTTATCATAGCGTATAAGTAGCGGCGTGTAGAGTTTTAGAATTTAAGATTATAAAATTCATCACTTCTTAAACCGGATGGTTGGGAATGATGACGTCGTCTAGATCCCATGGTTTCGTCATCCCAAGGCGGTCGTGGTCCTGGTCTACTAGTCGAGGAGGTAGTCGACCCAATCTAATAGAAGGATCCATCATCATACATGGGTTACATCGTCAAATCCTTTAGAACTGGATGGTATTTGTAAAGACAGCTTAAGTCTACCTTGGCAGAGGGATGTTTCTTCTATCAAGTATACCATGATTCACAACTCAAGCGGTATTGGGGAGTATACGGGTTCGGTCGTGATCGTATAATAGAGCTGGCCTACCCGTCGAAGGACTTGTAATTCTTCATTGTCTCTTTAGCGCGGTCGGAGGATACGGTACGTCACTTGGCGTGAGATTGATTGAGAGTGAACATAGCGTAACATTTGATTTGACATTGGCTCCTTTGTGAGCCAAAGTTTTCTTAATTTGTTACCCTCAACAAACAGTTCTGGAAGGTGGATAGATTGAGTCTGATTTAAATTTTTAATGATAGAATTTTAATTAAGTTGTTTTTTAGATTGACACTTAATTTGAGTTAATTTGATTTAAAAAATTGATTAATTTGAATATATTTACGAGTTTTAGATCCTGTTAACTCTGTTTAGCTGCTAACAGAGGATTAGATCTACTTGTCACGTAGAATCGGTTTTCATTTCACCGATTTGAAATTCTTATTATAGGTTTTAGGTTTTGTTAACCCAGACTAAAGCAGGAAGCCCAGCAAGATCCTCGACACTTGAATTTAAGCATTCAGCGTAATGTCGGGGACCATGCGGGTGTATAGTAATTTTAGGTAATTTTGTATTTGAATTATGAGATTGATTTTGTATTTTTATTTTTTTTATTTCAATTTATTTTACGCACGACATTAAAATTTCGTTTGAAATCATGTATTAGCGCGGTGTTTATAGTTAAGATAATTTCCTTTAATTAGTGATTTCGTTGATTTTGAAAATCATAATTAGAATGAAATTCTTTTTTTGATTGAAGGAAGCGCGTGATTTTATAGATTTTGATTTAGTGTTCTCAAGTACAAAATTGCAGATTCGGTTGCGATTTTTGTTTTGAAGTTATAGGTTCAAAGGATAATTTAGTTGTTATTTTACAAAAGAAGATTTTCTCCTCGAAATAATTCTCATTTTCTCTCTCTTTTATTCAAATTTTTCTATATTCATTTTCTCCCTCTTTTTTATTCGAATTCTCGTACATTCATTTTCCCCCCTCTTTTCTATTGAAAGCAAACCACTCACTATCTCTTCTAATTTCTATAAATAAGGCTAAGAGGGAGTTTCTTATTCTATTCCATTTATTTGAAGGGTTGAAGTTAGGACATTTGAAAGGGAACGGTTAGAGATTATTTGAGCTTTCGACTCTGTTTGAATAAATCTTGTAAGTGCTTTTCGTTCCCCCCTTTTTGTTTTACTTTTTTGTTATGTTTGTCGCATATTATTTTCCCTCCTTTTTTTTGAATTTTTTAATTTTAATTTTAATTTTGGTTTCATTGTGTGAAGTTCTTAAGCTGCTTCTTTTACTTTTCATTTTTTTTTCTAAGTCATGATTTTGTGAAATTTTGAGATTCGTCAGGGAGTAACATTTAACGAATGTTGGTTTTACTGATGACTCTTGAAGATAAGCGGTGTCTTGACACATCCCATTTTCATCTTGTCGCCTCTTGGTGAAACGCAAAACACAAGCGTGTATATATATCCACATTCAGATCCACATATTCGTTTTTTTGGCTATGATGATCCGGAGCGAGGTTGGGTATGCGAAAACAAGAGAAGAACCGCTCTTGATGTTCTTCCGGTTCTGGCGAATTTGAAGAGTTAATCGAGGAATCGACTCAGGAAGAAGAACTCCTCTTGGACGGTGTTCTTCTCGGTTCGACAACGAATATTGGAAGGATAATCGAGTGCGCCGAAGCAGAAAGAACCCGCTTCTTGGGTGTTCTTCCCGATTGTGCAAATTTTGATTTCAAGCAGTTTGAAATTGATTAGAAAAATGAAATTTTCGGATTTGGAAAATGGGTGAATTTGAAAATTGATTTTTGGTTTTGATAAAAATGAGGGAAAATAAGGGTGGATTTTCAGTTTTGATGAAAAATAAGGGAAATGGGAGAGCCAAAATGAAATTGAAAAAAGGGTAGGATGATTTTTGGATTTGTGAGGAGAAGAAAGAAATAGAGTTTTCAATTTTTGTGGAAATAAAGGAAGGAGTGAAATGAAGAGGAAGAAAAGAAAAAGGAAAAGGAAGGAGGAGGATCCCACCCCTGATTTTGAGGAGGAGGAAGAGAGCTTTTTTTCTTTTATTTATTTTGGGAAGAAAATCCCTCTTTGGTTTTAGCAGGGACCTTCTTGTGGCTTCTAGAGATAGGAGGAGGGAAGTCTGGTGTGTGGAGGAGAGGAAACGTGGTGGCATTGAAACAATGAGAAGCTTCTTCCAGTGAGGAGGAGGGCAGTTCGTCTGAGAGGAGAGCCGGCGAGGATTTCTGATTAGTGGCGAGCCTTGAGAATCAAAACAATAAGTAGAATAAGGGATTAATTTGAGTTTTTTAAGTTAGATTTTGGTTAGGATTAAATTAAGGCTTTTAATAACATTTTCTATTGCTTAATCAGTTTTAATGTGAATTTTATGTCAATCTCAACATAGGGTTGATATATATGTTGATTCAAGATTATTATTCGAGCCTTGCAGCGGTCCGTTTATGTCCCGTTTGATTCAAGTCGGCGTCAAATTGAGTCAATTCGCTTAAAATGCCGCGTCGCTTTCGGCCATTTCGATTTTAAGAGAAAAATCCCTCTTTTTGGTTTTAGATTTTTAAGTTAGATTTTGGTTAGTTAGGATTAAATTAAGGCTTTTAATAACATTTTCTATTGCTTAATCAGTTTTAATGTGAATTTTATGTCAATCTCAACATAGGGTTGATATATATGTTGATTAATTATTATTATTCGAGCAACGCAGCCTTGATCGTTTATGTCGGGCCGTTTGATTTGGCGTCAAATTGAGTCAATTTCAGCTTAAAATGCACGTCGCCGCTTTCGACCACTCGATTTTCGGAAGAGAAAAATCCCTCTTTTTGGTTTTGAGCCAGGGACCTTCTTGTGGCTTGCGATTAGGAGATAGGAGGAGGGAGCGATTGCGTGTGTGGAGAGGGGAGGCAGCGTGGAGCATTGACGAAAGGAAGGCGTGAGGAGGAGAATTGGCGTTCGTCGACGAGGAGGCGGCGAGGATTTCTGCGTTGGTCGAGCGAGCCTTGCGTGAAGGAGGGGTCAAACAGGCCGAATAAGGGATTAGGGCTGGGCGGTTTTAGATTTTTAAGTTAGATTTTGGTTAGTTAGGATTAAATTAAGGCTTTTAATAACATTTTCTATTGCTTAATCAGTTTTAATGTGAATTTTATGTCAATCTCAACATAGGGTTGATATATGTTGATTATTCTCTTATTAGAAACACGCTTGATCGGTTTAATGCCGTTGATTCGTTGATTAGTCGTCAAATTGAGTATTCAGCTTAAAATGCACATCGCCCGTTTCGGCACGATTTTTAGCGGATGCGAATTGAGTGCAACGATGCTATTTGATAGATTTCGGCGTTTGAGTTAACAACGTAATCAATTTGCGAGCAGAGGTTGTTTGGTTGTCGGCGCTTCGCGGCGATATGCGCGAGCGTATTGACTTCGGCGCGGTTGATCTCGAGTTGTCTGTTATATTTTATAATTTCGACGTTTGGAATGAGATGACAAAGTCCGTTCGTCGATCGGAGGTAATTTGAGTTGATTTTGGTGGTGTCATGTGTATTTCAACCTCGATTTGTCGCGCCGGTTAAATCATTCGACATTCTGACTCTTCCAAATTAAGCGACGGACTCATTTGATAGTTTTGATGTTTGTTAACGACTGATTTGTTTCACCGAGCGGAGTCGTTTGGTCATCGTCGCGACTTCCGACTCGATATGCGTGTTGACATTGATTGTTCGGCGCTTGTCGATTGATCGTTGATTTTCAATATTTATATTGACCAATTTCGGCGTTCGAATGCACGAAGTCCGTTCGTCAATCGGAGTCGTTTATTTTCAATGACGTCGCATTTTGGTACTCGGTTTGCGTCTTTGTCGCCGTCATCAAATTTGACTTATGGACTTGACTTGACTTATATGTTATGAGGGAATAGAGACATTTGTTTTATTGTTCATCGTGTGCTTCTATTTAGCATCAAACAATGCCATCTAATGTCTTAGAATGTTGGATATATTTTTTTTTCTTGTAAAGCATTAGGAAGTTGTGGATATGAGGGCTTAGTTTTACTCAGTTGTAGTAGATGAGATATGGGGAGGTACTTCAGTGGGAGATGGACATGGTGTATATGCATAAAATTTATAAGAGATGAGAAGTAGACATTGTAGTTGGTAAGTGGCAATGGAATCGATAGAAGGGTTGGTAAGAAATGAAGTGTGAGAGAAGTTATCTGATGAAGGCTAACACTAATAGAGATATTTAGTCTCCATGTTTATGGATAGTATCATTGATAGAGTATTGGAATAGCCTAGATAGATGCATTGAGTGGTGCACAATGAGGGTTTATGATGACTTAGGCTAAAAAGAGTGAACGGAATTAGGTAAGATGAAAAGAGATTTGTAGGGATAAATAATTGAGAATGTAATAGCACCATCTAGAACAATAGAGTACACTCAATTAATTAAGCAATATGTAGTAAGAATGACATCACTCAAAAAATGTCGGTGAACATCTATTTAAAACATTAAGGTACAAGAGACATTGAGAGATTGTTCAATCGCATCATTTTGTTTGGATGTATATGGATCTGAAGATTGATGTATACTATCATTTTTAGATAGAAAGAGATAAATTATCTATATATATTTTCATTATCAGTGCAATGGTTTTAATTGGAATGAAAAGTTGTAATTTTATTTTTTCGATAATAATAGTTTGAATATAGAAACGAATTCAAATCAACACTTACACAAGTATAGATCCAAATAACCTAGTGTGGTCATTAATGAAGGAAACAAAATAATGAAAACCTAAAGGAATTCTATCACATGAAGAGGATGATAACAGAAATGGAATATGATGATTTTTACCATTTTGCTATATTTCAAATTTTGATACAATGATGACACATAAGTAAAGCCCCAAAGATAGTGAGGTGGAGGGTGACTAGATGATAGTGTAACTAATAAGGGAAATTGGTGGAAGATAAGGTAGTGTAAGTAACATAATTAAGAAAATAAATACCTCTAATTTTGATGTGTTGTTAATCATCTTTTTTATGATGAGATCTCTAAAAGCTATTAAGGATGATGAAAGGTTATTGAATACTTGTAGGATTTGGTGAGATAATGTAGAGATAAAAAGTTTATAGTAAAATTTGAGACATGAAATATTGCCCAATGATAATGTTGAGGGATGGATAATCCTTTTCCAAAGATTGGAGAAGATGACTTGAACAATAATCAAGTGAAAATATGCAATGGTAAGTGATGAAAATAATTGTTAGTTAATTGTCATATTGGTAGAACCATCATAGTGTAAAACCCATGAGGCCAAGACATACCTGAATGAATAGTCGCACCCAAGGTAGAGGAGGAAATAGAATGAGAAGCTGAAATGGTTGATTGAGAGTTTTGTAGAGGATGATTATAATCCATTTGGGAAATTATACTAGTGAATTTGGTTGAAGTAGGATTAGTTTTTAAGATATGCTGTCCTGGCAAACTTTTCCTAACAATTGTCATTCGAGTAATTTTCTTATTCATATTGCATATAAGGTAGTTAAGAGTGATGGCCACAACCACAATCACCATCACAGTTAACTCATCCACTATGACTATAACCATCCCTTGTTCCATAGAAATGATGTTATGGTCATTATCATAAGGTGGAGTAGGTAATTCAGTGGCCCGTAGAATCTAGGAGTAGTGGAGATGTTCTTGATAGAAGTGTAATTGAGTTTGAATAGATTGTAGGGATGAATGAGGGCTATAGGGAAACTTGACAATGAGAAACTTGCTTTATTTTTTTTTCCAAATTGTAGTATTAGTGGTAAAGTAATAAAATTGGATAAGAGTTCTCTATTTTCTTTCAAGGTGCTGTAGTATTATTGCATAAATTAGTCACCTTGTTGTAGATAAAATAGTTAAGTAGACTGTGTATACCTCAGAGATGTTGTATTGAAAGAAACTGGAACAAAAAAATCTCTATTTCTCTTTGGCTGTCTTTTGAAATATGAGGGTAGATGAATAATGAGTTTAAGTCTGTTGTGCATCTGTATGAGATCAAAATAGTTTGAAGCTTGTCATTTTATATTTTTACCGTGATTGTTTATTTAAGAGATGGAGAGTTAAGTTGATGGTTTCTCATGAGATCATATGAGGAAACATAAAGCTCTAAACCAATATGATAGTTGATGTCATTGAATTTGCTAGATGCACTAATTATAGGTGAGGGTTTTGTTTCAGAAATATGATTAGAGGTGACCATGAGTGCATACTATCAAGAGTAAAGAAATAAAAAGTGAAGAGTTGAAGCGATCATAGATTTAGGATAAAAAAGGATGAAAAACTATTGATGTTGGAGATAACTTTTCCTAATGGTTAGGGAGAAGATGGTGAATAGAGCAATAATAGTGGAGATTCTGTGTGTGATTGAGCGTTCGTGTGACAATAGCAACACAGTTTCAACAATGCCATGTGGGTTTGATGCGTGAGTTAAGGTGTGTATGCTAGTGCAAGTTGTAGTTGCGGGTGCAGGTGCATACTCAAGGGGAAGGCTCAAGCTTGAGGTGAAGGCATTATAGTTTAGGGGGGCTCAGCACACTATGTATTGGATGCGGCATGATCAGGTTGGTTGTGCTTTAATGAGGGCTTGCAAGGAAGATTTGGCTTAGAGAGTAAGGTGGAGGGCTAAGTAAGCTACCTCTAATTTGACATCATGTTAGAGTAATCTATTTCTTGTGTAATTTCCGTTATAGAACTCTTTTTACAGAGGATCAGTACAATGTTCTAGGAAGAAACAAATAAACATACATCACTCATAAACTCACTAAATATAGATTATTTTCTTAAATTGAAAATTTCTTTTTCTAGTAATACTGTCTTTTTCTTTAAAATTTTTTATGTGTTTCCATATATTATAAGTTATGATTTTTTTGATCCTCAAGGTCACTATCACACTATTTATTATGATCTACTGCATTAAAGTTAAAAGTGGATTGTCTTTCATCAAATTTTATGATGATTTTAACCATTCCTCAAGCTTATGCGAAATATAGAACTGACTGGATTATAGCAGCCCTTTTAGAAGTCTAGGTTTAGCAATGTATTTAACTAATCAAAACCATTCACTACTTGCATGGCATCATAAAAAAACTTATGCATTTGATTCCAAGCTATTTGAAAATCCATATACTTTGAGGTCACAATTATCTTATAATGTAATCTAGGTCATCCATTGTAAAAATTTTGATAGATAAACATTTTTGGAATTATGCATGGCACTAGATGTAATGATGTTAAAGAGAATAGATAAATTTGATCTTGTATTTAAGAGTGAATATCAAATTTTAATTGGGAGGAGCATGACAATTCTCTCTAGTGCACACATATATGATACACACAAGCACATGCATGCACATGCGCGCACACACAGGCACATGTATGCTCACGCATTTATGCATTCATGCATCCGGCCACAACATAGTAGTTATGTTCTAAAATTTAAACATGAAATATCTATTCTCTGATAAAATTATTTGCATTGATAACTTATATAATGCCTACATGCTTTAAATTGAGTATTCTATTATTATGATAGCTTTTATCAAACTTAATTATTATATAATTTTAATTTTGATCTATATTGCATTTTAAGATTTAAATCAAAATGCTATGCAAGAAATCCTTAAACAATATTTTTCAATGAAGCTGATGAATTCCCAATTTTATTTAAAATATGAAGAAAATTTTTACCAATTTGCTTTTTCAATGAGCGTGCTATTTTTATTTTGTTATTCAAAAAAAAAAAAATATATATATATATATATATATATATATATATATATATATATAATATATATATATATATATATATATATATATATATATATATATAATGGAATCATTGCTAGATTTGTAGGTATGTTTTAATTTTTATTGGGAAGCCAACTAACTACTTGAAATCACTTGGGACTACTTTAGCGTTTGAGATGGAGGTGCGGTGCTGTATGTTTTTGTATTGCACCATAATTATCATTTGGGAAACTACGGTTTGTGTGCGTTTTGTAGAATATGCGGTGGAAAATTGCGTTTTGGAATCTCACCTGATAGAGTGTAATAATTGTCAGAAAGTTGTTTCTGACTTTTTTAAAATAAAAAAATTTGTAGTATCACCATAGTTTCTCAAACAGCAACTTCTTTGGCAACAGTTCTACCACTGTGTTTTCATACCACTACAACTGATCCAAACAAACCCTAAAAGTGTGATATTTTTGCAGGAAAAAGAAAATTGCAGTGACAAATGAAAAGAAACAAAAAACTGCAGCATAAACCAGTAGAAATACTGCTAATTTGACAAAACCGATACTAGTGACTTTTTGGATTGGTATCAGCTGAAATTGATCCATATTTGGTCAATTTTTGAAAAACTTGAATGAAACAGCCAAAGCTATAGGGCAGAAGGCCGTTTGGTGCAGGTGTAGTGTGATTGACCAGATGCAACAAGGATTCTCTCAGTTAATCAACTGGGAAGGAAGGATTCTCCAATTGGCCAACTTGAATAAAACAATTGATAAAAATTAGAGAGAAATGTTGTATGGTAAAAGAATGATTTCATTGAGTAGGATATGAAGTGATGAGTTTAAGAAGAGATGAGGAACGATATGAGGGGATCATGTGCTCAGTAAGCTTTTACTGTGAACAGGTTACCTAGATGGAATGAAAGAAAAATTTAACCACGAAAGAGAGCTTCGTTTGATGCTGCTTATGTGGTCTTCTAGCACTCAAATCATCCATTTTTAGTATATGGTGACATGAAAAACCATAGATTCCACCTATGTATTATAATGTATTAAAAATCATCTATCGGCGCTTCACTTATAATCTACTGCTACTTTTTTTTCTTCTACTGTACAAATAATTTTTTCGCTACTTTTATGGTATTCCCATATCATTTTTCTTGATTGATATCTCACACATGCTTTGCACTCTGCATTCCATATACTTGTATGCGTTATTTTGGAGGACATTGGGATGCTTTGTATGCATATCAAAGTGGATGCTTTGTGTGCTTCACTTATAATCTACTGCTACTTTTTTTCCTTCTACTGTACAAATAATTTTTTCGCTACTTTTATGGTATTCCCATATCATTTTTCTTGGTTGATATCTCACATGCTTTTCACTCTGCATTCCATATACTTGTATGCGTTATTTTGGAGGACATTGGGATGCTTTGTATGCATATCAAAGTGGGTGCTCTGAATATTTTCAGTGGCCATTTCCTCTTGAAAACACCTCTGAAAGGGACATTTTTAGTAATTTAGTTTCTTGCATTAAATCTATTTTTGATGTTCCTAAAGGCGCTTCTTGAGGAGGCAAAAGTTTACATAAATAATTGCTTCTCAAAGTACTCCAGTGATATCAGTATAGATTGATTTCATAGATTTTCATTTGACGTCCTGTTATTTGAAAGCTATCCTCAAGTCATAATTTTTTTTCTTCATATAGGTTGAACAACTACACAGAATATTTAAATTGTGTGGCTCTCCTTCCGGGGACTATTGGAGAAAATTGAAGCTGTCGGCAAACTTCTTACCTCCACAACCCTATAAACCTAGCTTTTTAGAGACCTTTAAAGATCTTCCTTTGTCTACAAAGAATTTGCTAACCATTCTTCTTGCACTAGAGCCCAGCAATCGTGGTACCACAGCAGCTGCTCTTCAAAGTGATGTAAGTTGCTATGCTATATTCAGCAACTAGTTAAAGAAAAATACACAGTTTCTCATTTGTTTTGGATGGACATGATTTGATTACATACTAGCAAAACTTATCTACTTTTAACATACATGTAACAATAATCTATTATTTTCAATTTAACTGTGGAGTTTATTACTTTTTTTAAACATAGTTTTCCAACACATGTCAACTTGTTTTATTGTTAATGACTGAATTTCCTTGTAACCCTGTCTTAGAAATGTGACATCCAGTTGACCTATGGATATTTTTTTAAAGTGGATATATTAAAATTGCATGAAACTTACTGCTAAAGACAGCATCATAATTGAATTAGCAATCTATATGTTAGATGCATGACAATTACAAAATCGTTGTAATTGGTTCCAAATTAAATGAGAAACGTTGAGGATACAAGGTTGATAACCAACTGTAAAATATATGCCAAAATTCATGAAACGAATACATTTGGTTTTAAATTGAGGATTAATAAAAGAGGATGATAACTAATAAAGCTGACCCTAAACAGTGAGGATACTCTACTGTTGATCATGATGTGAGTTGGGATAAGTCTAAGGTTGATCATGATGTGATTTGTATTTTGTAGATGTAATTTGTGAAGTATGTCAATCAGTGAATTCTCTATTATATATTTTTGTATTTTTATCTTCTTAAATATATACCTCTTCTTAACGCCCTCTAAATTGACCTTACCTAAACATTTCTTTCTTCCAAGTATGCTATCATCTAGATTAATTTTGTTGATTTAGCACCAACAACTTTGACCTCCTACCCCACACCAATACATAAAAAATTCTTTTGCCACATGCTAATGTTGAAAAATTTCTAAGCGTTTTGATTGGGATATTGTAGATTTAGATTTTCTTTTTGATTATTTTCTTCTTTTGTTTTTCTCTTGAAATTTGTTTACTCCCTCCCCTTTTGATTGAGACCATTTGGTTGCTAGCGATTGAGCTGCTTTAGTGGCAACTAAAGCTACCATCATCATCATTTAAACTAGTTAATTGCACATATGATTTTTTATTGACATTTTGATAAGAGGTTAATTTTGATAATCTCTTATTTTTATCAGTTAGAACAGGCTCTTATGGATACTTATTATTGTTAGACCTGTCTTTGTTCATTATAATTTCATTAAAAATAAATTTTTACTTGGATTATTTTCTTCTTTTCAATATTTTAAAATTTATAACTAAAATCATTAATATCATAACTAAAAAATAAAGATTTCCTTAATTTTGGGTTAAGCTTATATTTTTCATAATGATCAATATACACATAATAAATGCAATAAAAAACTAGTAGATGTGTTTATTGTTCTTTTTTTATTTCCCAGGTTTCTTCATGAATCCCAAAATCAAGAGCTATAGTTGGTCTTTGATTGATGGGGTATAATGTTGTGTTTACCGCATCAATTTAGAATATTTTTTGTAGTCCAACATACAATCTCATGTTCTTGAGACTTCCATTTACATTACTATTCATTATGTCTGCAACTCCATTATATAGGGAGTTGTTGGGACCATTTTCTCCATACAATCTCATCTGTGCAATAGTTTTTTAACTTTATGCCATCACTATTCTTCGCCTTTTTTAGATTGTAGAAAAGTATTTATTGCAAATTTTTATTTTCAATGAAGCTTATCGTCTTACAATGATAGAAATTATGTCATTTTTATTCATAAAATAAACCCATATTTTTTTGGTAGTCATCTGTGAAGGTGACATAACACATCGAGCCTCCTAAAGATGCAATGAGGGAATAGCCCTATACATGCATATTAACCAATTTTAGCTACATGTTTTTTAAGTTTTTTTTAAATTTTTGAGGCTAGCATTCTTTACCTGCCTTGGCAGAAGATAGATTCAATATATTAGAATTCTTTTGAGAATGATCATGTTTAAGCCTTTCTCACTCTTACAGGCTAAATTTTGATGCACTAAGTGCATGTTTTATGCTAAATCACGTTGATATGTATTCGTTGCTCATTATCTTATTTCAAGTTTTACTTTCTTTAGATATAGATCCATGTCACATATATGGAGAAAATGAAATTATTGTTAAATCAAAATCAATTTAAAATAAAATTCAGTTCATTTTATATTATGTCTTCGGACTGCTTGATTGCAGTTTTTCAGCACGGAACCCCTAGCTTGTGATCTTTCGGGTCTTCCTGTTCATCCAAGCAAGGAAGAGGATGAGACAAAATTTCATCGGGAACGAAAAAGGTATGTTGTTTGTCTATAAATGTTTTTGTTAAGATAATTTGATAAATTATTACGAGTTGTAGTTCTGTGCAATTTTTTACCTAAGGTGACAAACTTTTCCTATATAATTGACATTTTGATTAGCATCTGAATGTCTACACCCAAACAAAGTTTTTTTTTTTGCCGACTATTAGAAAGAAAAGACTTTTTCATACCTCATTGATTAAATATATAAATGCCAGTGCATAGGCAAATGTTGAGAATAATATACGATAGCATTAAGGAGACGAATATCTTATTTATGAGAATATATTACAATAATAAAATAACTTTTCAATTTAGCACTTTCTTATGATAACATCTTTTCATTATGACACTTTTCTATGTTAATACTCTCAAATGGGAGCATATATATCATTTAGTTCTAATTCATTACAAAGACAAGGATAACAGCACTAGCTTGGCAAGGATATCAACTAACTGTTCTTCATTGACAATGTGTGCATGGATATTTTTTTTATAGGATTATGTCTCTTATGTAGTTAAAATCCACTTCAATATGTTTGGCTTTTTAATGGAAGATATTTTTGCTTGCAATGTATATAACCACTTGATTATAATTGTTAAGTATCGTTGGTTGTTTATAAGGAAGCTGAATTCTTTTGTAAGAGCTTTAATCGATATCATTTTGCAAGCAAAATCACTGATGTCCTTGTATACAATTTCAAAGTTAGATCTAATTGCAATCCTCTTTACTTACTACTCCTGGGCACAAGATTTCCAGTTGAAAAATACAATATCTTGAAGTGATTTTTTAATCCTTACTGAACCTAATATAGTTGGGATCAAGATAAGCTTCAATCCTTAAATGATTATATTTTTGATATACTAGTCCTCTTCCAAGGTGTTATTTATATCTTATTTATAAAATTGCATCTCTTTGTCTTCTTTAGTTTTGCCTATGTTGATTGTAGCAACAGTTAAGGATACATCATCAACTAAAATTTGGTGACAAGAAGCATTTTTAAATCTTTCATCATTCTCGAATAATTTTGAGTAACTGTAATAGAGTAACTTTAATAGAGTTGGCTTGCATCTAAGAAGACAAGTTTCTTTAAGAACTTTGATGGATATTTTCTTTTATAAAAAAGGAATTTTTGATATATGCAAACTAGATACCAACAGAATAACTTTGATGCTGAAGATCTTTGATTATCGATGTCTTTTAAAGATACTTTTTTATTTCACCAATATTGGAAGCATCATTCTGTTAAGAAGAATATTTTCAACATACATGATGAGGTCATTGTGCTATAGGAAACAAGGATATTATTTCAACATATGGGGCTGTTTGGTTGCAGGATTTGAGTAGGATTTAAGCCGGATTTAACTTAAATCCAGCCAAACAATATTTTTGGACTAGTTAAATCCCCTACTTTTGTAATCTCGTTAAAGCCGCTTTCGCAAGTTAAATCCGGATTTACTAAATCCTATTGGTAGGCGGATTTATGGGATTTAGAGAAGCAAAAGTGCGCGAAGGAGGGTGGGAGGGAAGATGAGGATTACCTTCGTGATGTCTCCCTTCTCTTTTTTGGGCAGCAGTGAAGCATAAAGGAGTACAAAGACGAGGGTTTCAAACGCCGAATCCTGTCAATCCCTTCCCTTTTATTATTTTTATTTTGATTTATTTTTAATTTAATTTTAAATTATTTAGATAATAATTAATTAATATATCATCTTAGATTAATTATAATTTAATAAAATTAGATGTAATTGATATAGGCTTACTATGTTATGATTGATTAATTGATTTGTAATTAATTGATATATTATATGATAGTAATTATATTTTAATTAATTTAATTATGATTATTATTTTATGTAAATAAATTAAATAAAAATTATTATTTAATTCACTTATTAAATATCATTAATCATAGTCTCAACACACAGGCTAATTATGTATTTTATTGGTTATTTAAATGATATTTGAGAAGGATATATCAATCATTACCATTTGTTTTTTTTTCGTTGTGCTTTTGTAATTTTTATTTGAGTATCTATTAGATATTATTCATTATAATTTTAATTAATGTTGTCATCTACGTTACTATTGTATTTTTAATTACTTGGTTTATGCCTTCTTGATTTAATTGTTTGATTAGTTTTTTTAATTTTATTTTGTGATAAAAAACACAATAAAAAATAAGCTCCAAATATTCATTATTTAAATATTAAATGCTAACTTTTATCCTGATATAAGTAACCAAACAGTAGCACAAGATTTAATTAGATTTAACTATCAGCATACCAAACAATTTTTGGATTTAACTTTCATAGGATTTATTGGATTTATAAAATCCTATTTGAGTTAAATCCTGTGTGAAGCTAAACAACCCTTATATATGACTTTTTGAAGATTGCAAATTTTATTATCACTTAAGTAACACAATTTAGAGCTTGTTTTGTATTCTTTACTTTAGGTAGAATCCCATAGAGAAAGATATTGCCGTATTTATTTGTTGAAGGTCTATTTTTGATTAATGGAAAAAGAGAGAAGAAAGTTGACATAAAGCTAAATAATGGGGAAAAGTTTCAAAGTAGCCTATGCCATGAACCTATGAAAATCCTTTAACCACCAATTGAGCTTTGTAGTGGTTAATCTAATATATATATATATATATATATATATGATGCTTAGGAGTGACAATATGATGGTGTTTGAATGTTGGTATGATCTACTTCTTTCGGATAGTCTCTACTATTTATGTTTTATAATACCTTAACTTGATGCATTTTCTTTTTTCTTTTTCAATGACAATATTATGTGACTGCATCATCATGTATCTTCTTTATTTTATTAATGTTAACCTTTACATCTATTTTATAAACTAAATCGAGTAATCATAGTGAAGTTGATGGATAATGTTCACAATGTCTTATTGATTGAGTTTGAAGATACTTTAACTACGATTGAGGTCACTAGGATATTACCAATTTGAGAAACGGACTTCCTTGATATGTTCAAAGCATTGAAATTAATAGAAAGATTCACCTCAGTCGATTTGATAGATCATAAAAGAAATGACAAGAAACATCACACTAATCAGAGTGGGAATATTTCAATAACTAACGAAGTTGTTTGAATGACACCGATTAGCAAAACAAACTACTCAGATGCATTCGAAGCATTGAAATCTATTAAAAGAGACTTTCACACTTAATTTTACAAAATGAAATGGCGATGAAGTATGCATGGAACATTGCACAAATCGAGTTAAATTTACTTTAAATGCCACCGAAATCATCCAAATGGTGTATGGTTACAAAATTGATGGCATTGATGCATCTGGGATGTCGAAATTACGTAGAGAGGGTAGCCATATCGGTATATCATTGCACGATTGCAAAAGACAGTTACCTTTGCGCACCAGCACTTGCACACAATTCGAGATACATGTTAAAAAGATAATAATACATATCTAAAAAAGAATCTAAAAAATATTTGTAGTTAATCAAAGCATAAGTTTAATTAAATTAAGTCAAGCAAAAAATTAATTAAAATTAAGTTATATATATATTTAACACTATTAAATATATGATATATTTAAAATCAAATCTGTTATTCAGATTATATTAAATGAACTTAATTTTTAATTAGCTAATATTAATATATATTAATTGACTTTAATTAGATTGGTATTATAAATAAATAAATTAAAATTATGTTAAATCCTTTCACCTCGTACTCAAAATCCAGGAAATTTTTGTTTTTTTTAACATTTACCTGTCCATTCAATCATTTCTAAGCCAACTTCACATGGAAAAAAGAGAAAAAAAAAATTTACAAACATACCACACAATTCTTATGCATTTATATATCTAACTCCTAAAGTTTGATATTTATAAATATAACACTTTCCTTATGCAAGAAATAATGCGTTCACTTTAAAAAATTAATAATTGTGTTATTTTTGATGTAATATTAAATATTTGGGTGCTATTTATGTACTTTTGAAAGCATAGTTGTTAGATATATAAATATATAAAATTGTGTGCATATGTAAATGCCCCAAAAAAATAACCCTAAATTTGGCTTTCCTTCATTTTCTTCGTTTACTCCTTTCCCTCCTGCTTGGAGAAATTATGTATATCATGGATTATCTAGATTGTTGTGTACACAAGTGAGTATATAGCAACTATGTATATAAATTGCTATGTATTAATAATTGTGTTATTTTTGATGTAATATTAAATATTTGGGTGCTATTTATGTACTTTTGAAAGCATAGTTGTTAGATATATAAATATATAAGAATTGTGTGCATGTATGTAAATGCCCCAAAAAATAACCCTAAAGCTTGGCTTCTCCTTCATTTTTCTCTTTCGTTTACTCCTTCGCCTCCCTCCTTGCTTGGAGAAATTATGGCGTGTGGCATCTGGATTATCTAGATTGTTGTGTACACAAGTGAGTATATAGCAACTATGTATATAAATTGCTATGTATTCGGCTGTGTACACAACTATTTGGATGATGCATGCAATTATTTCTCCACCCAACCCCCATTCACATCTTCCCCTATTGTTTTGCCTCCCCCTTTGCTTTAAGCTAAGCTCACTAGCAAGCCTCGAAGCTCCCTCAACTGAGCAACTCAAACATCACCCCGCTCTCACTGAATTCCACCAGCCCGCACTTTCCTTCGCCTCTTAAATCTAGCACCTGCTCCCCTTTAAGTGCGAGCAGATTCCATCTCCTTGTAGTTCACATGCCTCTTACATGTAGCCTCTCGATCACTCCCCTTCCTCTAATAGAGAAGCAAAAGCCCCTCTTTCCCTACACCTTCCTCTCTCTTCGTAGTTCTCTCTCGCTAGACAACGAACAAAATTCCTCTTTCCTCTAATTCTCATTCTCTCTTTCCAACAACAAAAGAAAAATAAAAAAAGGTTAAAAAATCTTTTTTAAGAGTAAAAAAAAAATTATCATTCAAATAATTTTAATTGCTGCAAATTTGCCACTTGATCATCTTGACATTGTCGTTACCCATGCTTGAAAGAAAATTACAAGACAATTTAAGTACTGATACACGTTGTGTCAATGTGGTAGAAAAAATTGTAAAATTAAGTACTCATGTGCATTTATTCCAACGCAACGAGGAAAATATTGTGGTGTACTTTCTCGTGTAGGTATTGAAGGCTCATGTGTTTTCTTAAGCACAGTGAGTATGAAGACTCTCGCCCACGGTGTTTTACGATATCGATCATGCACGCCTTTTTAGGTGTGGTGAGAAAGCCTAACTTTTTTGAAGTAGCCCCCCATGTAGGGATGACGTTGAAATGTTGTTGAACTTTTGCATAGATGAGCTTGTTAAGTAACCTAAAAATGATTCTTTTAGCACTCAATAACACGTTGAAATGGGATTAAGTGCATGTGTTGGTAGCCGAGTATAAAAAAAAGAAAAAAAGAAAAAAGAAGAGATTAAAAAAGAAGAAGAGGGAAAATTTTGAAACCATAACTACACTTAACAACTACCTTCTATGTTGGGTTTGCGGATTGGTTCCCGGTTAACAAAATCTAATGATGTTATAGTTTTTGCCACTTGAAAAAATATTTGAGAAGCAAATTCTATCATATGACAATAAGATGACTATCTCTTACATCCCCAATGATAGTTGTATTGATTATAAAGTTCAACCAGAGTGCCTCATTGTTGTTCAAATTTTTAAATCATTGTATCTCAAATCCAAATTCATAAATACAAGTTGAAGACTTGATCCTCTGCTAGCAAACGAGTAGAGTTGATAAGGTCTATATTATCGTAGTGATTGGTTGTGTTGATTGTAGATTTCAACTGGAAATATTATCATTAAGTTACATTTAAAATTAAATGCCAAATCAATATAAATTCAAACTTCATGAATTTTTTTTTTAATTAAAGAAAGATACAAAAGAAGCTAAATTCAAATGACTAAATGAAATCTAATATCTAAAACTTAAAGATAAAATCCAATCTATCTATTTTGCAATTGTTTATCGGAGGTGATGAATTAAGAAAACTCTAGCTTACAGAGGAGCCAATATCAAGTCAAGTAGACAACTATGTCACTCTCAAACAATCTCATACTAGTAAGGATGTGGCCCATGTCTTCTGTCCTCGTAGTTTGACCAGTAAGCTCCACATATGATGGGGTTCATCAATTCTCTAACGATTTCGCCAAACTATTATTATATTACGACTATAGATGTTCTCCAATAGCTTTGTTCGAGTGAATCATGGTGATCCGATGAAAGCTTTTGTCACTAAGGTGACTTACGCTTCCTGGACAACACACTAGCCTACAAGGCCTTTGATGACGTAACCCATGCCGCTGACAAGGATCTTTCTGGGTCGACATTCCTCGTCACTAACTACTAATTACAATAACCCGGGATGACGAAACCATGGGATCTTGATTGGGCGCTTCATCATTCCCCAAACCATCTGCTTTAAGTTAAATGATGATGTATTTCATAAATCTAAATTCTAAAAACTCCACATGCTGTTACTATACACTACGCATTTAGCGATCTAACAACTAGCCTTAATCGAAAGTTCTCTCTGAGGGGTAAATAAAAGGTCTTTTATAGGAAACCTAGAACCAGATCTAAATTCTCACAAAATGAGGGAGAAATCTTTGGGTAGTGTCTTATCTACTATGTAATCTGCCTTATGAAAATTTGATCGACATAAATTAAATTTTTTTCATTGAGAGGTTGGTGGCGACTTTTCGGAGCCCATACTCATAAAATCAAGAGGAAGTGTTAGAGACCTATAAAATTGTGACCAGACTATTTTGCCCATTATTATGTTAATTATGCTTTGTTATGGCTGTAAGAGCTATTTGATTGTCATTAGAAAAAGACATAAAATATAACTTAGTAACCTACATATCTCATGATAGAGCAGGGGATAAATTTGAAATAAATTGTTAGCTATTAGTTGGACTTTGAACAAATTATGGAGCTGGTTGAAGATTAGAGACAAACTTGGCAACAAAAACTCATTATATTTTTTCTTATATTTTTGCTAAGTAGACAATTTGGTGGTAATAGGGCGATATTGAAGCTGTTCATTCTATATGCCTTTCAAAGTGTTGTAGTACTCTTGAATAGACGTTTTGTTGCGAATAGAATATCTTAGAGTATATATACCTTAGAAATGTTATAATCTTGAAAATAGGTAGAATGGAAAAATCTCACATCTCTTTGGCAATCCTCAAAGACTTAATGATAGTCTGATAGATGAGTGGTATACTAGAGGCTGTTGAGCATCCATGTGTAAACAACATAGTCTAGAGCTTGCAATTTAGATTATTTATTAGTATTTGCTAGCCTTGGAGACGGATAGTCCATATGACTAAAGTATTTATGAGATTCTATGCGAAAATGGAATGCTTAAGATCATGAGAAACAATTGGTACCGTTAGTTTAATAGTTGTATCAATAGTAGTTAAGAGTTTTATTTTTGAAAAAATAAAACCGTTAAATAATAGCATGATGAGAATAAAGTAGAGTATGAAAAAAAAAATCAATTATAGGTGAAGGCAATATATAAGGCGTGAAAAGATAGAATAGTGAGTGTGCGAGTGGGAGAAAGAATAGTGAGTGTGTGAGTGAGAGAAGCCAATGTATAAGAGTGCATGTAATCGCTCAGGCGTGACTACCATGTGCAAGAAGCTAGGTGTGCAAGCTAGTGCATGGGCAAGCAAGCGGGTGAACACTAAAGTAAATGCAAGAGTGAGGGAGTGTTAGGCTTCATTTGAAATGATGGTTTTTCTCCTTATATCTTCTAATTTTCTATCTTAGTGAATGTAGATTTTAATTGCATTTTGTGCAATATATTTCTAACAATTACATTGAGATAAGGCTTCTCTCTCTATTTTTGGATCTTGCTCAACTTCTAATTCTAGGCCTAAGTGGACATGGATTTCTATTTGCACTTAATTGCATTGATTATGCACTTTTTTCTTGACTTGTGCTATATTTGTATGAATGCTTTTCATTGCCTTCAACATTTTATTATTGAAAAAAGGTTTTGATTTCAAGAATTCAATGGAAGACAAGCAAGTTATCGAGTTCGTTTGAGGCTTAAATATGATTTTTTTTTTTAAATCTTTAATAAGGGCTAGAGTATCTTGTAGTGCTATCATAAACCTTAGCCCCAAACCACTCTCTAAATCCACTTAGATGAGTTCAACACTAAAACCTAAACTTGTTTAACCCTACCCATCCTAACCCAAATCAAGATCTTCATCATTGTAATAAAATCTAGCATTTGGTTATCATCTATATTCATTGATTATTATGATGATTTTCTGTCAAATTATTATTTCCTTATTGGAGGTTATTAACAACATCCACTACAAACAAATATTCATTTCCATTTGCAAATATTGAGTGTTCTACTTTGAAGAGTGGATTACAACAACTACAACAACAAACCTTTATCCCACTACGTGGGGTTGATTACATGAATCTTTTTTTTTCATTGTGTCCCATTAAGTTTGAAATTCTCATTCATTTTTAATAAAACAAGTTCATTTTTTATATTTCATTACCAAGCCTTTTTCATTCTTCCTCTACCTTCTTAATATAGGCCAAGTTTAATGCATCTATTCTCCTAATTGAATCATTAGACTACCAATGTTTTATATGACCAAACCATCTACATTCTCTATTCTTATTTGCCACTAGAGCTAATCCAACCTTTTCATGTATATAATCATTTTGCATTGATCTAGGTTATGCACTGATTTGGAATGCGATTCCAAATGCACGCTAACATTTGCGTTTGCAAGTAAAATTCCAAATATTTCAAATACAGAAAGGTTATTTGATGAATTCGCGATTGCGACCAAATACAGGCCATCAGTGATATGGTAACGGCCGGCCATTGTTGCCCGGCCTCGGCCGCCTCTCGCCGCCCTCGCCGTCAGCCACCCTGCGGCATTCCGCCACCTCGTCGCCACCGCCGCTGGCCATGCAGCCACCGACTGCCGCCGGGCCGTAGCCAGCACTACGGCAGGCGCCATCGCTTGACAGTTAAACCTGGCATTTTACATTATATTATTAACCAAAAAAAAGTCATGAATTTGTAAAGCTCTCAACCAAACAACTATAAAGTAATCTTTTTACACTGCATTCCTTTTACACTGCATTTCAAATGCAGGCAACCAAACAACCCCTAAGTGTAAAGCCACCACCGCGGGAAAACTATAGATTTCCTGTGAAAAAAATCCGTCGGAAATCTTACCAAATCCATCAGAAATTTGTGTTTTCAGTCTGTCGATAAACCGATAGAAAAAATCGTCGGATTGAAATCACCTTCGGAAATTTCCGGCAGAATTTTTGGCAATGATTTCAATCAGAAATCCGCCGGAAAATTTCTTGTTGGAAATTATTTTTTCATCAGAAGCCCTGCGGCGATTCATATCAATGTTTCCGATGGAAAATCCGTTGGAATTTTGCGGGGAACTTGTACATATTTTAAAAAAAAATGAAAGAGCTTCACATATATTTTAATTTTTTCACCTACGGAAAAACATCATAATAAATCTATATTTGCTTCAAAATTTCCTCTAACATTCTCACAATAAAAAAATATCTACAGAGGAACTCATACTAATAGAAAAGATAAATTCAATCAATTTTTTCTTGACAACAATTTTAAAATATTGAAAGAAGCTAGAATTCTAAAATATTGAAATTAAACGATTCTAAAAATATAATATATCAACAAATCATTCAGTACCTTAAATTAAACATTTACAATAAAATTGTCAAAGTACATATAGAAACAGAATGCTCAAACTAGAAATAACGAAATATAAGTATAAGAAAAAACTAATCTTCATTAGTCTCCTCATCGACTTGCTCCTCCTTCTCAATCACTAGTTCCTTCTCCTTCCGTCTGTCTCTACGTTTTTTCTCCATTTTAGCCTCTATGACAGCCATCCGAGTTTCCATCTGAGCAGTCATTCTCGCTTCCATGTTCTCAGCCATTGTCGCAACACGCGTTCTAATTATTTTGTCGATCGAATTATTGCTTGTTCCAAAAAACGAATGGTGTACATCATAGGCCAACCCCTATGAGTCTAGGTCGTATATCCTTCCCTTTTTTTACCTTATATAGCTTCTTTCCAGATATCATACTTCGATTGCTCTGATTGTTCATTAGAATTTCCTGCACTAGTAGAGCTTTGACTAACATCTTTTTTCAATCTCATGTAGTCATCCTACAAGAAACTATATTGTTATTTATACATAATATTTTATTAATAGAATTGTAATTCAAGGAATTAAAAATTAACTTACGTATGTTCTCCGCGACCGAACATCAACCCACTTCTAGTTAACCTGATACTGATGTATTCTGCTATGTAATTTAGCATGTAAACATTTCAATGAAATTAATTAACCATGATTATAAATTCAATTAATACAAGTAATGAATGTCTTATCATCCTTCGCCTATACTCAGTGTGCGGTACTGAGCCTCCA
Source organism: Cymbidium sinense (assembly GCA_021442155.1). Taxonomy (NCBI): domain Eukaryota; kingdom Viridiplantae; phylum Streptophyta; class Magnoliopsida; order Asparagales; family Orchidaceae; genus Cymbidium; species Cymbidium sinense. The sequence goes on along the minus strand of CM038221.1, from coordinate 30,865,082 downwards.
GCATGCAGAGAGGTGCTCATGCCCCCACAATCGGAAGCTCGATTTTTCTTTGCTTGCTCCTTCTTACGAAAGTAATATGGGGAAGCCCAAGCTCTACAGAGCTCAACCCACACATTCTCTCTAATCCATATTAGTCTTTGCTCAGACTTGCTTATGTCCGTGAACATATCGCGTAAATGGGTAGCACCTATAGACTCAAATTTTTTTTTTTCTAATGATCTGTCTATGCTTCGGCAGCTACATGAATTCCTTCTATAATATAAAACACATAATTGATAATTAGTGGTATTTTAGTATAATGTAATGTAATAGATATGTGTATAGAATTAAGATAATGCCTCGAATTCTCTAAATCGCATGTCACGCAGTTCAAGTGGCACCTTTTTCCATGAAATATAAGGAGGATTATATTTTCTCTTTATTATATCTCTAATTTTGTGAATAGCTTCTCTGGAAGGATTATACCTGAAAATATATTTAAGATAATTAACACCACTAAAATTTAAAAGTAAAAGTTCAAAGTTAAATTTACCTGTCACCCTCTAGCTCAATAAAAATGTGTGTCGTAATCAGCTTAGTGGGAGTAGATGGATTGGTTTGATCTATTGGCGTATGATGAAAGTTGGGTTTCTTATGAGCTATGTGTGCTTGATATGGATAAAATGGTATAGCATCAGTGTCTTGGGAGAGTGGTAGGCACGTGTACCAGTGGGTCTAGAAGTTTGAGGTGGCGAGATGGAAATGTTTGTCATGGTGGTGACAATGGTGGTAGCTTGAACACTGGGTTGACTTACAGTCTTCTTCTTCCTCCTGAAGATGCTCGTAATCGAATGTCGTGGAATATCATCACCACCACCTGATGTAATCTATTACCAAAAACTAAAATGATTAGATGTGGTAGAAACAAAGTTATGTTCTAAACTAAAGTGAGTAAAAGAATAGTATGCAGAAAAGTGTGTCACTAAAGCATGTAAAAGAACCACATTTAAAAAAAACAAGGTGCAAGTACAATATCTGCTAAAAACAAGTGTGTCACTAAAGTATATAAAAAATTAATATCTAACTTTGGACTCCTACTTTCAACACATATATTTAAAAATTGCAACTACATATTAAACAAAAAAGTTTGTTATCTTAAACTCATAGGTTACATATTTTTACTTCGATGGATCAGTAGAAGTTGAATTTATAGTGTCTTGTTTCTCGTCATTCTTGTTGTCCTCATTTCTAGATTGAGTTACATCTTCATAACCAACATTAGTATCAATCAAGCTTACTACTGACTTGCCATCATCAACTGGAAGTTCAAAACCTACCATCTTATTCTCTTGATGAGCAACTTTAATAGTATTTTGCACCTTTACTTATGCTCTGAGTTTGATTTTAATTACAACTGTCCATTCCATTTTCTCTTTTGCTCTTCTTGGATATCTTAAGTAATACACTTGAGTGACTCGATTCACAAGGATAAATAGATCAAACTTTGCATATTTTTTTTGTCAACTTCACTTCAGTGATCTCATATAAATTATGCTTTCTTGTTCCTCTATTAGCCACAGGATCAAACTATTCACAGTTGAATAGAATGACATTCCTCTCCTTTGATCCAGGATGTTGTAATTACACGATTTCTTATAAAATACCATAGAAATCTATCTCATTGTCTAAATGTGTATTGCCTCTAACACAAACACCCGAGTTATATGTTTTTTTTTCCTTCAATCCAAGAACTAGTATGAAATCTATAGCCATTTATATCATAAATTAGCCATGTATTCACAATTCGAATAGGTCCCCGAACAAGGCCATGAAGATCCTGATTTTTCACTCCGTTTCTTCAATCATGAACTTATTACATTTAGCAATATAAGAAAGTGTCCCTACTTATTTATAAAATGTATAAAGGCCGTAGTGATGATTGCTTATATGCAATTTAAACCATATAGGGAAGTCGTCTTCATCCTTCTTATTGATAGTCGTAGCGTCATCTAGGTTTAATGAGTTTATGAATAACCTGAACTCAATATTTAAATGAATATGATTCGGTGAGCATTTAGTTTGGCTACGAATAGAAATAAGATATCATTTTTTTGATAGACTTACTCAAGAAAAGGTTTAACTTCATTGTAGTTGATAATGATGGTAACCATTGCTGCCCTTAGCTCTTTGTCATTCAAATATCTGGATGTGTTTCTACCCAATTTTTCTAGAAGATTGAAAATTGATAGCACATTTTGTGAAGCTTCAACACCTTCAGCATTTTCTGTCTGTGCTTGCGGATCAAAGTAATAGGAGCAGAAATTCGTAGTCTTTTGGGTTAAATAAGTTTCACATATTGAGCCTTCAGGATGTGTTTTATTCTTCATAGTTCTCTTAAGTTTATTCAAGAATCTATAAGAGTTTAGAAACTTCATGTGCTTAGCTTGGCACCTAATTAATATTATTACACATAAGAAATGCATACATTTCAAAAGGGTACATTCAACGATACTGCACAGGTCCTCCCGCTCTAACTTCATGTGATAAGTGTATGGATGCTCCATTAAGTTGAAAAAATAAGGGGGGATATCTTTTCAAGCATAAAGATTATAACTGGAATGTCAGCTTCAAGTTGTTTAAGAGATTCCATTTTTAATCGAGCTGATGACAGTTCCTTAAATAAGAGATTGAGTTCAATCAAAGGATTCAATATTTGTTCTGGCAATGCACTAAATGCAATTGGAAGTAAGTATTACAGGAAAACATAACAATCATGACTCTTTATTCCAAATAGTTTTTCTGTCAAGTCAACACATCAGCTTAAATTTGATGCAAACCCATATAGTAGTTTCAATGATTGTACCCACTCACAAACTATTCTCCACTGTTTTAATGTGAGACAGTACTTGATTTTAAGCTTAAAAAATCTGTCAGTTGTAATCTCTCTTAGCTCTAACTCTCTTCTTTGATAATACTCTTTTAAGTCTAACTTGACCTTCACATTATATTTACTTTTACCTCTAACGTCCATTACAGTGTTGAAAATGCTATCAAAGAAAATTTTCTTGATGTGCATGACATCTAGATTGTCTTATAATATTAAACTTCCAACATGGTAGATCCCAAAGAATACTTTTTTTCATCCAGTTGTGATTTACACTATTACCCTAAATATGGTTGTCAGATGATATAGTAGAATCAATTATAGTTGGAATTAATCTAACCATTTGCCATTAGTCCTCCCCACTCAACTTTGGAGGAGGTTTGAACTTCTCAACTCGATTTTTTATAAATGCATTTTTGTATCTTCTAAATGAATGATCAGCATGTAGGAACATACGGTGACAGTCAAACTAAGAATTTTTTCGATCATTTTTAAGAATGAAGGCTTTAGGTAGATCTATGCAGTATGTACAAGCCAACTTTCCAACCTTGTTTCACCTTGATAACAGGCCATACGCAAAAAAGTCATTGATAGTACATATTAGCTCGCCTTTATCTGAATGTTCTTCTCTGTGGTAATATCACATGTTAATACAGTAACGTCTCATAAGATTTTCAACCCATCTATCAATTGTTGCAAAAGACATCTATCTTTGCATTGGGAACACATACGATATGATTAAAGTGAGGAATATATATGGTGTGGTCATGTACATCTCTGGAGGTATATTGTATCGTGTAGCTATGATCCCTCCGATACAAGTCTAATATATCGAGGCGTTAAGAAGACATGATCTTTATGCATAGCACATGGGCATCAAAACTTTCCTTCAAAAAGGTAAGTTGGAAGTTGAGATGCCATGTGTATTAACTGCTTAACACCATTCAAAAATTTATCAGTTAAATTTTTTTTCTTGAATGCAATCTATTGTACATCCATGATCACTCAATGCAGATATTCATATTCTGTATAAATTAAGAAGTGTGAGGGGTAGATTCATATTATATATCAATTATAAACTTCGTAATGACTGCATAATCAAAGTCAGATATAATGTAATTTCCTAAGTAAATAATTCGTTCGTTACGAATATCCATAATTACTAATGACTATCTATCATTCAAAGATTGAACCTTCTATGGTAAGGCCATAATTATTTTTTAATTAAATCTAAAATGACTTAACTTTATTTAATTTTCTTTGTTGATCTGCCCAACCTAAGTTCGGTCGACGAGATCGAGGTAGATAGGGAGGGGAGAGCTTTGGTAAGGGGAGTGATCGAATGGTACGTGAACCTAAACACTACACAATTGTTACAATGTCTAAACATTTTGATGATCAATATACAGATAATTTTGTAAAATTTTAATGTTAATATTTTCATTTGTTCTAATAATTTGACGTATGAGCATATAATCAAGAAATTATAATTTCTATAAAATGTATATCAACACCTTAAATTAATTTCTATAAAATGCATTTTCATGATTTCAATATTCACCAAATTATCGAATATAGATTATAACATATGTACATATATTCATCAAAATTGTGAATCACATTATTAGCAAATAAACATCTTAAATTTATTGCAAAATACATAACTTGAAAATCCCAACCTAAAACTAAAAAAAAAAAAAATGCAAATTCTAACAAATAAAACCATAAATCTAACTCTGCATAAGCATTTAAGTTTGAGAAAATAGATTATTATACAATTTTCATCAAGATCTAACTTAAAAATCACAAAAAATTCTCAAAACTTCAAATCCAAATTTCTCAAGATGAATGGATGAAATCACATAAAAATAGCTTTGTAGGTAAGAGATTGATGTGTACTTTTGATTCTATGAAAAAATCGGACAAAAAACATGCGTTTTGACTATGATTTGGCGTTCTCTAAGCATATTCAGCATTGTCGGTGAGAGAGAGAGAGAGAGAGAGAGAGGGGGGGGGGGGAGGGAGGTTAGGGCTTGGGTCAGGGGGAAGGGACAATTCGTCGCCCTTTATTTGCAGTTTTCGGCATATCGGAAAATTTCCTAGTGGAAAATCCACCAATCTTTAAGTGCCTTGTCGGCACTTCCGTTGGAAAAATTTCCAAGTGAAAAATCCATTGGAAATCCAGCTGGTAATTTCCATTGGAAATCCAGCAAACTATAGTTTTCCTGTAATGCACTCATCCACATGAGCATCCTCATCTCTGCAACACTTAACTTAATTTTGTGCTTCTCTTTTACTAAACATAAAACATTGCAGGTCTTACCACTAGCTTTTACAATTTTCCCTTAAGTCTAAGCGGTACTTTTCTATCACATAACAGGACAGATGTATTCCACCACTTCAACCATCCAACTTGAATTCTACTAATAACTTTTCCATCTATATCACCATCACTTTGAACAATAGGCCCTGGATATCTAAATTGTTCACTCTTTTTAATTACTTGATCACTCGTTGTCACAACCCCACCACTAGATCTTCTACAACTAAAATTACATTTTTTGTTATAAATATATTAAATATCTTTAAAAGAAATATCCAAATTAATATTTTTATGAAGCCACTTATCATGATAATAATGGATATTATGATGGGTACAAATAATATTAGGGGTTGTGTGGTTGGTTGAAAAAAAATCTGTAAAATAATAATTGTATAATTGTTTGGTTGAGAGTTTTAATTCATGACTTTACTTTTCTGTTTAGTAAAAAAATAATGTAAGTATTTTGAAGGTTTTGATGCCCGTGAACGGTGTGGCAGCGAGTGGTGCAAGCGGCGAGGGAGGGTGGCGGGTACGACGGCGCATCACTTATTGTCGGTGTATTTGGAATTCGCCAATCGGCGAATTCAAACCTAAATATTTATGTATTTGGAATACATTATATTACCTTGGAAATTTACTTTAGTTCAAGTCAAACACCAAAAGTTAAAATCCCTGCATTTACTTTACACTGCATTCCAAATTTTTCCAACCAAACAGCCCCTTAATCTCCAATATTTGCATTTCTTCCATAGTCCCATGATTAATGTGATGAATATGTGATTATTGATTTTGCCGAGCTGCTTCTTTCATGCCTCCCCCATGATTGCGTCCAATATATGCATCACAACCAACAATATTTCAGTTCCTCTTATGTCTCCTCCATTCAATATAAGTTTCCATGTACAAAACTATTAAAAATGGAAAGACAAGGTAGAAAGTTTTTGTACAATCACCAATCATAGAAGAAAGAATGCATTCATTGGATTGATTATGAAATTAGATGCATCTTATTAAAAGATCTTTGTGAGGATCATCCTGGATCCGAGCATTTTAAGATATGAAATGATAGTAACGATGAGCTTGAACTTTGGCTCGTGGGAACGATCATCATAACATATTGGGGTTTCTTGGTCTAAATAACTTTCTTTTTAGTATTGTGTTAACCATTAATAAGACTATACATCCATGTGATGCCATCTCTCCTTCATGGCCCATTGGTTTTGACCATTAATAAGACTATACATCCATGTGATGCCATCTCTCCTTCATGGTCCATTGGTTTTGACCAGTCAATATCATGTTGACATAGCATCGATTAATAAGATGTCACATCCCTTAAGTGCCACATGGCATTGTATGATAATAGGCTCTCTATTATTCACTTTTCTCTTTTGTTGAAGTGGAAAGCACACAGTACATTATCAGAATGTGTGAAACATATAGCTTTCGATCTTGTTCAAGGAGGAGGAATTGGGGAGGATCTTACTTAACGAAGCTCAATTTTATACATCTAGTTGTCGATGACAGTGTTTAATCACGATGACATTGTAAAGTAATTATGGATGTTTTTGTTTAGTTATTTTTTTAGTTCATTAACTTTTTAATTAGTTCATGTCCTTGTTGATATTGAAATGTCACAGTCCCCAAATTCATAAAAGATCTAGTAGCACCTCTATGTTGCACTATAATGCAATGTGAATTTATGCAAATATCTTTGTAAATTTTGATAGCACTTCCATGCAACACCTATGTGGGGAGGGGAGGGGAAGAGTGGAGGTGGGGTAGGAATAGGGGTGCAGACGAGTCAAGTCGAGTCGAGCTCGAGGCACATTAGACTTGAGCTCGGCTCGTACTATAGACAATAGGCTTGGGCTCGAGCTCGAGCTTGACTCGAGCTTAGGTAACAAAGCTTGAACTCGGCTCACGTGAATCAAGCTCAAGCTCAATTCATTTTTACGGGCTCGATTAAAAAGCTCGAGCTCGGCTTGTATGTGGCCTCAATTAGAGGTCAGTTAGACTAGAAAGAGAAATAAAAAAATTATAGAACAATAAAAAAATAACAGATCAATAAAAAAATTACAATATTTATTGAATTAATTGGAGATGTATTATTACAGAGATATTCAAATTCAGCTCAATTAAAGAGCAATAAAAAAAATTACAAAATATTGAAAAAATTTAATGCTCAAAGAGCTACAAGATATCTAAAGAGCTAAACCCCCAACCCCCCATTTATGTAAAAAAGAAAAACAGAAAATAAAAATAAAATCAACAACATCTCTTGATCCCTTTGAGAAATATAAAAGCCACAGCAAGAGCACTTAATCCAATTCATCGACTGAGGAAATATCACTCTAGTTGCAGTGATCCAACCACCTAAATAAAATTTCTGCAAGATACTAAAGAGAAAATAATCATAGGTAAATAAAATAAAGATAAATAACATTTATAAGGGATAAAGTGAGAGAAAGGCTTAGGCTCAGTCAAATCATCTCAAGGAGCAATAATATATGTGAGCATCCAAACTTTATTAAGAAGGGTTATAATCATATAATGCTACCAATCAAAGAGAAGAAAATGAGATCTATCATAGCTATCACAGCCAACATACCTCATTCAAACCAATCAACCAAGACAAACAACCATCAGTGTTCCAACTTTTAAGACCATCTTTCAATAACTTGATTGTTCGATCATTGTTTGATGCATTATCAACTGATAATGTGAATATTTTATTCTCAATACTCACTACTTAAGGCCTTATAGAATGTGTCAACAATTTCAGAGGTTGTCCGCGGAGGTGGTAGATGTAAAAAATTAAGAAGTCATTTTGCAATTTTCAATTTAAGTCCACATAATGTGCAGTGATTGCCATATAAGATATTTTCTGATTCTTTGATTTTCAAATATCGGTAGTAAAACTCACTCTATTTATACTATTCAATGTGTTCTTCAATTTTCTTTTTTTTCATATACTAGCATCACATCAGCACGAGCAGTTGTTCTTGAAAATTTTGAAAAATATGGTGACATGGATTTCAGAACAAGATTAAATTCAAATTCCTCCACAATTTAGAAGGGTTTTTCATTAATCAAAATATAGTGAGCAATCATCTCCCTTACTTTTGTTTGATCAAACTTAAAAGTTATCGTAGTAAATCTCTCCTGATTTATTTTGAATGAACTGTCACAATCTTTTGACTGAAATTGTAAAATTTTTTGCTTCATTACTGTGCGCATTCTAGCCGCACATCGATCTAAGTGTCTCCTAAATTGTGTGGTTGCACCAGCGTTGCCTATAACAAGCTTTTTCTCGCAATGACATTCTCCTTTTCTCTGGCCATCATGAAGAACAACTTCTTTAAACTCCTCCTAAACATGTGATGTTTTCTTTCTTTTTTTTTATTTCAATTGGATTTTCAAGATCAACATCATCATCACCTTTATCAACCAAATCATTAATAATATCATTCCACCCCTCATAATTATTATCATCTAAATTATTATTATGTTCCTCAATACTTATTTGAACTTCCACAGCTGGGTTATCACTGTTTACATCCAACGATTTATCATCTATAAGTGGTGGTGTTACCATTTTTAATTTAAAATAAAAATGATAAATGACTGTTCATTATAGAATGAAGAAAATAATTGATTTATTAAATATTATATAATTTATAAATATCAAATTACTCATTGTGTGCTTGCAACAATGCAACCCAACACTCTGCTGTCTATCAAACGATAAACACCAAAAGATTGCTGTAATTCACTGCAATAGAGAAGCCATGCAAAATCAATTCATTGTCACCAATTAAAGACCACTATAACATTAGAAAAGAAGAGCAGCCTAAGAATAGAAACGGAAATCACAGAACCACTCTATTGTTCTTTATACATTATAAGGAAATGAATATACAAAAAAGAAGAGCAAACAAAATCATGTAACCACTCAGTATCCACAGTTTCGTAATCCGTATACAACATAACATAGACATTAGACATCGATTAACATAAAATTATCAGAATCATCCTCAAATCAAAATAGCAAAGATGAGCAACCAAAATAAATATTCTTTACGCTTCACACTAGGCAGCGTAACCCTAAAACAAAGAGATTCAAAGGAAAAGTAAAAATATAGTGCAGATTTTACTGAATACCATCTTTACTCGTTGACCAACCAAGGTCAAGTCAATTTGCTATCTACTAAGAGAGTAAGAGGACAGTAAAGTGATCGAGGACTTGAAGCCAAGAAGGAGATGCTAGAAAGGCGAAGGCGCTAGAGATGCTCGATGTGAGGGAGGCGAGATGTGAGAGAACTCAGAAAGGTGAGAAAGGGGAGACGCGAGACTACGAGTTGTGAGGAATGCTGCCGACTGCGGAGTGCAGAGTGTTTGTGTTAGACTTAGGATTATGGACCTTAGGGCAAATCCTTTAACTCGAACTCGTGAATATCGCTTGCGCGGAATATCCCCCTGCGGTTCGGCTCGATCCACGATCCGAGCCTTCACCACTTCGAACTTCGAGCTTCGTGAAAACAATCGAGCCATCTCTTCCTTCGAGGCTCGATAGCTCGATAAACGTAATGAGCGAGCTCAGACTCACTCGACTCGCACCCTAGGTAGGAATGCTACTATGGCTTCGTACCCACAATAAAACAGTGATAATAGAGGTGGATAAAGTTATTGTGAAAAATGGAGTAGGTGTGACCAAAATGATGGGAATATTAGATGAAAGATATGCAAACGGTTTGTATGGCATAATGTGGCTATCAAAATGAACAAATGGTGATGAGAATTTAGATCACCTCAAATATTTGGGATATTGCTAATGATGTTGATGATCATTTGTTTAGTTATTTCATTTTTATGTGATTTATTTATTGAATTTTTAGTAGCTAGATTATTAGTGATCATTAAAGATAGCAGAATTATCATAAGGGTTGATGTCAATGATGATTTTGGCTTACTTAACATGCTTTTTGGGGGAGTTATGCCCCTAGTGGAAACAATTACATTTTGAGCTTTTTGATTTATCTTTCAAGATGGTTGAATCATCCTCAGAAAAGTGAAGTCTCTTTGATCTCTCTTTCAAGATGATGATTTTTTTCGCTTAATGAAATTTCTTTAAACTTGCCCTTTTGAAATATGTCCTTTTTGATCTCCCATTAAAGATGATCAAATAGACTCTTGAGGTTTCTTTCCAAGTGGTTGTAACAGTGGTAATATAAGTTTCTATGTTATGGCTTGTCTTGTATTTTATCCTGATTATGCTACATAAGACGTGCTATACACTAGTGTTTTGTAGACCTTTATATATATTTGAACTCGTCTCTCAGCTTTAAGTTTTTTCTCAAACCACATTAAAATATGAATCTCTTTGTAGGCACATATCTTCTGGGCGAAAGAAACAGCATTTTGAAGAAATTCATGACCAGAAAAATCAGGATCCAGCCATGGACGTTCTGAATGTTCATTCTGCATTCTCCGATAAGGATAAGGTTAAGATATCGTAGTGATCAGGATTATAAGCTTTTTCAAAAAAAATCTTAAACTTATTGTTTTCTTTTGCTTTTTTTATTTGTTTTGTGTTTCTTGTTAAATTACCGTAAATATTAATTTTATTACCAGCTATTTCTGCTTTCTACAATTTGTAACACCTAGTAACTTCACCTCAAGCTTTTTACATATCATATTGTTTTACCAAACTTATAGCTGCCATAAGAATAGTTAAGAATGTCAATTTCAGGAATGCCATTACAGGAGATTGTCTCCTACATTCATGTCATTTTTTTTTCTTTCAAATTTTTAATCACCAATGTATTTGTTAGCCATCATGCATGACACATTTTTAACTTCAACTTAATTTTGTTTATTTCTTCATTTATAGCTTTTAAGATATAGCTTTATGGGTACAGACTGAATAGCTATGGTAATATATGAGAATTGACATGTCTTTCCTTGTTCTTGTAATTTATCAATGCCAACCCGTGCAAAGGGATGAGATTCAGGATATACTTTCAATTGTGTAATCATCTTCATAAATATACACAAACACACATACAAGCACTATTATTGCGCAATCTTCAATGGTTCCTAATATATAATATATTTAGAGAAATTTACATGCATAACACATAATTCTTATGCATTTACATATCTAACACCTAAAACTTAATATTTACAAGATAGCACTTTTCTTGTTCATGAAAATATGCATTTCACTTTAAAAAAAATTAATAATAGTGTTATTTTTGATGTAATATTGAAGATTTAAGTGTTATTTATACAACAACAACAAGCCTTTATCACACTAAGTGGGGTCGGCTATATGAATCTTTCGTCTCTATTATGTCATATTATGTGTCAAATTCTCATTTAATTCAAGTATACTAAAGTCATTTTTTATACATCTTAACCATGTCTTTTTAGGTCTACCTCTATCTTTCTTAACATAAGGTAAATATAATACATCTACTCTCCTAACCGGGTCATTGGATGGTCGACGCTTTATGTGGCCAAATCATCTAAGGCGACTCTCTCTAATCTTATCCAAATACCAAGAACATACTCATTTCACATTTTATCTCTAAGAGTATAGCCACTCATCCACGAGCATCCTCATCTCGCACTTAACTTAGTCTCATACTTTCTTTTTAATTACATTCATAAATCATTATAGATCTTACCACCATCTTATAAAATTTTCCCTTAAGTTTGCGTACTTTTTATCACACAAGTTAGATGCATTCCTCCACTTCAACCATCCAACTTGAATTCTACTATTAACATCTCCATCTATTTCACCATCATTTTGAACAATAGAGCCTAAACATCTGAATCACTCACTCTTTTTAATGACTTGTTCACCTAATATCACAACACTACCACTATAACTATACATTAAATTACACTTCAATTTTAGATCTACTTAAATGAAGACCTTTAGACTCTAAGGTTGACCTCCATAATTCAAGTTTCTCTTGGACTCCCTCTCTAGTCTCATCAACCAGAAGAATGTCATCAACAAGAAGAATGCCATCAACAAAAAGCATACACCAAGATACATCTTCTTGTAAATGCCTAGTAAGAACATCCATAACTAAAGCAAAAAGGTAAGGGCTTAAAGCTGATCTTGATGTAATCCAACTGAAATAGGAAATTTTTTTGTCAATCCTCTTTGTGTTTGGACACAAGTAACAGCTCTAGTATACATATCCTTAATGACTTGAATATAACCAATATTAACTCCTTTCTTTTTTAGAACTCTCCAAAGAACATCTCTTGAAACTTTATCATAAGCTTTCTCTAAATCAATAAATATCATATTTAGATCCTCCTTGTTTTCTTTATACTTCTCCATCAAACTTCTTAACAAATGTATAGCATCCATAGTGTTATTTATATAAAGTTGTAAATATATAAGAATTTCCCATCTATTTTATACATCAAATTTATGAATTAATGGTATGTTCATATCAATTCGGATTACTTAGGTGCTAAATATGTAAATATATAGGAAGTTCCCTATATTTTATACATCATGTTTATAAATTAGCAGTATATTCATTTCAATTCGGATTATAAGCCTACATCACATTTCAAATTTGTCTTTTTAATCACTTTTCTAGCAAGATAGTCTCTATATCTAAAGGCCAAATAGATTGTTTCTCTCATCAACTCTTCACTACTTCAGATTGAGAAAGCTGAACTGCTGGAGCATCACCAACAAGATGGAAGAAGTACTGAGAGCACTAACTCAGTTACAAAGCCTAATGATAATCATGCCAGCCCGCTTATAACTTTATCTCCTTCACCCCCAAAGCAGCAACAACTATCAACAGAAACTGAGTTCCTTTTTTCGGACTCGAAGCAGGCTGAATCAAACAGCAAGGAGCAGCCAAAGAATGTGAGTCATCCCTATAGCTTTGAGAGGTCTAATTCTTCATCAGGGGTCCACAAGTATTCTGGGGATCAGATTCCTAACTATTTTGCTGCTGCTGATAGCAACATCAATGGGCAACATGCGGATTTCATTCGCCGCTTTGGTCTAGTGAAGAGGTCTAACTCAACATCAGAATTCATTAGTTTTTCTGCAGAATGGAGGCCTAAATATGCCATTGTTGACTGAAAATTTATAGCAGTTTTCACATAAGTTGCACTCTTAATAATTTATTTATTTGTGTAAATGGAATCTTTCATTTAGTTTTAATGGTGAGCAAAGTGCCCGATGAATCAGAAAGATTGGAAGTTTGAGAAAGAGTTTTGATTGTTTTGCTTGGCTTCCATATAGTATTTTCAGGTTTTTTTTTTGTTTATTGATCTGTAAATTGTTCCTAATTAATTTTTTTCCTCGTTTGATGTCAAACTGTTATAAGTCTTATGGTTATGATGCATGCATATATTGTATTGATGAATATTTATATATGTGGTGGCAAAAAAAAAAATATTTATTTCATCAATCAGATTGTTTTGTATGGAGCACTTGTCTTGAAGCAAGGAAAATAAATGAATTTGAAATCGAATTTCAATTTGGTAGATTGCATTGATCACCGAACAAGCTTATGATGGCCTATTAAACCACATGTGAGTTTTAGAACTTCATGATCCCTAATGGCCCCTTAGAGTTCTTATGTTTTATACACTCCACAATTTTGCTAATCATTTGTCTTTATATACTCAAGAAAAAATGATCCATATGATCATAGGCTGAAACTTTGATTCATCATCACCAATGTGCTCACAACTTTCTAGCCAATGACTTGGTATACTTGGATCAAAGATTGGTGTTTTCACTGGCATCTTTTTTCGTTGGCCACTCAAGGTTGAGTGGCGTTAAATCAAACAAGTTTTGACTTAGTGGTTGGGTACATCTAAGCAATATTTAATCATGGAGTCTTCAATCATCATTATTAGTTGTAGAGAAGCAAAAAAGTTTAATATATGATAACTAAGAGATTGTTTGGGATCAATATTATTTTGTGTTTTAGAATGTTGATGGAAAGGAGATTATATTGTCCTAGTTATGATCTCTTAAAATTTCAAATAGATTTTAAGGGTTGTTTGCTAATTAGTTTGGGGATGAATAATTTAGAGTGAAGAGTTTGTGTTTTATGTTAGTTAGACTTATAATCTTATAACCATAAAAATTTAAAAATAAAAATAAAAATACATGCAATTGAAAATATTGTATATTGGTGTATGTATTTTTGCTGATGACATTCTTCTTGTTGATAAGACTAGAGAGAGAGTCTAAGAAAACTTGAATTATGGAGGTCAATCTTAGAGTCTAAAGGTTTTTCTTTAAGTAGATCTAAAATTGAATATGAAGTGTAATTTTAGTTGTAGAAATTTTAGTGATATTGTTGTGACATTTGATGAATAAGTCATTAAAAAGAGTGAGTGATTCAAATATCTAAGCTCTATTGTTCAAAATGATGGTGAAATAGATGGAGATGTTATTAGTATAATTCAATTTGGATCGTTGAAGTGGAGGAATGCATCTCGCCTGTTGTCTGATAGAAAAGTGTTGCTTAAATTTTAAGAGAGAATTTTATAAGATGGTGGTAAGACCTGCAATGATTTATGGCATATAATGTTGGCCAATAAAAGAGAAGCATTAGATTTAGTTAAGTGTTGTAGAGATGAGGATGCTTAGGTGGATGAGTGGCTTTAATCTTAGAGATAAAATGCAAAATGAGTATGTTTGGAGAAAAGTTGGAGTAGCTCCAGTGGCAGATAAGATTAGAGAGAGTCACCTTAGATGATTTGATCACATAAAGTGTGGACTGTCTGATGACCCGGTTAGGAGAGTAGATGCATTAGATTTGTCTTATGTTAAGAAAGGTAGAGGTAGATTTAAAAGATTTGGTTAAGATGTATAAAAAATGATTTTAATATACTTGAATTAAATGCGAATTTGATACATAATAGGACACAATGGAAAAGAAGGATTCATGTAGCTAATCTTACATAGTGGGATAAAGGCTTGTTGTTGTTGTATGCAATTGAAAATATCTTGATGTAGCAAAGTTTTAACTAAAGCATGAGAGGAATATGCAAAGAGTAATAAAATGAGATTATCAAGATATGCAAAAGACTTTTGCTTTAAGTTGACATTCGTCCTATCAATGAACTTTTAAGCTTGGAAAGTCTTTTTAAAGGGCAACATCTTCAAAATCTTGTTTAAAATTGTGCAATAAAACACTTGCCTTAAAATTCACTTTAGAGCTTTTTTGATAAAATTGTAATGAGATTTATGCATCATTGGTGCTATGCAAAACTTACACCTCATATGATGTAAGGCTTGTCTCACCACAATTTTGGTATCAGCGTTCTAATTAAAATATCATAATTTGATTTACTTGAAGTTAATTGATAAGAAATCATCAAAAAAAGCCCATTCATTGAGATGTCAATAGGCACTGAAGTAATTAGATAAATAGTAGGCTCTGACTAGATGAGCATCAAAGTTTGTTAACTCTAGCAATGAGCTAATGTGATGCTATATAGAGCTATCAGTTAGAGAGTCAAGAATATTATTGGAGATATTGGTTGAAAGGAAAAATAATATGCATTGAGTTTTTAAAGTGAAGCCATCTAATAAGAAAAAAAAAATCAATGGATAGAGACACTAGAAGATGACTTTATGATGGATATGCTAAATATTTCTTTTTGGAGCAAGGTTGATTGGAATATGTTGTGTTGGCCAAAATGCTAGTATGTCATTAGGTAATAATGAATGTTGGTCAAGAAGGTTGATTGGAAGTTAAAGAAAATAGGCTTATGATGTCAGTTAAAACTCAAAAGAGCTAAGGGAAGTAGAGAAGATCAAAGGCATCGCATTATAAGTTGATTAGATGATGTCAAAGGAAGGTGTAGACATGAAACTTAGACTTTGACATGATGATAATAATGAGGTGACTATGATAAAGATGCTTTGCATCTAAAATTTAAAATCTTGGTACTCGTGAAGCATCTTGAGATAATTGTTATAGGTCCTCGAAGGTCATTAATGCGACCTTCAGTAGGAAGTTCTCCTAATTGAATTAGTTATCATTGAACACTCTTATTAGAGTCCTCATTTATTAGGCACTACTTAACCAATATTTACTTGTTATATGACTAACTATATTAAGTCACTCTTATATAATTTTTAATAATTTAATTATGTAGCCTTTATTGGACCATCAATCTTGATCCATACATATAACTAGAGCATAAAAAATTGAGTATGAATAAGATATCATCTGATACTTTTGGCTAAATTTATATTAGACTAATCAGCTCTTATATTCTCCGTCAAATCTTTTCTTCGCTCATCCTTTATCTATGACTAGGTCTATTTTTATGTAAGTTAGTTGTGCCTTCCGACAATAATTTTAGATGCATTTTATGTATTTAGTTGCATATATCTAAGCCATCTAAAGTTTTTTTTTTTTTTTTTTGCTACATTATCAATAGAGATTATTTCAAAGTTTTTTAGTATGATCATTTTCTAAACTTAATTTGGAAGGACAAAGGTTTTAAATATCAAATTAAGGACAATTTAATAATTACCCTTACAACCAAATATTTTAAAGGAGCTATTGCTAAAAGAATCAAAATTGATGTTGTTATTGTTAATTATTAAAAAAGCTTTATATATATAATTATTGTATTTTTTATATTTATAAATCAATGATCTTCAATCTTAATTTTTAAATTTGACAATCAAATATTAAAATTCATAATAAAAGTTTAACTTATATTTTTCAATTTTTTTTGAAATTTTAGAAAAATTGTAGTATATGAGTCTCATAATTTAAAAAAAAAGATGATTAAATTATAAATATATATATAATAGATATATATTAGATGATTGATCTATAAAAATTTCTATTAAATAAATATGAGACTTACAATGAAATTTTTTTATTATACAACATCAAAAACACGTGCGTAACGAGCATCTCTCGATGCACAGTTTCTTTTTTCGATTCTTTTATTATTTTCCTAGTCAAATTAAATTTAATTGACAGAAATCCCGCTAGGAATATTTGAACAAAGCAAAATTCTATGGAATTGTCGGCTACACCCAACTCAAAATCAATTTTGAATCCCCGATCAGGTTGTTTCATCTGTTCTTCCTCTCTATTTATATCCAACCCTCAACCGACCCTCTTATATCCTCTAGATACAAGACTCGAGAAGGGAGGACAGGAAGGCGGCAATGGAGTCTCTGTTATCGGACCCTCTTGTCCTCCATCAACAGTATCATGCAGCCGCTGTTCTCCGGCAGGCGACGGGTCTCGCCGCCTTCGGACGATCATTCGCGCAGCTTTCTGGCCCTCTGATCTGCCGGCGACCCACATGCCCGTCTCCGGCGACTACCCGCAGGGTATCGGCCTCGGGGAGGAGCGAGTCTTTGATGTCAAACTCGATGCAGGTGCGTCTATTAGGGCAAAAATCACGGTTTCAATTTATTGAGTTAGAAAATGTGCAGAGAAAACTATTAGAAAGCTTATTCGAGGTTCTAAAACCAGGGCTGTTTGGCTGCACATAGAATTTAATTCAAATAGAATTTAATAAATTCTGTATAAATCAAATTCAGGAAATTATTTGGTATGCTCATGATTAAATCTAATTAAATCATGTGCTATTATTTGATTACTTACATCAAGATTTAAGTTAGTTATTTCATTTAATATTTAAATAATAAATTTTTAGAGGTTATTTTTAATGTCTTTTTATCACAAGAATAAAATTAAAAAAATGATTAATTAAATAAATAAGTTAAAGAGATGCTAATTAAGTAATTAAAAATACAATATCAATGTAGCTGAGAGTAGCTAAATTACAACCAAGTTGAAATTAGAACAAATAATACATAATAGATATTTGAATGAAAGTTACAAAAGCATAGAAAAAATAGTAGATGGTAGCAATCAACATGACCTCAAATACATAATTCGCCTGTGTGATGAGACTATGGTTGAGAATATCAAGAGGAACGCCTTTATGCGAGATCCTGCATTTTTAAAATGAATTCACATAATTACGATTGGAATCGTAAAAAAATATTAATAAGTACTAAAATTGAAGAGTTACACGTGAATTCTACACGTTAGTAGCAATAGCATGCCTCACTGTATAACCAAAAACTCTTTCTCCAATTGTCTAATGTAGGTTGTGGTCTTTATTATTTGTGGTCACTTCTCCTAAATTGCTATCATGGTGCATCTCAGTTTGAGACATAGTTAAATTATATATTATTGTCATGATAACGACCAATGAAATTGTGTAAGACTACACATACAATGACAATATTAGCTTCAACACTTAGAGGATATTGTCGCATATGAGTAAGCACCTGAAATATCTCTTTCCAAATACTAAATGTCCTCTCTACAATGTTTTAAAGCTGGACATGTCGATGATTGTTCAACTCTTGTGCAACTATGTACCTGCGAGTACTGTCACATTACTCACTTAAATGATACCGGTAATCTCTAAAAGAGGCTATAAGTTTGTCAATATTCGTGTAACCTAAGTCAATTAAATAGTATCTCCTTGAGGTAGCCGAAATCCACCTTGCTCCACAGACCATCACAACACCATCATATTTGCTGCAGATCCCTCTCAACTAGAAGTAATGTAAAGAAATTGTCGATCAAATGATACCGCAACTATAACATTTTAGTAGGTGAACCCTTCCTTTTACGATACATATTTTGCATATCTCGGCCAACAATAGTTGGCAGATGTTTAACTTATATTGGCCTAATTGTATTTTTGAAAAAAGGATAAAATTGTTGATTTGTTGCTATAAAAGGATGCACCTCAACTTCATTTGGAGGAAGAATGATAAATTAATCTGCTAATGACACAATTGTTTGGAAGACATTTCAAGTGCCCAGTTATTGTCTCTAATGAGTGCTAAAAAAATTCACATAATTTCCTCAGAATTCATGAAGTTGTTTATGTTAAAAAAATTGGGGCCAACCACATTAATATTCTTCGTGGTACTAGAGCCCAACCAACCAATATTTCATCTACATTTTGAATGCTTTGGGTAACCATCAAAGCGCTATTGTATGGAATGAAATATAATTAATTTATTTAATATAGCATCATTACAAATATAGATTATTATTTTCATAATTATTGTTTTATTAAGTACTTTTAATGCAACACTTTATAAGTAATTAAGGCAAAATAAAGGTATTTTGGCAACACAATAAGATATAATACAAGATATAATACTATAATAACAAAAAGATATAGTACTAATCAATATTAGACTAAATTAGAAGATTCAAACAACTACTTTATTTGCTAAATCCAAACAGGGTAGTCATGAAATCGTGGATGTGTAGCGAGTCATTCCTATGTCATAAGAGTCACTTTATTATCTACGTTGTCTTTAATTGCATCATGAACAGTTAAAATCACCTTAGTTGATAAATTCTCTATACTTCCTAATTTTTCTAAGCAATCAACCACTGTGATAGGAACATGTCTATTTAAAGAATTCTTTAAGATTTGGGCACTTTTAGTTTGCTTATGTAGAAGTTTATTCAATGCTTCTTTCTTAGCACGTTTTCTCATGCCATGAGCCATGTCCCTTATCTGCACTAGATCTCTTTGACCCACTCTTCATTTCAATAGTGTTTTCTGCATTCTGGCACTGTATAGCGTTTACTTCCATTTCTAATGGTGTACCATCAAGTGGGTTATGGAACTTAGTACCATTGAAAGCCATGAATTCATCACAAGCATGTTCAAAATCTTCAATGTCGAGCATTTCAGTTGTTCTACTCTTGGATGGTATTCCATATGCTGATGAACATGCTTTTGTCACAAATTTTCTCCAAAAATTTCATATTGATGAAATGTATTTCTATGAAATCGAGCTAATTTGGAATTTTCTTATAAATAATGACAAGAGAATATTACATGTTTGCAAAAAAATTAGAATTAACGTTACAAAATATGGAAGTACAACTAACTTGAATAATGCCATCTCAGATTTTATCCGGTGCAATAGGCACATGCAATTCCTCATCCCAACCCCATCCACTTCTATTAGATAATTGGTACAAGATCCTGAATGTGCCTTCATATTCTTAAACCGGGTCATTACAATCACCTTTGTGTAAGTCGTGCCTAAATGACAATTCAATATTGTAATTAAATCACCCTAAGACTCTCACTTTAATATTTTATTTGAAATATTTTCATACAGAAACTGCTCCATAAGGAGCTCACCTAAAATGACATTGTGTTGTTCATGCTATCTTGATGTCCTACTAGAACCTATATCCATCTCTATCATAATTAGAATTGGTTGTATCTTAGCGCATGTACTTTCTCTTTAATATGTTCTTCATATCTAAAGATCAAGTCAATCGAACTTTTTAACATAATTATTTTACAAAAAAAAATTACGAAATCAAGTAAAACTTATAAGAGGATGTGATTATGCTCTGAGCTAAATATTATGTAATGATTGTGGAATTGGATATGTTTACCAAGTCTAATGAATTTACTCATAGCTGTACTTTGTTTATTGGTGTGAGGAACATATCATGCATTAGTTGAATCCTGATCTGAAATTATGCATGCCTCTATGTGATGTATTTTTCCTCTCTGTTTCTTTTGGTACACATCATTAGTTGATTGTTGTTGTCATGAAAATCATTGAGTCATATGACAAGCTGAAATTCTTTTGCCAAGTGCAATCGAAGTGTCAGAGCTTGTCACTGAATTTGAATAACACATTTTCCAACTTCTTATTTATTACAACTAAGGTATTAAATAAACATTTAATCAATTAGTCAAATAATCCATTAAAAATGCTGGGATGAAATATAAAACAATCAACACTCCCATTACACCAAATAGAAAGCAAGCTAGATCACAATGTTTGATTTTCTAAGTTAAGGAATGTGTCTGTGATACTTTTTTATCAGTTGGCTATCCATGCTTGTGTTTATTTCAACTCTCTGATATGAATCATTTGGAAAAAAGTAGTTTGTCTTTTGAATTTATCTTGGGTGTATGTAAGATTGAAATGAGCATAAGGAAGATGGTGTTTAGTGTATGCATTATACTTTTCTACCGTTGGAAATCACGTTGGAATACTCATTGCCTGATTAATTTGAAATTGAATATAAAAATTTGAAGGTTGTCTTTTTAGAAGCAAAGTAGTACTTATCTTTTGTCTTATTGCTATTAAGTTAATGCTCAATGTGAAAATGCGAGATAATTCTCCTGTAAAGGGTAAGTTGTTGTGTTATTGAAATTATGTTATATGCTGATGTTATTATTGCATTTTAAATAATTCTCTTCACCGTCATTGTGAAGACATAATAATCAATGCACTTTGATCTAAAAAAAGAAAATAATTATTATAAAATAAAAATATTATTATCCACTTTTAATGAGGTTTGTCTTCACATAAAATTTCTTTATCATTAAAATTATAATTGTGTATATTTTCACCATCATCATTATCACTATGATTATTATTATTGTTATTTTTAATATTACTAATATATCATTATTATTACTACTAATATTAGTATTATATTAATAATGTCATATAATTATTAGTAATGTATAATGATATTTTTATTATTAATTTAATATATTATTGCTTTATTAAATTCAAAATTATTTTAAATTTCAAAATGAATTTTTAATTTTTAATTAAATTCAAATTTAATTTATTAATTTAAAATTGATATCATTATGTATAGTTAATCATTCTCTAACATAAAATCTAGTTATTAAATTATTAAATTTTTTTAATATTCTGAATAAATCATTCACTGTATTATTTAATTTTATATTTAAAATTTTAATTATTATTTCTTATAAATATAAAGTAAATGTAATTTAATTCCTTAAATTGAATTTATCTTATTTTATATATACTTTATTATTTATTTAAAAATATAACTTTATTATCCTAATCTCATTCCTTAACTTTTCCTCGACTACCGCACTCGAAGTCTCCAGCAGGCATGTACGAAGTGCGTTGCTTCGTGGGTGGAACTCCCTCAAAACACAGTCGCCTGCACGCGGCTATCACACACACGCAAGGTGCTCGAGTGCTCTCGGCCTCCCCTGCCCTACTCACGCTGGGCGAGCTCCTTATTCGGCTTTTTCTTGGCTCATCCCTCCATCTTGCTCTCACTCTCTTCTCTCTCTTCCCTCCTCCCTCTTCTTCTTCTTCTTCTTCTTCTTCTTCTTCTTCTTCCATCTCTCTCTCTCTCTCTCCCTCTCCTTCTCCAGTCCTAGCCTTCTATAAATATTGCGAGTAAGGTGGTGAGAGCTTGGCCAGGGTTGTGATACCTGCTTCGTATCTAGCTGTTATAGCTCATAGCCGCTCGATTAGCTATTTTTTTATTCGATTATTGCATGAATAGGGTTTGTGATTGAGACATAAAGCGGAAGATTTTTTTTCTAATGGAAAGAATTTGTCTTGAATTGGGGATAATGAAGGTCACTTGCACTTATGCTTTATTGATCTAGAGAAGAGAGATTTGTATTAGATGACATCCAAAGGCCAGGACAAGAGGAGGAAGTCAACCAATGGTTGGGGGTTGGAGAGAGAGAGAGAAGTGAAGAGAAGAGAAAGAGGAATGCTGTCTGTTCTTAAGAGGAAGGGGACTTGGAGATGCTTGCAATTCTGTATTTCTACCATCATTAGGATTCCTTAGATGTGGCCGATTCCTGAAAAGCACTTGGAGACTCTTGATTACAATTTTGTATTTCTATTATAATTCTTTATTCATGACATCTACTTAACGAAGGGTCGATGGCAGGAATAATAGTAGTATTCATGGGAGAAGCTTCACCTGCAACAACATTAGTGGGCAGCAAAAGTTGCTCGAAATTTCTTCTAAAGGGTAGCAGATTCTCTATGTTGAAAACAAGACTAATATAAACACATGTGACAAATCAATTAAATATGCATTGGGTCTCTGTTCTTTAAGATTTTGACTAGGTTTGAAGGTCAAGCATAAGTTTTTTCAGAAATTTATGACAAAATACTCTATGAGAGTATGAAATAAAACATAACCTTTTATGAAATCTGTAATACCTTTGATGAGCATTGACAACTATTTATACTTTTTGGTTTGTAAAAGAATGTGTTTTCTTTGTATCTATATTATCAGTATGGTCAATAAAATTAGTTGAATAAAAAGAAAAACAGATTAATAGAAAAATAAATTTAGATTAGTAAGGATGCGTGGGCTTTTATCATTAAAAATTTCAAATAGAGGACATACTTGTGGTTCCTATGTGGAGCATTATTATGAAAATTAAACAGTAGATAGCACTAAGATCTATTGCTAACAAATTTTTAAACAATAATTGACTACTTTCATTAGGGCATTGATTTATGCATGGAAAGAAGTCAAAAATTAAAACAAGATTAAAATAGTCCCTAAACTTTTATAGGAGGCTGCTATTCCTCAAATTTAGTCTCATTTTGAGTATTTGATGAACTAAATTGAACACCTAGTTTAAGACTAAAATGGCTCCATGCAAATAATTTTGGCCATTTTGATCTTTTCTCGATAAAAATATTAAGATGGTGTCAAAAAGTTTCTAAAAGTGACAAAATGCTCAACAATCTAGATGTCAAATAATAAATGTAGAAGTGAGAATCTCATGGAGATGAACAATGTCTTGAAAGAATAAATTTATCAAGGCATCCAAAGTTTTCATATAGAGCAAAAAGTGGGTCAATTTAGAGAACCAATTGGCCATAATGAATATAGTCATATAAGCATGCAATCCACAACAAATTAAGCACTAACTTTTTGCAAACATCCAGCCAAGGTGAGTTAAGGATGGATGAGGGCATATAAGGTCTAATGAGCTACTTCACCGCCTTGTCACATTGATTGGTCTAAGTGTATAAAAATGTCCAATAACACAAGCAATGTCACACTCATGGAGGCAAATAATGATGATTTTCAATACGATAAACTAACTTTCCACTACTAATATGCATAGCTAAACCTCTCAAATGTAACTCCTTGTTTAGATAATCTCATAGGAATGTGTGAGGGACACGTAGGATTGATCTTTGTGTGAGGAAACTATGATAAGTGTAATGGTAAAAGAAGTGGGATGACTACTAATGGATAATGTGGTGTAGATGTCCTTGAAGTGAAGAGAGGAATTATTGTCCACTTTCAATAATGAAAATCAAAGCACTAAAGTATATATTATTTCAAAGATTGATTGGATGCTATTAAGTGCGTAAGTTACTTTTTTGTCTGTTCCAACATGGTGTTTAAGGATAAAAGTGTAATTTGAAAGAAATGAAACACACTTAACATGTGTGTTAATTTTATTCTTTAAATGCAAGTACATAAGGCCTCGTGTTTTGAGTAAGAGGAAAAATTATGTATTAGATGGCACTTAAAATTCTCGATTGTAGTAGGATAATTTTATTTTGTTTAAATAATTATTTCTATATAATAGGTTATGAGTCATAGAAATTTAGCAAAAGTGCCTACTCTTTAAGGCATCACAAAATAGCTTGAGCATTTCACAAATTAGGGAGATAAAGGACATAAGACTCAATTATTTTTGTTTTAATTAATTTAAATACAAAGTTGGTTGAAGATGGCCCGCCAAATTTGCCCTTCATGTTCCCCTCAGTGGATCCATGATCATGCTAAAGCCCTTAATAAATTATCCATCAAAAGTAGTAAGGCCATGAAAATTATGAGCCACAAATTATTGAGGTAGGAGTAGGCAAATATAAAATGGAATAGATTATGATGGGATCATTAGGAATAATATTAAGTCTTTGATTAAAAGCAACTCTTTTATGAATGAGCATGATAGCCAAGATGTCCTTTTTTATTAAAGAATAAAACAAATCATGCAATAATTTGTATGTGATTTTGATGATACATTGAATATCCATGATGTGATGCTTATGCTAATGGTTCTTTGCATCAATTAATAATATAGTGATTACAATTAAGATAATTATGAGTGCAAATAACAAAAATATGATGAGTTCTTGTGCTTTTTAAATTGAATTAGATGATAGCTTAAAAAAAAACTAATTTTGGGATGATATGGATGACCTATTACGACATATATTTCATAAAGAAAGGATAACTACCTAGGATAACTTAAATGGGCAATTAGTTACAATTGGGTAGGTTGTGAGGGGGTTTGTGGTGGATATGGAGTAGAAGATTGAATTGCAATAGTATTAGTAATACTTGAACTCATAGTTGCTTATAATATTACAAGAAAAAATGTAGACTCTTAAAAACGAAAAGAGCACTTAATTTCTTTTAAAAACAGAGCCCCAAATTATTGTTTAAAATTGCACAATTAAAAACTTACATCAAAACCCTCTAGTACTTTTTTGATGGTATATGAGGCGTACGCCTTACATGATATGTGATGCACCTTGTCTTAGTTTTGGAGATGTGTGCACTTTTATTTCTAAGTTTTTTTAAAAAATAAATAAATATAAGATTAATTGCCCAAGTAACACTGACGACATCTTAACATGCATACAACCGATCTTGGGATAGGCATTACTCAAACATCTCTCCACTCATGCCCTCTTCACTTCTCAAACATGGTGTCAATCACTGTGGTCACCGTCGCCACCGCTATTAATCTTGATTGGTTTAATTTGATGTTGGATAAAAGGAGTGAAAGACATAAATTTATTGTGTTAAACTTATTTTGAATCATTATGTCATTAATTATTACTTTAATATCTTATGTTACTTTGATGTTTGCATAATATTTCTTACTTCATAATTTGCTGTCATGTTAATTTATTACTCGATATTTTATGCAATTTGTTACTTCCTGCTATATTAGGATGCAAGTTTATTACTTTTTAATGTGTTAAGAAGTTAGAATATTAATATATTACTTTTTGTTTTATGCCTTGATGTGTGTATAATACTTCTTTCTTTACGCAATTTGTTGATTTGGCTCAAAATGTCTTGAGACTTACCTCGCCTCATAGATGAAAAACGCTTCAATTCTTGATTGTGTAATTTTAAACCTTGCCTTAGAACTTAAAAAATTTTTTTTATATATATGAAAAGTAAAATATTTTAGCAAAGATTATATGGTGATTTAAGGAAAACGTTTGTCCAAAAAATATATGATGATGGAATTTCAGAAATTGTTATGTCTTATGATAGGTCACTAAGAGAGGTTTTTGGAATTATTTATTTCAACCAATTCTAATGTGGGATAAGATGCTTGGAGTGTTTCTACAAGGGCTGTCATTGAATTTTTAGGAGAGTCTTTGTATAAATTACATATTAGTAGGATGACTTGGAGGATGTAGTGAGGTGCAAAAGAGCAAAATTGTATATAAATAGTGGCAATATATGCATGTTACTAAAGTTTACAATGATTAAAAGAAAACTATAATTTTTGTAGGGAGAGTACTGAGTAAAACAAAACTTGTGCCTTTTAATGATTTATATAATAAACTTAGTATTAAAGATGAAGAAAAGGAGATATATTAAATTGCTAAAGCAAGGTTCAAGATCTAGAGATTTTGATCAAACATGTATTAGAAACAAAGGACCAACTGTGTGAGAAACAAAGAAGGGAGAGAAGCATTTCAGATTGAAATTATTATTCATTGACCTATAATTTATTGTGTGTGGAACAGTAAATTTACTGTTCAATAGTTGCTGGATATAGTTGTAGTCAGTTGGATGGACATTTAGTTCGGTTTAGTTCGGATTGTTGCTAGGCTTATTAGGTTCAATTGTTTTGTTTGATTTTGTGCTGATTTGATTTAGATTTTGAGCTTGGATCTGCTTTGGTTGAATGAGTCAAAAAGTTTGTCAGGAAAACTTAAAATGGTTAAAAGCTTTATGCTGGAAAGCAACTGTAAGTACCGGGAGGTGAACTTCTTGTTGGCAGCAGCTGGCAGATTTTCTGGTGATGGCCGGGTGGTGGGGAAAGAATGCAAACACAACATCAAGCTTCAGGAAGTAAGAAATTCTGCAGCAGAAATCCCCAAAAGGAAAATCTTGAAAGAAAGAAAAGAATCGCAGAGAGTGGATTGAAAGTTGACTATGTTACCGAATTGAAGCAATGGTGCAGAAAAAATCATCACGACAGAACAAAAAATGCAGAAAAAACAGAAATAATGTGAAATTTTAGCTGTGAATTTTTGCGTTAAATTATGTTTGATGTGATTTTTTTTTCTGTAGATGGCATACTGGAATAAGGACAGAGCAACTGGTTCTTTTGGTGTTTTCCATTGAGAGGAAAAGCCCGAGATGTGAGAGGTTTTAATAGTTCACCCATAAGGTACAGTGATTGACAGCAGATGAACATGAATAAGGCAAACAGAAATTTTATCTTATCTGTTTGAGCAGTAACTGGCAGCAGACGTTTTTGTGAGATGTTGGTAATGAAATCCTATTTATAAAATAAGGTCAATTCACTGAATGCTTAATACACCCATAAAATACTAATATGTCCATACATTAATGATTCTGACATTAAAAAGTCATCATGAAAAGAAGGTAGATCGGAGAGACAATCATAACATAAGAAATTCACCAAATGAAATGATGGAAATATTTATTTGATCCGATTAGAATGAAGTCCTGTGATCCTGTTGATGTTTTGCTATCAATTTCCCCAGGCTTCAAGGACTCTCCTCCTGTTAGTCGAAGCCATACAACTCAATTCAGATAGCTTGAGCTGATCAATACACCTTACCAATAAGTAGCTAGAAGACGTAAGGTGGGCAATATCTTTATCAAATTAGAACTTAATTAGCACACTTGTTGATTAGAAATGCTGGTAGGATTGAATTTGAAATGGCTTGGGGAGTTGTACACGCTTATTAAAGGAAGGCCAACAAAACATTGGAGATTGGAAAGCACCATTATATAATAAATTATCAATGTACAACTACATTTATATTAGAAGGCAATACAAACATGGTAGATCTTAGCTTTCTAAACATATTGCAAGGTTTTGAGGCTTTGATATACATAAACTAAAACATCTCACTATTTGAATGAGCATATTTTAGATGTGTGAAATCTTCATCATGTATGACTTCTAGTTTTCCATCAAATAGCTCATGTAAATGCATTCTGGGTAATGAGGCTTTTGCTACTGACAAAAGCCAATTCCATATAGTATGGATAAGGACGCTGCATTTTTTTGTCACTGAAAAGAAGGTGCTTCAGTTGCTACTGAATAGAGGGTGTTTCTGCTACTAAACAGTTGGTGGGGTTTGGCACAGGTTAGATTTTCCCATTACTATTTAAGGCTACATTTTTGAATCTGAAAAGCAGCCTTACTAAAATGCAGGGATAAATTGTGTACTTTAACCCTATTCACAAGCCCTACATGTAAGAGGAGCCTTGTGAATTAGGTATGCCTTGATATGGGCTAAAAATGTTTCAGAAAAAAACAATAATCTATTTTGACTTTACCAGAATGGAATTATGCTGCTAATTCTAATGATTATATATTCTTAAAAAATTCTTGAGCAGTATTGGATTAATCGAGATCAGTTCACTATGAGACTTAATGTCTTCAGTGAAATAACATCGACATATAATCATCCATCACTTTGACTATTTTTAGGCATTATTACATTGGGGTGTTGATCATTTGCTTTCACTGGCATGATCCATGTGCTCTTTGATTACCCCAGAAATTTGAACTGTTTAATGTTATTGTAATGTGACTAATCTGATGATTTACAGTCCAACAATGGTATGCACACGATTGGTGATTTTATGACAAAAAAGGAGGATCTCATTATTGTCAAGCCATCTACTTCGGTTGATGAAGGTTTTTATGCTCTGTTTAGTAAATTTCTTTTCTGATTCAAGTTTGCTATTTTCTTATTTCCATCATTTTTTGTATCAGCACTCGAAAAGCTAGTGGAGTACAGGATCACTGGCTTTCCTGTGATTGATGATGATTGGACATTGGTACATTCTTTCATTAAGATTTTTAAACGTTGTTCTTTTTTAAAAAAAAGTATAGTTCCTTTGACTTTCTCTTAGAATATATTTTATCAAATGGTATAATGCTACTTTATATACATTCATGTATATGCTAGGGTAATTCTATTTTCTTCCTATTTTTATTTGTTTCATTTGTCATGAATATCATGATGAATATACAATTGATTAATAGTTCTATTTCCGAGGCATGTTTGTAGAAATAAAAAGTATACAAAATCCAACATGTGATGCTGCAACTGGCTATTTTCATACGGTTGATTTTTTTCCGTGGGCATTGGATGACTATTGCTTGATGTCAGCATGAATATTAGGTGCAATTTGCCAGAAATTTTGATTGTTAAATTTTTAGAAATTTCAAATTTTTATGCATGCTTCTTCATGCTTGAAAAGGACTAGGCATATCTTGGTGACAAATGGGTGAGCTAAATGCCTACAAATTGTTGTTATATTACTTTTGAGATGCTTAGTGAGGAAGCAATTTTATATCCTACATAGTTGATGACTTATGGTGCGTTTAGCACGGTGTTTGTCGCGCACTGATGTTTGTTCACCTGACCATTCCTTTATGTTTGAAGTATTTGCGGTGATAAATCTGCATTTTTCAACTTGACCTAACTCCCTGCGGTGGTGGCCAGAAAGCTATGGTTTGACTTTTTGAAAATTAAAAAAAAAATTATAGGCCTCACAGTAGCTTTTTAAACAACAAATTCTTCTGCAGCACCTCCACCACTCCTTTTTCGGACAACTACAATTGTCCCAAATAGACCCTTAAGTTTCAAGTATTTCTAGAAAAAAAAAGTGTTTCAAGTAGAGGTGTAAACAAGTCGAGCTGAGCTCGTCACCCTTAGCTTGGGCTTGAGCTTGATTAATTAATTGAGTTTGAGCTCGAGCTTTCTATTGCAAGTTTGAGTGAATTCATTTATTATCGAAGAGTAAAATATTATTATTCAAGAGATTGATATGATAAAAATGACAAAAAAGAGTAATTAGATGAAAAATAAAAAAATAAAAGAAATTTTTAAAAAATACTTGATATAAGAAAATGTGATATAATCTTTAAATATTTTAAATAATTTTATATTTAAATTATTAAATTTTAATATATTTTAAGTATATTTTTATATTAATATTTATTAAATGAGCTGGCTTGTGGGTTAACAAGTCAAGTTGGTGCTAGCTTGAGCTTGACTTATTAGCTTATTACGCTCAACTCATAAGCCATTTATCGAGCCAGAGTGCAAGCTAGCTTGTGAGTCAGCTAGGGTCACTTACACTGCTAGTTTCAAGTATCTTTGTCATTGACTTTGTAAAAACAATGTACAGTGAATTCCCTTGGTCAACTTTGAAAGGCATTAAAGTTTGGAATATTGGTGGTAATGGATGTATATGCTATCACTTCTTTGCATTATTGTATATTGGATTGTGTCTAGCTATCCACTATTTGTTATCTGTTTTAATATAGAGAACATTCACAAACTCGAGTAAAAAGGTGAAAGACACAACCAGGTTCGCACATTTAGATTGATGTGAGAAGAGCTATTAGCATAGAGCTTAGTAGCCAAGTTCATGGAGTGAAACAAAAATGTGCATTAAAAAGAGAGTAGCTTAATCAAGATTAGAATGAGCTAGAGTAGGTTTTGAAGATCATGTAAAGCCACTTCAAATAATTGAGTCATATCAACTTAGAATTTGTTTGGGGCACCTATAGGTTTTTGTTAAGGCAATTATAAAACCATTATACAAAAAAATAACTTTTTGAAAGTTGTGGGTATTATAAATATATATTTTTGAAACAGTCAAACAATAATTTTTTTACAATTATCATACTTTAAGATATTTAATTTTTAAATGCAGTTTTTCAGTACAAAAATTTCTAAAATGCATCAATAAAGTAATAGCCAAACAGATGCGTGGCTGCAATGTGAAAAGTTAAGTAGTGAGAAGCTTGCCTCAATCAAACTCTTAGATAAACTTTGGGGTTGTTCGATGTGGGCTCCAAAAGTTTGCATTTCAGCTCTCATGAGAGAGTTTTTTTTTTTTTTACATTAAATTTCAGAAGACTGATTATATTATAGATAAGACATTATCGAGTGATTTTGCCATCATTTTATGAGGATTTTAGATTTAGTTATAAGTTTCTATTAAATGTAAGCACCTATGGTTAATTACATTATCCAACGATGAGAGAGAACTTTCAATTAAGGTTACTTATTAATTGCTAAAGCTTAGTGTATAGTGGCATCGATGGATTTTAGATTAGAGAAATTAATCACTTTTAGCCTTGAGCAAATTGTGTGTGAATAGTGATGAATTTGATTAAGATCCTATAATTCCGTTATCCCTAGTTATTGTAGTCTTTGATCTATCGAATAAGATGAGATAGTCAAGTCGATCAAACATTTGTCGACATCCTTAAGTTACTTTGTCTAAAGGGACTGACCTTATAAAATTAGACTGGATATTTGTCTAAGAGGACACTTCTAAATTAATCTTAACTAATAGAAGGCTTTATGTCTTTTCAAATATACTTGATAAATTCACAACTCAAGAGGGTTTAACCATTAATGGGACATATAGACTATGATTGTGAAAGCAATATAATAATAATATTTTGTGGCCAAATCAAAGGGTTCTAGTCATAACTGTAGTGTCATTTCCGTCAAAATCACACTTACAAAGAAATGCTACATTCTTATTGGCATGAGATCATTTGAGAATAATAGAATATGTTTAATATGATATTGGCTCTTTGTGAGTTTAGATTAATTTTAAATGTCACCCTCGACAAACTATTATTAATGATATATGAATTTTTTGCTCTTAGCTTTAAGTGGTGAAATTCATTTGAATATTCTTAGATTTTGATGATCTTCTTTGATATTCTTTGCATTTTTATCATGATTTAAACTTGAAATGAGTCTTGTTGAAATTTAAAGTATTTTGAAAATAGAAATCCTCTGATTGAGATTTTTTTGTCAATGTGGACATCATTGGAATTATTTCCATTGTAAGATCTTAAATCTCGAATGAGAAAAGTGGAGGGTTGTGTTAAGTAGTCGATAACTAACATAAAACTTGTCAGAAAAAATCATGACATGAATTCTTTAATACATTGTCTTAATGCTAGGGTGTTCCCTGGAAGCAACACAATGTATGGTTTGAATACAATGACAAGTGTGCAAGGGCCGTTACATTATTGCCCGGGTGCAGTGTTAAATAAGCAAAGACTCCCACATTATTGGTGAATGCAGGCAAAAAAATTGGTCCGTGAAACTAAAATTAGGATTAAAATTTGGAATATAAGTATTCTTATGGGTAAATTAATGGAATTAATAGATATTATGGTTTATAGGAAGAGAAATATTTTATATATTGAAGAAATTAAATGAGTTGATAGTTTAGGTTTTAAACTTTAGTATTCAGGTAGGAGTCGTACTAGAAATGTGTGTGTGATTATAAATAAAAATTTTAAAACAATGTTATGAAAATTATCAGGATTGGAGTTATAATTATACCTTTAAATATTGTTGTTGATGCTAAGATTATTAATGTTATAAATATTTATGCTTCTCAAGTAGATTTATGCTCAAAAGATAAATTTTGGAATGACCTTGAGAGATTAATATAAAGGATATCTTGAAGAAAGAATATTTATTGAAAGAGATTTAAATGGACATGTTGGTAGACTGGTAGAAGATTTTAAAAATATTAATGGTGGTTATGAGTTTGGAGTTACTAATGAAGAAGATAAGATCATATTAAATTTTACTTTAATTTATAATTTTATAATTACTAAGATTTTATTTAAGATGATAGATGAACATATCATCACTTATAAAATTGGACCTAGTAAAATGCATATTAATTATTTTATGATAAGAAAAATAGATTATCTAGATTATAAAGATTATAAAGTCATTCCGAGTAAAAATTTAAGTATCCAACATTGATTATTATTTTTGGATTTTAAGATGAAGGGTTGAAAGATGAAAAATAATTTAAAATATTATTCTATGATTAGATAACTTAAAGAATACTAATAAAAATATTTTTAAAAGTAAGCTATAAGATCTTAAGATATGAGATTTTCATGAAGAAGCTAATATTATGTGGGAAAATATAGTAAATAAGATTAAACAAGCTGTAAAAATTATGCTCGAAAATCAAAAGGTAAAGCTCCTTTTAATAAAAATAATTGGTGGAGTCAAAATGTGTAATAAAAGATAAAAAAAATAAGAAGATTTGTTATAAAGATTGATTTAGGTTTTAAAGCTTGGAGAATTGAAAAAGATATGAAGTGGCCCATTGGGATTTTAAGAAAGAAATATGTGATGCAAAAAATTTAGCTTTTAGTGATTTATAAACTTTTCATGGATAGACTAAAGTAATAGTAACTTGATAATAATTTTAATATTTCTCCTTAAATATTATCTTTCTCTTCACAGAGCATGCCCATTCTTCTTTCCATAGAAAATTCAATGTGACTAGCCAAATTCTTTATCTAACACTTTCTCTTTAAAAGAGTTATCTCTTACTTTCTCTCTCTATTCGTAAATTTAAGGGGGAAGGGAATTTGTTTCCTAGCTAAGGTAGTATACAGGAAAAGAGAACTAGAAGGAAGGAGAAGAAAATTAAGGACGTCCATCATTCATGAAAGGTATAATTCTAGTTATCAATTATTTTGTCTACTACTTTCCATTGTCCCCTTTATCTTCTTTTATCATTCAATTCACCTTTCCAACTTATTTCATACTTGGTCTTTCAAAAGTAGATATGATCTCCAAAGGGAAAAAGAAATTGGTCATGAGTTCCCAAGTCAATTTTTAAATGAGCATAATTCTGTATGAGAATATTTTTCTTTCGAACATAGCTATCTTGGTAGTTGCAAGATTACTTATTTGTCTTGCTAAATAGAAATAATATTTTCTTAATTAATTGTCAATGTTCTCATTGAAATTTTAGTCAGAATATCTGTGCCTTTTTTTCATCAACTTAATATCATCCTTATTAGACCATAACTATTTTGTTCTGTTACACTTTGGGAATCACCTTATCCATAAGGTATAATTAGGAGGATGAAGTGCGAGCTTGAAGATGAATCCATCATCCATTAAAGTATAATTGTAGTTTTCAATTATCTATTTTCCTAGTTTTCATTATCTCTCTTATTTCTCCACAATCATTATACCCTCTTCGTCTATTTTATTTCATACTTGGCTAAGTTTCCTTCAAGACCCCAGCCTTGGTTGAAGTTTGTTAAGTTTGAGTCATCTGTTAACAACGAAGCCAAGTATTCTAGGTTTATTCTCATGCATTTTCTTCTGAGTGCCCAATGAATCGTGAATGCAGTATGGATTTACAGGGCAAGACATGATATGCATACTGTTAGATGACAAGTCTTTAACTATTTGGGTACTTAAACAATACGTAGATGGCTAATATCAATGTCTGTTTACTGGTCTATATCTGTTCATCCATCTAACAATGTTAATGGCTTAATGCACCCTTGCAAAGAGAGATTGTACTAAAAGAAAGCACCTTATATACTTTAAAATTACACGCTTAATTTGCAGGAACTTGTGTTGAAATTAAAAATGGTAAGAAAACCAGTTTTTTAGTACTATTATATTGTTTTAGGTATTTTAGCATAATTACTGTTCCCTTTGCGATGTATGCCAATGTCTTGCTTCTGCATGCAATTCTGGTATATTGATTACAAGTTTACCAGTTGTTCGGTTTATCATTTTACTTGTATTAAAAGATTGCATTTTCCAATTTGATTATGTAGTATCTCATCATTTATAAAGATAATTCATTTTCACTTTACTTCCTGCAGGTTGGAGTTGTTTCTGATTATGATTTGTTGGCATTGAACTCCATATCAGGTCCTAGTGATATTTTAATTTTCTTAGCAATGATTCTTCGTACCTCTTTTCATTAATTTCCCATATAAAGTATATTGCCGCTTATTAGTAAATTTATATTATACCTCCCGAACATCATCAGGAAAATTTTGTTTACTTTTCATAATTATAAGGAACTCTTCTTTTTCTAAACTGGATCAATCTGGATTATACTTGTATGTTCCAGTTTTTTTCTGTTTATCTTCCTTGCAGTATGGCTGTTTGAGCAACATTGGTGATGAAAGTTAAAGATGTATCATATTAAATAATCAAAAGGATTAAAAGATGTTGGTTAGTTGTGTGTGAGTGAGTGAGAGAGAGAGAAAGAGAGAGAGAGAGAGAAGGGAAGGATGCGGGGACTTGGGCATGGGGTATATTGTGAAATTACGGCTCTTTGTTTTTGGTACGTCTTTGGTCTATGGCACTTGTCTTCCAATGACTTGTCTTGTCTAAATTGTTTTATTTCTCTTATTTTGACTGGTAAGATTCTTATAGCCGGTGCTTAAGGCATCATTGCCATATCCTTAGTTACTAAAAGTCTCTTGAGGAAATCCTCTCGTCAAGATAAGTTCTAGCAGAACTTAAAACCTTGAAGCATGGTTCATGCACCTACATCTTCAAGCAATGTGGTTTTATTGTCATGTTGTTGGTAAGAAAAATCTAGTGTCATCGTTGGTGGATGATAGGAATATAAAGCAAGCAGATACGCGTAGTCATTTGGTAGTATTATTATTTTTCTATATCTATACCTATTTGAAATTACCAAACCTATAGTTCCAATTAGTCATGATTATTATCCACGGAGGATGTTATTTCAACGTGGTTGTACCATTATTACATCTTACTCCAGGTGCTATCTTTATTATTGATTGTTCCTATGGGTTACTTTTAGTCAGTTTGAATAAGTTGCTTTGACTAAGTTACAGTCGACTTAAAAATAATTGATTTCTTTGTTAACTTTTGAGCTCTCTAGCCAAGTTTAAAAGATTTTTTTTTATTTTTTATTTTTAACTTGTTGTATAGTTATATGTAGACTGGCTCAAAAATACTGATACATATACATATTTATCTAGAACTCTTTCAGAATTTCTTAAGAGCATTCCCTCTAACTAACAAAAGAAAAAAAAAAAACTTGCATCTGTTTGCAACTAAAGTAAAACAAAAAAAAGAGGGAAAATATTACATCTCAACCAACCCCACGAACCCTAGGTCGGTCATGTCCATACGATTTCCACGATCTCCACTTTGCGGCCTTGACAAGTTCGACACCTTTAAAAGGTTGATCGATCGGCCATCCACAACATTGTATTGAGAGAGAGGGATACCATGCGAGATGTGTGTGAATGTGAAAGAGAGTCAAGAGGAGAGGAAGTTGAGCCCTATTGGTGTGTGCGAGGAGAAGGAGCTGGCGGCGCATAGTATGCAAAATTAGGAGAGGAAGCTGATCCCTAGGCATGTGAGAGGGAGAGGGTCGATGGATCACGTGATATCTCATGTGACTAACCTCTAGTTGAGATTTCAAGAGGAAAATTAAGGGCTTTTGGGGAAATCTTGAGAATTCATGTGATAATAGCCATTTAATTTATCAAAATTTTGAAAAAAATTATTTGGAGGTCCAGAAGTTTGAAGATCTATGCACGTTAATCTTGGGTTCAGTCGGGACAATAATCTGAAGACCTATCGTCGATATTGAGCCCGGTAAGAGATGAAATTCTCCCTCTATCAATCTTGAGTCTGGAGCAAGTGAGAAGAGTGCACAATTATACTAAAATTCATGAATGCAACACTGTTAAGCAGTCTTGTTGTGGAAATTTCATAAAATTGCAATAATTTAAAGCAATTTTAAAACAAAAAACACAAACTAAGAAGACTCATCCATATTGATCTTAGGTCTGGCTGAGATAATAATTTGATGATCTCTATCATTGATATTGGGTAGGACAAGAGTTGAAATCATCCATTCGTCAATCTTAAGCTTGGAGCAAATGAGAAGAGCTTCGATCGTAATAATTTTTTTACAAAATGCAATATTGTCAAGTCATTATGCTTCAGAAATTTCATGAGAAAAATATGCTTTGAATATTTTTGATAAAATCAAAACATTATCAAATTGAATGGATTACAACTTTATTTTTCTCTCACAAAATAACATGATCATAAATTGAGGATTTAAACCTAATAGAATTAGTCTAAATGAATTTAAACACATTAATAAATTTAGAATTAATTCACTCGTGTGACAAATTTTATAAAATTCAATAATAATCAATTATTCAATAAAGTTCAATAATTATTAATTATTCAATCGATCGAACTATGTGTCAAGTATCCAAATGCAATCCAACTATTCTTTAAAGAAATCAAATAACTTAACAATCTTAGGTTGATTCAATTACAAAGAAATCACAAACTATAAATGGTATTCTAAGGGATGTATGCCTAGTCATTGTTCGCAAGGTGGACCTCACACTTAAAATTTGGCATTCCAATGGATGTAAGCCCAATTTATGTTCGTAAAATGAATCCACTTTAAACATTAGCATTCTAATAGATGTAAGCTTAGCTATTATCTGCAAGGCGGACCCTCATTCAACCTTGGCATTTCAATGGATGTGAGCCTAGTTATTATCTGCAAGGTGGAACCCACATTCAACCTATGCATTTTAGTGGATATAAGTCTAATGTACATTCAGAAGGTGAACACTAATGCCAATCTAGGGCTTTCAAAGGTTTGAGTTCTCAAAAGAGCATATTAATAATAATAAACCCTTTCTATATCATAAAATTCTTAAGTCATCTTGTTTAAGAGCCAAAGTCATAAGACAAAATGATTGGATGAACTTACAATCTAAAGTTTAGTTTAAATAATCCAATTGATATATACACAACAAATTTATTCTATTTAGGATTTCTATAATGAGGCAATCCATGGTTGTTAATTAGGTTCCTAGACATTATGGCTAATAGCCCTCTGATGTTGGTAGATTAGAATAACAATGGTCCCGAGATGATGGAATCATGAGATCTTGATCGGGATAACTTCGATTATCTATATAGTCATCCACATAATAACACTAAGCACTGATTTATACCGGAGTTTAATACCTACATCCAACTTTAATTGAAGTGCTCTTCTACTGCGTAAGAGGGGTAATTAATTATGGATGTTTATGTTCATAAGAAGTAGAACTCAGATCTAAATAGACCTTAACATAATGTTAAGAGAAATCTGGTTAAATATAAAATCAATCTATCTCTTGAAGAATGAACTCCCAAAAATCTTAAGATGGTGAAGGTTCATTGTTTATCCTGAGTGATAAGCATTTCAATTAGTCTAGGGTCTCAATTCAATCGTAAGCCTTTTTTTTACTAGAGTTCTATTCTAAATCTATTCAAATCCCTGAATTCCAAAATTCAATAGAAAATATTTGATGTCTTTATTAGCTTCTTTTCTTTGGGTTGATTGAATTTTGCTTTAAATGTTTAGATGACTAGTTTCATTTAAGCATTATGAACTTAGTTATTTGTTGGATCTTTACATACTGGTTGATGTTTAATTTAGGATGATTTGATTTGAAATTATAAACACAGTTTGATGATGATATCTCCTTCAATTTAAATTTTTGTTCAACACAGTTATTATCGAGTTGTAGACTTTATCAACTTTGCTTACCTACTAAAGAGAATTGGGTCTACAATTAAAACTTGTAATCATATTTTCGGACTTGATGCCTAGAGTTTATATTTTTGAATATGAAATTTATTTATTAAAGCTTTTGATGGTTGTTTGCAAATGTAAAAGCCAAATTTTCTCTTAAGGAGATGAATGTATAATTTCAAATAGTTTTTTCAACTCCTATTCTTATAAAGAGGAGGATCAGACTAATTAGGTGAGACTTATGACTTCACCATATAGGTGAAACGACCTATTAAAAGTGTACACATATATCATTCTTTAATAATTGACTTATGAGATATGTATATATTTCCCAAATAATTATCAATTTGTAAGATGTTTGTGCCCTTTTGAGGCAAGATAGACTTTGCGTTTATTCAGTTCTAATTTGCGCATAGCATCCCTATACACTAAATTTATGTTTTTAGCACTATATCGGTGCCCATGCAATTAATCTAAATTCATTTTAAATTAACCTGTGTATCATCTTTAGACATTAAATTTAGATTTTTAATCATCATATCAATAGGTACTTGTCGAATTCTTTGACTTCAATAAAACTTGGTTCATGTTTGTTGACAAACTTACAAATCTACTACAAATCCTTTTCATTTCTTTCAACTTTTGATACAAGATGTAGCATAATCAAATCATCTATTTATAAGGTTGCTTGTGCTCATCGACAAGCTACTTAATTTCATTATAAGTGTCTTATAAATTTCATTTGAGTTTTTTGATCTACTTCAATCTGATTGATACAATTGTAGTGTGATTCAAGTATTCAAATATGACTGTAACATAATCTGAATATTCAATAAACAATCATATTCAATGTTGTGAAAACCGGATCGGACATTGAATTAGAAGAAACGGTTCAAGATTTAATGGTTTGATCAGGGTGAACCAGGGGTTGAATCGATTGAACCGGATGATGTAATAAATATTAAAATTATTTAAATATGAATTAAATGATGTAATAATTATGTAATAATAAAAATATCTAATAAAAATAAGTGGAATGCAATTACAAGTAGTATTCTTAAATCTCAATTATTAAAAATTTAAACTACAACATTTAAAGTACTGACATCTTTTTTGTACCCTTAAGCCAATTGGAATCTTTTATTTCATTCGTTAGAAATTTGATCATTTGAAATTGAAAGATATTTATTTTAGATTTTCTTGCATTCGATAATATACATTATGAAGCACTTTTTGACATACAATAATATTATCCTTCACCCTAACATGATATTGTTTCATTCTAGTAATTTCTTCACCTTTATAAACAATTCAACAATGCAAGCATTTATATATATATTTTTTCATCGAGACTTTTAAATTCACTGAAATAATTTCATGCAATATCAATTTTTTCAAGAACATTATGTGTTGAACTTCCAGGTGAATTTTTAGATGATTCGTGAACCAAATGTTACAGAATTATGAAATAATAATTAAATAAAAAAATCTTCATATGTGCATGCAACCTATAACATATAATGGCCATCAAAATATGAAGCTTATACAAGGCAAATAGAATGAGATGTAAAAAAATACTTTGTAGCTCATGATGAACAAAAAAAAATTATAATTAAAATGTTTTATTTTATGAGCAGAGAATTATTGTTCAGTAACTCATTTATTATCAAACACACGAACATCACTAATTACTTAAGTTATGATTAGCACTCCACTTTTAAAAACTTACGCTAAAAAGCCTAAAATGCCTCCCACAAAATAGCCAACAAATCTAAAACTATTAAGATATAAAATATAAATAAATACATTTCTAGGGGAATAACAGGAATCAAATAGAAGGATAAACCCTAAACACTCGAGAGAAGGCATGTAGGAAAAAAATAGTTTTTTACTTTTTATGATTAGCACTCCACTTTCAAGTTTCAATTCCCTATCACCTCTGATGCATAAAGAAGACATGAAATACTCAAATACATGACTGATTGAACCTACAATCAATAAAATCAAATTCTGACTTCGATTGAACTCATGAATCTGTGATTTGATGCGATGATCTGTCGGTGCAGTCAATCCCTTGTCAACATCGTCACACAAAGTTGTTGGCTTCATCAAGCAATTCGCCGCTATTTAGATATAAAATATAAATAAATACATTTCTAGGGGAATAACAGGAATCAAATAGAAGGATAAACCCTAAACACTCGAGAGAAGGCATGTAGGAAAAAAATAGTTTTTTACTTTTTATGATTAGCACTCCACTTTCAAGTTATTAAATATAAATAAATACATTTCTAGGGGAATAACAGGAATCAAATAGAAGGATAAACCCTAAACACTCGAGAGAAGGCATGTAGGAAAAATAGTTTTACTTTATTTTTAATTCAAGTTTCAATTCACCTATCACCTCGATGCATAAAGAAGACATGAAATACTCAAATACATGACCGATTGAACCTAAAATCAAATTTTCGACTTGATTGAACTCATGAATCTGTGATTTGATGTGATGATCTGTCGGTGCAGTCAATCCCTTGTCAACATCGTCGCACAAAGTTGTTGGCTTACATCAAGCAATTCGCCGCTTGCCTACAACTTTCGTCTTAGCCTTCTCTCGAGTCAGTTTTGGGGGAGGTTCGTACCGAATAAACGTAATAGGTTGACAATGGAATCCGATATAAGCATATAGATCGGTTGGTATTCGACCGTTTGATCGTTGATCAACGCCAAAAAAGAAACGCTAATCGAATTAGGCAGTCATCCAAAATCGTTGCGAGTTTCAAGGTTTATTGGTTTAACTGACAATTTCAACTTGTTCAAGTTGGTCAAATGTTGCTATGGTTTTTTAACACAATCGGATCGTAGTTGATTTGATCTAGTTTTTAAATCCTTGGTCATATTCATTTTTTTTAATTAGTTATGTAAGCAAGTTGTTGATCGATGTTAGTGCTTATAAGATAATCATCAAATCCCTCTGCATGCATTACATTGATCCTATTAGTTCATCTGGAGTTTGATTCATGGATCAAAATATCAACTAAATGATGACATTCTTGTTCATAAATGAGTTGTCAACTTCCTGACAAGTGCCATTTGGACTTATTTTTGGTAAGCTCATTTCTAATTTGAAGAACTTTAAAACTCCAATTTTGAATTTAGTTTTGATCCAATGTATAACTTTGGCTCAATTTTAAGTCAATTTCAAGTTAAGTTTATAGGAATGCTTCATTTAGTCTCTATTTAAGTTCTGCTTAATAGATTTTGGCAAAATTACACAGCCTCCTGGCATTTTCCCCATGTAGGGGGCTGCATCAAGAGTGTTGAGTCTGTCACAATGCTTATAAGAAGCGTGCATGGTCGGCGTCTCATAATATCGTGGTGTAAAGTCTTCAAACCCACCACACTTATAAAAAGTAATGCATAGGCCTTTAAGTGTATGTAGAGTTGGATTGTTAATTTAGATTTTATTTTTAAGCTTTAGGTTGATTTTGATTTAAGCTTATTTTAGGTCTCTATTAGTGTAATAAGATTCGACAGCATTTCAGCAATCTCCTAATATCGTCCTTGTGTAGAGGGTTATATCGGAAGTGTTGGGTCTTCCCACCACACTTATAAGAAACGTACATGGTTTGCGTCTTGCGATACCATGACTGAGAGGTTTTTGTACTTTTCATGTTTATAGGAATGAGCCTTCAACACCGCACGCAAGCGCGCTTTTTCTGAATAACAAATATTTAATTTGCAAATTTTTCCATCATGTTGGAACAACTTGCATGACTTGAGTGTTTTTAAATATTTTGACAACGACGAGGTGATAAATGACACGAATTTTGATGCAGAGCAAGGTCGGGATGGGGAGGGATTTTTTCTTTATTTTTTTTGGTTGTTTGAATTCTAGAGGGAGAAAGCAAAGAAGAAAGCTAGAGAGAGAGTTAGAGAGATAGGAGATAGAAATCTCTGTTTAGAGGCAGAGCAAGGTCGAGATGGGGAGGAATTTTTTCTTTACCTTTTTTTTGGTTGTTTGAATTCTAGAGGGAGAAAGCGAGG
Organism: Cymbidium sinense; assembly: GCA_021442155.1. Classification (NCBI taxonomy): domain Eukaryota; kingdom Viridiplantae; phylum Streptophyta; class Magnoliopsida; order Asparagales; family Orchidaceae; genus Cymbidium; species Cymbidium sinense. The sequence goes on along the minus strand of CM038221.1, from coordinate 30,822,271 downwards.
AGAGAGAAAGCTAGAGAGAGTTAGAGAGAGATAGGGAGAGGTGATAGAAATCTCTGTTTAGAGAGAGAAGTGAGGAAGAGAATGAGTGAGCTCTTTGTTTAAAAAGAAAGAGAGATTGAGGTTAAGAGAGAGAGAATGATTGGAATCTCTCTCTAATTTGAGAGAGAGAGAGTAGAATTAAGTGAGAGATTAAACTCTCTATTCAGAGAGAAAGGGAAAAGAGAGAGCTGCAGGTGGAAGCAGGGAATGGAGGTTTGGGTGGAGGGATCAGCCAAGGAGGAGACCTGCAAGTTGTGTGCATTGAGTGTGAGGTGGCTGTAGGGTCTGTTTGGCTGGCCAGTTGGATGGGTGGGATTGTATGTGGGCTATTGGGATGAGGAGATCACAGAACAGTGAGAGAAGAGGGCAGAAAAGCCGACCTTGGGTCAGTTGGTGTAGTGTGAAGGCTGACTAGAGTTCAGCCAAGAGAGCGGTGTAGGGAGATGGAGCAGGAGTTGCGTGTGGGTTATGAGGAATCATGTGTTAGGATTGAAAGTTGTTGGTGCGCAGAGATGCGTGAGCTGAGAGAGTCGGAGAGAGGAGAAAGGGAAAAGATGCTATTTTGTGTGATTGAGTGGGAGAGGTTGAATGGGATTTTTTGGAGGCGAGGCATGCTATTTGTCGAGAGGTAAGCGCAGCATGTCTCGATGTGGGTAAGTATGGGCTTCAAATGAGTGGGTTGCTGCATCGGTTTGTGCACCATTGCCTCAAAATTCATGTTGATTTTGGTGAAATTTCTTATGAGATAACTCCATTCAATATGAGTGTCCACCTGTGAAATTTTGACATTTACGCAGCTTTAGCTTTGTAAGTCGCTGATTTCAACATCTAAATGGAGAAATTTCAACTTGAATCGCGCAATAACGCATTCTTTCGCTTGACACTTAGATTTAGTCGAATTGAATGTGGGCTATCTCGTTTGATATAATTCGACGTTTTTCGACAACGATGCAGTCAATTTCGATTGGAGGTCATTTGGATGTTGTCAAGGTCTCCCGATTTTGATATATGCAAAATCATGTCAACTTCTCGTCTTCTCCATCAATCAACCGTTAGATAGCATGAGTTGTATATCTTAATCAATTTCAATGTTCTCGACACATTGGAGTTTGTTTTGCAATCAATTTTGATGATGATTGTTGTCTCAACTTCAATTTGTAGTGTTGTGTCATTAATTCATCGATCTCACGATATTTGTCTGGTTTGACTTGTGAAGTGTATGTGAGAGTCAATTATATGTATATATGTATGTTTGTCAATTATAGTTTACACAGCTGTTCCACAATTATATGAATAACTCGGTAAGTGAATATCAAGTAGAAATGGCTATCTATTTTGATGTGCATTATATATGTGTGTGTGAACAGGCATACAGAGACTCAAATTTATGCACATAAATGAATAGAATTCGAATAATTATCAAGTGAATTTCAAGCTTTGGGTAGTATTATGAGCTATTATCTGTTTACCTATTGAAAGTTTTATTTGCTAAGAAAATGAGAAATAAATATGCATCAAGTTGACTCCCGATTGTTGACCTCTTAAAACCCAGCTTTATGACAAACCTGTAATGGTTTCAACCATAAATCCCTATTGGATATATGTGAAGTAATTTTTAATATAACTACTATCTAATAAAAAACTGTAGCACACAAATCTGTATTCATATTATCTTATGTTGAATTACAGGTGTCTCAAGTTAAAATAGCAATAAAGGTGGCCCTCGAACAATAGTTAGGTTGCCTTTATTTGTGACTGGTAGTGGTTAGTCAATTCACATGAACAATCTCTATTTGCTATGTAGGGTTAATTTTGGGTATGCTTCAGACCTACATTGGTGGAAATTTAGTACAAGATGTTTTGAATTATTACAATTCAAGGTTTAAATATGCTATCATTTTGTTCTGTATTCTAATATTTGCCTTTGCCGAGCCTAGCCTTAATTTTTCCTCACTGTTTGAATTTCATTTTCTCCTACCATAATCATCAACTGTCTTAGTTTCCTTAAAGATGAAATTGTTACCCACAATGATAAGGCTTTATGAAACCATTTGGAAGCTCTTCGGCTTTCGCCGCATCAGTTGCCTGTTCATCTATGCACTCATTTATTAACATAAAGCCGCTTAAGTCCTGATTAGCCACAATAACTGGTCTTAGATTCTTGTGTTCATTTCAGAAATTTTTTTTTTCTATTTTGATAATTGCAACGACTGCATGGTTCTTTTTCAGCTCATATTTTAGAACCTTTTAAGCTTTTGCTACTTGCAATGTCTAAATCGTATGTGGAAAAGAGACCATGCTGATGCTGAGTTTTTTACTAAATTCATTTCTCATACTTTCTTATGATCAGGGTGTGGACTAACTAATAAAAGTATGTTCCCTGAGGTACATAGCACGTGGAAGGTATGCAACAATATGCTAATAGTAGAAGAAAATTTGTTTTTTTTTTTGATAGTTATGTTTTCTCTTCCTTATTCTCATTGGTATGCTATTGCCAATTATAGAAATGATAGATTGTTTAGGGCATGATACTCTTATGGAGGGTAGCAAAGCATGATAATAAATGTTTTAACACTGTTAAGTGCATATGTGTTTTTATATGATTTTAAATGAATCAAGTTGAGACGAATGCTATCATGTCTTGATTGTTCATTTATTTTCTTATTGAGTTGGAGCCAATCCGAGTTTTAAAATATTTGCCCAAGCTTATTTATTAATTTCATATCAAGTTTGAGCCATAATTGAGCACTAATCGAGACTTAATAACAATATCTTCGCTGACAATGATTTAGCATATAGCCTTACTACTAAACATAAATGTAATTATAAATGTCCATCAAAATTACTATAATTCGCCTATTATGATTTAATATTTTATGATATTAATAAGTTAAAATATAAAATAAACTATTCTGATCAAGCTATTTGTTCAATATTTTCATCATTCTTACACTTACAACAATTTACATTATTTTAAAAAAGCATATGACATGAGAAAATTGATACAAGAACATAGAATGAATCATCAAATAAGCAACTGATTCATCATTAAATGAGCATTTTATCTAGCTTTTGATGAGCATATTTATGAACAAAAATGAGCAAGTAGGTCAATGTTCGAGCTTATTCATTTATATATTGAGTTTTATTAGGAAAGGGTTGATCTCTTCTGACTTCAAAAGTACAGATGTTATCCGATATTTTAATTAAAATGAGTGACTGAATGAGCATTTATACTTGTATGTGTGAAAATGGACGGCAATAGTAAACTTATATATCTTTGTTTTTCACTAGCGTGGTTTTGGTTTACTTTATCAGACAGAAACTTCAGGTCCCATTTTACTGCATTTTCGTCTCTGCTCTCACTTGTTACTAATAAAGTTATTAATAGAAATGTGTAGTAAAAAATAAATTGGTTATCTGAAACAGTTTTAAATTTAATAGATGTAACCAATGTCAGCGCTTCTTTAGATCTCTATTAGAAATTTTCTTCTTGAAGGAATATTCGATTATTAGAATTATCATAAACTTGGACGTGAGCAACATATCATTTTTCTTTTTCGCATTATGCGCTAGTTTATGCACATAATGCACTAGTTTATCCACTAATGCATGATCCATTTTCATGCAATGTAAAATGCTAAAGTGTTGTTGTTGACTTGCCCCATTCTCAGCTGTTTTATGCCAGATGTTTTGTAAAACCTATTTTGTTGTGTTTAAAATTTGTAAAAACCTTATTCTCATTTTTGCAGACATTTAAGCAAATTCAAAAGTTGTCGAGTAAAACAAATGGCAAGACAGTTGGTGAGATGATGACACCTTCACCTCGTGTTGTTCGTGAGGCATCTAACCTTGAAGCCGCTGCTAGGTTCCTACTATTCTTTCCGCTTATCTTGTTTAAAATAAGCTTAAAAAAACGAGTATTTACATAAATCCCACTTATTTCTTATGTATTTAGTATTTATATTCCTAACACTTAAATATTTATAATTATTTATATTACACTTTAATCTCTAAAACACATTAAAAACATCTAGATTACAGAATATGGATGAGTAATGAATATAATTCTGAGTGATATTTTTTGATATATTTTAAAGATTAATTTGTTATGAAAGTAAATATAAAATCTAAGTATTAGATATGTAAATGCATATGAATTACTTGATATATATGCAAACTAAAAAATAACTCCCAAGGACTTGAAAAAAAAAAAATTGTTGTTTACAGGCTGTTGCTTGAAACCAAGTATCGCCGGCTTCCAGTAGTCGATTCTGCTGGCAAATTGGTACAATGCCTTACCTTCATGCTTTTCTCCAGCCTTTTTTTTTCCTTGTGTAGCTTATCTTATATTTTTCCCTGAAGGTTGGAATCATCACAAGAGGAAATGTTGTTAGAGCAGCGCTACAACTTAAACATCTTAAGGCAAAGAGAGCTTAATGGAGGCAACGGTTATTTCATTACATACTCATTTGTCAACCACAGTCCACCTGTGCGTTTCAATTCCTTAATAAATATCAGCCATTCCCCTTCTTATGCTCTGATTGTATAAGCTCTTCTGTTACTGATATAGATCATTATTTTTGTATAGAAATGCCTATTTAATCATTATAATTTAATTTATAATGGTTAAGAGTTTGTCGAATACACTGACGAAGTTTATACAACTATTCATTGGTTAGCAATTCATTTATAGAAAATTTTATTTTGCACTAGTGAAGAATATTCTGCTTCAATTCCATTACTGATGAGAAAGATTTTGGGTGGGGGCATCACTTGTCACTTTCACTGCTACTCGGTAAGCCTTTTGTGCTAATGCTGTGAACATTATTATAAATCTGGACAGAAATAAGCCTTCTCAACTTAAAGATATCTAGACATAACTGATGAGAAACTCTCTGCAAATTTTAAAAACAGAAGAGGCATAGCCCCACCCGAAGGTTGAATCTCAATGTACAAAAGATGGTGGAATGACATTAGTGTGTTTGGCCTTCATACATGTACCACTTTTATGGCATAATCGAATGTATCGAAGAAGATTAAGAATGATTGAATCACAGTTTAAGTATCACCCTAGTCAAAGTTCAGATGTATCACACCGAACATAATCATCTAACTTTCACTCATTTTGCCAAATGAGCTTTGTCCATGAGCGCATAATATCAAAATTGACTATGAAGGATGTCCAAATTGATTGAGAAATCACTAGAAGCATTGCTTGTTCACAGAATAGATCTGACCGACTTGTTTGGAGCATCAAAATTATCAACCCGGCTTGTTTTGGAGCATCAAAATTATCAAAGATGAATTCCTTCCGTTAATTCAATTGATCTTATTTAAGAATGTCACATAAATTAAGGTTGATTCTGCATTTGGAACGCAGATATAAAGAATATATAAAATGAATTCGAGAAAAGATTACTTTATATTATTTGGTTGAGTTTCTAAATTCAATTTTATTTTTTTGTTTTCAAAAAATATAATATAAAGAGGTTTGATGTCAAGAACCGCGACGGCACGGCAACCGGTCGCGCTAGTCAGGGGCATGAGGCGGCGAAAGGAGCGCAGTGGGCGGCGTTGGTGGCGGCCGATCATCGCGAAGATTACGATTTAATGTTAAACCGACAATTCTAAATACACCAAAAAAAATAATCTTTCTAATATTTAGAATACATTACATTATATCAAATTTTACTTTAATCAATCAAAGTTAAAATCGTGTATTTGAAATACAAGATTCCAAATATAATTAATCAAAGCCCTAAAGAAAAGAGGTTTCAATCAACGCACAAAATTAAATTTTAAAATTTACTTAAAATGAGACAAATCAAGATGCAGGAGAGATGAAAAAATGCCCTTAAAATGAGAAATTATATAAATATATATATATATATATATATATATATATATATATATATATATATATATATATATATATATATATAATGAGAAAATAATTTTTAAAAATCTGTTGTAATTGTTATAAATTTTTTTTATTTTAATAACAATTTTTTAACAGTTATTAATAATTTTTCATTATAAAATTTTTTGAAAATCAAATATAATTATAATTATTTTAAAAAAATAAAGCAATGCCAAAACACCCTAGGTCCTGCGCCGCCCGAGCCCCAGCTATCTCTAGTTTTCTCTGGACGAATCCCCCTTCCATCCTTCCTCACACGCACGAACTCCCGGCAGCCCATTTAAACGTAACGCCGGCACGCGATCCCTTCCCCCGTCACTCCACTTACCTCTCTTGTACAACAGCTTCGCTCTCCTCTCTAACTGACCACGTTGACTTCACCGCCGCTCTCCTCAAACGCCGACAACACCTGCCACGCCGGCACCCTTCGCCGCCGTCTCTCACAGAGCCGGCCAAGGATCGGCTCTGTCCGCCTCAACTGGGCACGCGATTGAGCCTCGTTCTCTAGTCTCCCCTCTCAACCCAAGCCGCTCCTATATCTCCTCTCTCGTCTCCCTCAATATTCCTTGGCCAAAACCTCAGCCACAGTAGCAGCTCGCCTCCTACTACTTGATCTCACACCGCTGCAACCTTCGTATCTTCACTCCTATACCTGGAACCCCATCACCGGAGATTGCTTATGTCCAGACGAGAAAATATCACGTGCTCCGTAAACGTATCTGAATATATGTTCATTAATAAAATATTAATTTTTTTTATTTTACCATGGCTCCGAATGCCATTAATATTATTTGGACCCGACCCGGCCCAATCTGAAGTGAACACGCTGAACGTCATTTCCGAACATGGCTGAACGTCATTTGAATACCAGGAGAAGGATCCTAAGCAATATATAAATAAATTTCGAACATAAATTTGATTTTTATTCGACAAACTAGAGAGAGATAATCAGAAATCTCTCATTTCAATTTTAGAAAAATTATGAAGACAAAGAACGAATTTAAAAGAGGTAGATTTCAAGCAGATGATGTCATAAATATTAATATATTGATAAATTTTTTACAAAATATTATATATATATATATTTATTTTAAAACACTAAGAGATCTTCTTTGAAATTCTTGTTTGAAATAAATATTTTTTACACTATTTAGAGTTATTTCGTAGAGGATTTTGAACGAGTTTTTTATATGTATATTATGTACACTCTATAGTGTACACCTTTATTTTAATTTTAAAGCATTGTGAGGTTTTCTATATCCCTTATACATGTTATTATGAGCTGCTTGGAGTTATTTCCAGTAAGTTTTGAATGATTTTGTGCAATATTTTATGTGTATATTATGTACACTCTGGAGTGTACACCCTTATTTTTAAGTTTAAACTACTATGAGACTTTTTTTATCCCTGCTACATGCTATTCTAAGCTGCTTGAAATTCTTTCCAGTAGATTTAGGTGATTTTTGTATAATTTTTCATGTGGTACTCGAAGTCTACACTTTTTTTTTTATTTTAAACCACTGTGGGGATTTCTATATCTATTCTACATACTATTATGAGCTGCTTTGAGTTCTTTCCAGCAAGATTTAGGAGATTTTGGATGAGTTTTTTATGTATACACTTTGTACACTCTTGAGTGAACACATTTTTTTAAATTTTAAACTACTGTGAGGCTTTCTATATCCCTTTTATATGCTATTTTGAGCTGATTGGAGTTATTTCCAATAGGATTTGGATAATTTTGGATGAGTTTTCTATATGTACACTTTATACACTATGGAGTGTACACCTTATTTTTAATTTTAAACTACTGTGAGGCTTTTTATATCCCTTATACATGCTATTCTGAGCTATTTGAAGTTCTTTCCAATAGGTTTTGGATGATTTTTGTGTAGTTTTTCATGTGTACACCTTTGTTTTTAAAGTTTAAACCACTATGAAGATTTCTATATCCCTTCTACATGCTATTCTGAGCTGCTTTGAGTTCTTTCCAGAATGATTTGGGTGATTTGTATGTAATTTTTTATGTGTACACTTTATACACTCTAGAGTGTACACCATTTTTTTTTATATTTTAAACCACTATAGGGCTTTCTATATCCTTTCTACATGCTATTCTAAGCTGCTTGGAGTTCTTTCCAGCAGAATTTGAGTGATTTTTGTGTAGTTTTTTATGTGTACACTCTGGAGTGTACACCTTTTTTTTATTTTAAACCAATGTGAGACTTTCTATATTCCTTCTACATGCTATTATGAGCTGTTTGGAGTTCTTTCCAATAGGATTTGGGTGATTTTGGATGAGTTTTCTATATGTATACTCTCGAGTATACACTTTTTTTTTTAATTTTAAATCACTGTGGGGCTTTCTTTATCCCTTCTACATGCTATCTTGAGCTGCTTGAAGTTATTTCCAATAAGATTTGGGTGATTTTGGATGAGTTTTCTATGTGTACATTCTGTATACTATAGAGTGTACACTCTTATTTTTAATTTTAAACCACTGTGTGGCTTTCTATATCCCTTCTACATGTTATTCTGAGTTGCTTGGCGTTTTTTTCAGCAGGTTTTGGGTGATTTTGGATGAGTTCTTTTATGTGTACACTTTGTATACTTTGAAGTGTACATCTTTTTTTTTTAAAAAAAAAAAATTTAAACAACTGTGGGGCTTTCAATATCCCTTCTACATGCTAATCTGAGTTGCTTGGAGTTCTTTTTAGCAGGATTTAAGTGATTTTTGTGCAGTTTTTCATATATGCACTCTAGAGTGTACACTTTTATTTTATTTTAAACCACTTTGGGGCTTTCTATATCCCTTCTACATGCTATTTTGAGCTGCTTGGAGTTCTGCAGAGATTTGGGTGATTTTGGATGAGTTTTTTATGTGTACACTCTGTATACTCTAGAGTGTACACCCTTTTTTATTTTAAACTGTTGTGGAACTTTCTATATCCCTTCTACATGCCATTCTAAGCTGCTTGGAGTTATTTTCAGTTGATTTTTTGGTGATTTTGGATGAGTTTTTTATGTGTACACTCTGTCAACTCTAGAGTGTACACTCCTGTTTTTAAATTTAAGTCACGTGGGGCTTTCTATATCCCTTTTGCATGCTATTCTAAGCTGCTTGGAGTTATTTCCAGCAGGTTTTGGGTGACTTTGGATGAGTTTTTCATGTGTACACTCTTTACACTCTAGAGTGTACATCTTTTTTTTTAAAAAAATATAAACCATTGTGGGGCTTTCTATATCCCTTCTACATGCTATTCTGAGGTGCTTAGAGTTCTTTCTAGGTGATTTTGGATAAGTTTTTTATGTGTACACTCTTGAGTTATGTGTACACTCTTGAGGGTGTAGTGTACACCCTTTTTTTATTTTAAACCACTGTGGGGCTTTCTTTATCCCTTCTACATGCTATTTTAAGGTGCTTGGAGTTCTTGTGCGGGTGAATGAGGCAAATCAAAGATGCGATGATGAAGTTGTAATGTCTCATTAATCGATTGTAGGCAAACTACTTTACACTATTGAAAATGAGGCATATGAACTCTATTATGATTATGCATATCAAACTGGATTCAATGTCGGAAGGATCATAGTTATTGGCCGAACTCAGAAGAACTTGAAAACAAAGGATTTTTTATGTGCAAAAGCTGGTTTGAAAAAAGGTGTCAAACTAAACTTCCTAATCAAATTTTAGAATTGATGCTCGGATCAGTTGTCTTGTCATGATTAGATTTTTTTATTGATTTAGATGAGAATTAAAAGGTTAAGAAATTCATAAAAATTAATAATCATTCATTAGCAAAGCTGGGTGACCTACATCATCTAAGATCTTATAGAGGCATTAGCAAAGAGAAGACGGCTATGTTAAAGTCAATGACAGAGGCTAGAATTAGAGCAACTGATGCATTCAACTATCTTAGTGAGGAAGTTGGTGGCGTAGAGAATGTTAGCTTTACAAAAAGAGATGCTTTCAATTACATCCAAAAAGAAAGAAGATTAAGGATTGTGAATGGTGATACTAATGCATTAATACAACTGTTCAAGGAAAGACAAGCGGAGGACGAAATGTTTACATGTGATGTCCAAGTTGATGCGTCGGATTGCTTGGTTAATTTTTTTTGGAGCGATGGCATGTCAAGGATAGACTATGACTGTTTCGGAGATGTCATATTTTTTGATACAAATTATCGACTCAATAAATATAATCTTGTATGTGCACCTTTTGTTGGAGTGAATCATCATTGGAAAAATATTCTATTTGGAGTAGCCTTTCTATCTGATGAGACAACTGAGTTATTCACATGGTTATTCAAAATATTTCTCCGGTTAATGAATAGGAGACATCCTACAATATTCACTGATCAAGATCAGACAATGGTGAGAGCCATCAAAATTACATTGCCTCATAATCGTCAAAGATTGTGCCAATGACATATCTCAAAGAAAGCTCCTTCGAAGGTATATTACTTTAATAATAATAAGACTGTACAAAGTCTATTTTATATATGCATGAGTAAATGTGATTCTGAAGAAGAGTTTGAACAGTTTGGTCTAACATGTTAGAAGAAGGCAATTCGCATGATCATGACTAGCTGAGCTATATAGAATTAGGACCAAGTGGTCCACCACATTCACTAAAGATACATTCTGCATAGGTATTTTATCAACATAACGTAGTGAGTCCATGAATAATGTTTGTCATAGAGTATCTAAACCAGCAAGCTCTATCACCGATTATTTTTTGGGATTAGAGAAGGTTATGGACACATGGCGATGGAATGAGCATGATGAAGATTTCAAGTGTAGCCAATCAACTATTGGCCCAGTTGTTAGAACCAATCTTATACTAAAATAAGCTACTATGTTTTACACAAGAAAGCTTTATGCATTTTTTTAAGGAGAGTTTTTGCATGGAGTTAGTGGATTAGCAGCAACTGTCTCATATGGCAATCCCATGAAGTATTTGATAAGAAACTTAGAGGATAAGAGTATCTCCAAGACATGGACTGTTCAATTATTCAAGACATGTCTAGATATAATTTATAGTTGTAAAAAATTTGAGATGATGGGAATACTTTGTTTCCACTGCATTAGAGTTTTGAGTCAGGAAGATATTGTGCCGATTCCAGAGAAGTATCTTCTCAGGTGATGGTCATCCAGAGCAAAGAAGGATATCTACTTTGATGCTTACAAGGACTTGAAAGATTTACAAGGTACTAATGAAAATCCTATTGGCATTATTTTTTGGAATCACATCAGTAGATATTCATATTAGATAAGCAGTAGAGCACAAGGTAATAAGGAGACTGAGCAATATATGTTAGATTCCTTAAAGAAATTATCTGATAATGTTGATTCTATATTATGTGGGAATGCACCTCCAACTGACAAAACAAAGAAGAAAAAGAAGTCCACTATAAGAGATTTAGGATGTACTCCTGACTTACTAAAGAATCCAACTAAGATGCAGCCAAAGGGTGTTTCCAATGTAAGGTTGAAAGGATATCGAGAGAAAAATAAGAGAGCTAAGAGTATTTTTCTGCCTGTTTCTAAAATTGTACTCTTCAATTATTACTATAGAATTTAACCCAATCTATTTTTAATGTTACAGAGAACAATGAACAAGTTGGAATAGGTGGAGATCAGAAAGAGTCACCCATTACAACACATTTTTTTGTAATTCCACAGTGCTTTTTAGAGGTATGCAAGTATAGTACTTTATTTTTGATGTTAGATATCAGCAACTGATATGATGTTCTTATATACCACGAATTTCATTCCAGCTCAACAGTAAGTCAGCCTGCAGAAGGATACACCAAGTTGATGATGTATATCATTATAGGGACACATTATAATGCAAATCAGATATCCAGCTATCTTTCAATTACAACTTTTCATGTTTATTTCAAGCCCAAATTTTTATATGTTCATATAAAGATCTGACTTTTCAGTTATGTTTGATTGAAAGTATTTTAATTTATTATTACTATTTTAAACCATTGCTATATCTTTTGTATATGTTATTGTAAGCTATTTGGAGTTCTTTCTAAGAGGATTTGGGATCTATTGGTGCAATTTTTCACGTGTACACTCTGTACACTCTAGAGTGTACACTCTTTTTTTTTTTAAATTTTTAAACTACTGTGAAGCTTGCTATATCCTCTCGACATGCTATTATAAACAGGTTTGAGTTATTTCCTGGGAGATTTGGATAATTTTGGTGTAATTTTTCATGTGTACGCTCTGTACAATCTAGACTGTACACCTTTTTTTTCAATTTTAAACCACTTTGAGGCTTGCTATATCTTCTCTACATGCAATTATAAGATGGTTTGAGTTATTTTCTGTGAAATTTGACTGATTTATGTGCTTCTTTTATGTGTACACTCTGTACACTCTAGAGTGTACACCTTTTTTTTTTTTAAATTTTAAACTACTGTGGGGCTTATCTTGGGGAATTTGGGTGATTTTGTTGTAGTTTTTCATGTATACACTCTAGAGTTTACACCTTTTTAAAAATTTTAAACCATTATGAGGCTTGTTATATTCTCCTACATGCTATTATAAGCTGGTTGGAGTTGTATCCTGGGGAATTTGGGTGATTTTTGTGCAATTTTTCATGTGTACACTCTATACACTCTAGAGTGTACACTCTTTTTTCAATTTTAAACCATTATGAGGCTTACGATATCCTCTATATATGCTATTATAAGCTGGTTTGAGTTGTATCCTTGGAAATTTGGGTGATTTTTGTGCAGTTTTTCATGTGTACACTCTATAGTGTACACCTTTTTTTTTCAATTTTAAACTACTCTGGGCTTGCTATATCTTTTGTACATATTATTGAAAGCTGTTTGGAGTTCTTTCCAATAGAATTTGGGAGGTTTTTTTAGCAGTTTTCCAAGTGTACACTCTGTACACTATGGAGTGTACATCTTTTTCAATTTTAATTCACTATGGGCTTGCTATATCTTTTGTACATGATATTATAAGCTATTTGGAGTTCTTTCTAAGAGGATTTGGGATTTGTTGGTGCTTTCCACATGTACACTTGTTGACCTCATTTTTAGAATGAGCTCTCGACCCCTCCATCTTAGACATGATTTCTCTTAGACTTTAAGAGTTTCTTAGTCTTAAGATACATCTAGTGATTAGTGGACACTCAACCCCAGAGACTTAGAAGAGTTAGCCATAGGAATAGGTCATGCCTTGGGTGTTAGGTACCACCCTATAGCTTGAACCACATTCCTCACTTCCTTCCTTCAAGTCAAACTCCAAATCAAATCAACATCAAACCTAAATCAATTCCAGCTTAATTTATTTTCTCCAAACTCAAATCAATGTCACATGATTGAAACCCATGATTGAAACCAATGATTAAAGCTTATGATTGAAATTCCAAGCTCAAAATATTTCCTAAGTCCTTTGATTCTCTCTTAAGGACTTAAGCCTAAATCAAGTTCAAATCAATTCAAATTCATGAAATTTTCTCACAACCCATTTATATTCTCATTTATATTCACATATATAAATGAAATATAAATTCAAATCAATCAAACCAAAATCCAATCAAATTCCAAAATCTTTCCTAAGTCACTTTGATTCCTCTTAAGGACTTAGCTCAAATCAAGTTCAAATCACTCAAATTCATGAAATTTTCATAACCATTTATATTCTCATTTATATTCACATATATAAATGAAATATAAATTCAAACAATCAAAACCAACAAAAAAATCAAACTCAACCAAAATTCAACTTTTCAAGTCAAAATCTTGAACTTAGCCAAATCAACTTCAAATCAAGCCAAACTCTTGATTTTTTTTTTCATGATGCAATCAATCCTTCAATCATTAATCCAAATATAAACATAAATAACCAAAACTAAATTCAAAAATCAAACCCAAATCAAACTCATGTTCACCTTTTGAACTTGAAATTGTCAAATGAATCAAAACTCATTTGACTTCAAACCACTTGCAAATGGATTTATATTTCAATCATAAGTCCATATGTGAGTTCAATCAAACTCAAATCAAGCTTTGACCAAGCCATTTGACCCACTTAGGCTCACTTGACCCAAAGTGATCTAAACTACCCCTTATGTGCCAAATTCTAATCCTAACCAAATTGGATTGAACTAAGCCCATCTAAGCTCTCATCATGATCAACAATCATCATGAGATGATCAATCACTCAAATTGGGTCAAACCAAGTCAAACTTAAGGGTTGACTAAGTCAACACTTAGCAAAAATGAAACCCAACATAGCCAAAATCCACCATAGGCCAAATTGATTAAAACCAATGATCTAAGTTCATTCATGATCAATGTTTGAACTTGACAAAGTCAACATTTGAGCCTAACCTAGCCCAATTGGCCACTTGACCCAAGTTGACCCAACTTGACCTAAAAAGTCAAAATGGGTCAAAACTTGATCTAAGCCAAATTGATTGAAACCAATGGGTCAAGTTCATTCCAAATCATTGTTGAACTTGACCAAAGCCTCAATCCAACTAGACCCAACAGCCCAATTGACCATGAACCCAACTCTTGACCTAAAAGGTCAAATTGAGGAAAACTCAAGTATAAACCAAATTGATTGGAAATAAAGATACCAATCCATTTCATATGACCAACCAAACATGAACCAACCCATGGCCTAACCCAAATAGGTCAAATTGTATCAACTTGACCCATTTGACCTAAATGAACTCAATTGAACCAAATTCAAACCTAAATCAAATTGAATCAAACCAAAGTCACCAAAATATTTCAAATGGTCATATGAACTTGACTCAACCCTTGGTTTGACCTAATTTGACCAATTGGTCAACTTGACCCAAGTTGACCCATTTTGACCTAAATGGTTAACATGAGCCAAATCACATCAAACCAAATCCAAATTCAATGAAGCTTGGCCTAACTCATTTTTCAAATATACCAAACATGCAAATTGAAATCAAGGTCAAATGACCATTTTACCCCTAGGCCATGGGGTAACCCAAAATCAAAACCACTTGGAATTTGGTCAATCCTTTTCATGGACACTTGGCATCCTCTTAGTGGACCATGGTCACTAATGGACCTAGTCATGACTTTGGTTTGGTCACCAAACCAACCTAAACCCAAACCCACCTCCTTTGAAAATGGCCACATGAAATCCTCCCTCCACCTTGTTTGAGCACATGGCCACCTCACCCACTCCTCCTCTAGCCAAAACTGAATTCAAGGACACCTCTAACAGCTCAAACAACCCATTGCATAAGCTCTATTGGATCAAAATGGCATCTCCTTGCTCGGTCGTCCGATTGCTCTAGGGGGATATATACTCCTCCCTAATTTGATTTCATTTGCATGATCCCTAATTCGATTGAGTAATAGGTAGCCAGAGGAGCCATTTCCAAGTGATCCCAAGCTTCTTAGAGAGAGTTTGAAATTCCATTTTCTTGATTTTCATAGCTTGAAAATGGGAGCTCAAAGTCAAACTTAGCCACACTCAATATCAATCAATTCCCTTGCAAGCTCCATCGAGCTCAATCAAACTCACCCAAGATTTTTCCCAAGCTCCAAAGGCAAGGGAAGAGCTACTTCAACCAAGACAGCTACAAGGAGGAGTTGGCCAATAGAGGATCCACTCAATCTCAAGACCTTAAACTTCAACAAAGCTTCATCTCCACTGACTTCCAAGGGAATCGAAATAATCCATAATCACCCATGGCTTATAGGTTAGCCATTAAACCAAGCACATTTTAATATTGTTTTGAGCTGAAGTGAATTTTCACCTTTGAGATTCTAGCCATTAAGTTTGTTTTATGCTTAAATGGTGATAAATTTGGATTAGATCAATCGAAGCCTGATCATCCCTTTAATATGGACTTAACATCCTCCCAATGTGGAAATACGTGAGAAGGGATCGGCCATCCATCCCGGTGTTTTGATGGAAATCGCACTACACACATAGATCCCACATATTTATCCTTTAGGTTTTATTGGGAATCTTAATTAAGACACCTCTAAAATGATTTCAATGGATTTTGAACAATGATTTTCTCTGGATTTAGGTTTTATTGGGAATGTTATTTTGCTAATTACCCTCTAATTACTCCACTGATTAATCACAAACTTCTTGTGCATAATTAGTGGGATGACTCCTACCTCCTAATTTTCTTGGGATTTATTAGTAGTTTAATTAAAGGAATTGCTAGTTCATTCCTTAATTACTCCCTTAATGTAATTAAGCTTAATTAAGGGTATAATTAGTGGTTTAACCCTCTGATTGAGTCAATTAAGTTTTGATTAAGTGAATATGAGGTTTAGGAATAATTTTGGGATACTTTCCTTAAGATATTCCTTAAACCCCTTTTCTTCCTTAATCCAACCTTAATTAAGGGTTAATTCACTAATTACCCCTAATTAATTTCATAAAATTCTAAAAAATTTTTTAGAACTCAATTAATCTATCTTGGGTAGATGCTTAGGTGTTCAATAACCTACATTAAGGAAATCAAAATCAACTCACATGTGTGAGAGGGGTTATGAAAGTACTTAAATTAACCCTTAGTTTAATTAATCATTAATCATGAGCCAATTACATTAGGTACCTTTTCTTCCTAAGTGCATTGTTGATTTAAATTTTTTGTGTGATTTTATGTCATCTCACTGGCTCATAATTATTTGATTAACTATGTTAAGGTGGTAAAGGGTAATTAACACATTTAATTCATACCTTAACCTAATCAAAATATAAAAATCATCTAATCATCTAAAAATTATACTAAAATGCCATACACATGGGGGAAATGGGTTATGACAGCAAACATTCTTTCATATTTCTTAAGTCAAACATAAAGCAAATTCAAATCAAAAATCACATTAAGTAAACTTTGGTTCATTTTAAGCTTTCTTATTTCATAGGATTGTATTCAGGAATTAATTAGGGTGAATGTGTTTACATGCTTTCATCACTTTAGTTCTTTCCCAACATGCTAAATGTGTATGTCATATGAATTTCATGCATTCATGCTTTTCAAAAAAAAAATCAAATTGAAAATAAAATGTTTCCTTTATGTCAAATTGCATGTTTTGGCTAAAGTAAATATATGGATGCCTATTATCACTACTAAATCCAAAATTATTTTCAAAATCTATAAATAAATACTAAAAGTGCTACTTATAATTATTTATAAGTCATGGATATAAATATGAAGATGCATAGTGTATTTTCCTTCTTTCTTTAGTAGTTTTGAATAGATTTGCAAAGTGTATAGTTCATTTGAAAAGAACATAACACTTGCCTAAATTCCTATTCATTCCTCTATTAAGGACATCCACACTTGTATAAATTGCATAACAAATAAACAAACAAACAAACTTTTATCTTTCTTTTCCATTCATTTCTTTATACATGTGTTTGTATTTAAGGAAAGTGGTATATTAGTCCGACAACCGGGTTGAGGTTTTAAGTAGCCCTAAGTAGGTCTTACACCCCTGGTGCTAACAATGGCATCATTCACTTATGCCTTTCATACATATGTGTGCATGTGAATAATGGATAAAAGAAACCCTTTTTCTACTTAATGAAAATCATGCATCATAAAGCATTCAAATTTTCTTAAGTAACATTTCTTAGCATTCATCATAAAGTGTGCTAAACATTTCCATTTGTATGTATAGATATGCTTAGGATTCATTCATATGCATGTTGTACATGTTGGGAAAGAAATGAAGTGATATGTGTTTTGTGATATTAATTCACTTTACTTAATCTTAAAATTCCTTTCTTTTTAGGTTTGTTTAGGGAAAATCTAAACTTAGGATTAATTAAAATATATAATAAAATACATCACTAAACAAAAAATCAAACATGAATCCACTTTAGAAATTACTTAAGGTAGGAAGGAAAGAGAAGTTCTCTTTTCTTTTCCTCTCTTTACAAACTTAGTAATTAATTGTAGGATTCACAAACCAAACAAAATAAAAAATAAAATCAACTAAATCAACTAAACACTTAAATGAAACCACCATCTAAGTTGAACATCTTCACACTTAGAAATAAACCTTAAAGCCATAGCTAAGCATACCACACAAACCTTCTAAAGCACACATATTATTACCAAGTCACCACTTCTAGCTTTAGGTTAATGGTGTGATGTTTGCTTTTATTTTTTATGATATTTTATTTTAGTCTGATGTTGGGTGTATGTGCATAGAATGAATGGTGGTGGACGATTTAGTCTAATCATTATTTTGTGGGGATTGTGCTTAAGGGGCTTGTAATAAAATATAACTTTTCTTGTTGCGGTGCTTATACCCCTAAGCATAATCCAATAGGCCGTGGACTTGGTTACCCATGTGTGTGCTAAGTCCAATATACATGCTTGGGATTTGTATATTTGTTTAGCTAATCTCTATTTTGGTGTTAGTTAGATTTACTTTTCCTTTTCATGTAATTTTGCAATTCAGATTTTGGAATGATTGTTGTGCGGGATTAGGATGAGCATTGGTCATAAGATCTCATCTTATGTACCATGTGAAGCCTTTGGAGCATCCACATTCCAACCATCCAAAAGAAGGAACCAAAGAAGAAAGAAGAAAAGAAGAAAGAAGAAAAAAGAAAGAAGAAATGAAGAATGAAGACCCCCATAACATGAATTTCTTGCTTGATTGTAAATTAATTCATTTGTAATCTTGTATAAGGTAGAGGCTACCCAATTTTTTTGGGTTTGTGCGGTGGTCGACCACAAATGTCCTTTTATTCTTTTGCTTAGCTTTATAAAATCTTTGATTTTTGTTTAGCTTGTGCATTAAGATGACATCATTTTTCTAGTTTCTTCCTTGATGTATGGCCTGGATGACGATTAGGCTCTTAGAGAAAATAAATCTTCTACCAAATTAATCAACTCAAAATTAAAATAAACAACTCATAACCTCATTTAAAGCCTAAGTTAAAAATCAAGATAAAAGAATTAGCAACCCTTAGCTGGATGAGTATTTCTTTTATAACATCATGCATAAAAGCATATTATTACACTCTTGATTGGAGGGCTTCCACCTTACTAGAGAACTTGGCTTGACCTTTGAGAGCCATGGTGGAAACACACCTCCCCTTCTCTGATTTTGGCCCATAATCTTATTTCTCATGCATTAGGCATATGAATCCTATAAAAGTCAAATGATTGTCCAAAAATGAAAATAAAATGTAATATGAATTACATTAGATCTAGGCCATTTTTCATGCCCTTACATGATCTAGTCTCTTAGGAGTGAGTTTAAGGACTTAGTCTCTTTCTAAATAAATAACAACCTAGCTATCTTGCATAAAGCATATGACTTGCCTACATGAATTTAAAATCAGGAGGAGTTAGTTGGCCACCCGGTTGTAAGTCCAAGAAGTGGTTTGTCCTCTTGTGGAGGCAAACCAAATACCCATTTTGCCTTAGATTTAGGTTGCTTTTGGCCCCAAAAGCTCCCTAGATTTATTTGAGGTTGCTTCTCCCTTCTAGCCATAAGCATAAATCCTCACCTCTGCATTTCATAACCTTGTATGGAAATTATAAGCCCTAAATTTCTAATAAAAATTCAACTCAAACAAATTAAATCAATTTCAAAATGTAAAGCCCAACCATAGATAGTTTGAGATGCACTAGTTTCCTAGCATCAGCATCTCCTACTTATCTTGGCTTGATAATAACTCTCTCTTGATCAATCCCATTTGATCTTCTAAAATAAACTAATCAATTGATAGTCCTACCTATTGAAATCTTGGAGACATGATCATTTACCTTAAAAGAGTATTCCTAAGGAATCTCCCTTAGGATGTAATTAACTATGGGGCTTGCCCTCAGAGAACTTAATGAACCGTTTAAAATAAACTTTTACTTTTCAAAAGGGAAGAATCTATTAGCACCCATTATCCTTAGAGTCCTTATTGAGTGATTAGGTCCATTGTAGGTGACTTCTATCTTTCAGATAGTACACTCTCCTCAATGTCATACTCATCACCCTAATAAGAACATATGGATCTAATGGTGTCAAAATGCAAAGAGTATATTTCTATCTTCATTTTATCCACATAGATTGAAGATGAAGTATAATTCTTAGAAATTGAAAATATTTCACCAATTTTTTCTGACTTGGGATGGTTTCTCTCCATCTTTGGTAAATGATCTTGTCTCCAAGTATCGATAGTGGGTTTATACTTTTGAATCCAAGACTATCTTTCTTCTTAAGACTTAGCCTTAAGTTAACATCTTAGGTTTTAGGACTCACCCCATGTTGGTCTTAAAACCCCATTGGTTCTCCAATGGGTAAAAAAATAAAAATCTAATAAAAGAAATATTTAAAGACTCCTTTACCATTTTATGGTAAGGAAAGGTTCATTCTAAAATAATAAAGATAAAATAAATCCTTCATAAAAAAATCTTGCTTTTCAAAAACACTCTTCAAAATGCACATAATAAAATTTTTCTCCTAAATTACCTTCATCTAACAATCTTGATTGTTATATGTAGATCATCTCAAAAAATAAAAAATTCCAACAATCACATTTTCTAAAGCACAAATGAGCTTCTTCACTAATTCATTTTGGTGAAGACCTCATTTTCAAAAAATAAAATTTCAACAATCATGTTTTCAAAAGCATAAATTTGAAGATTTTTCCATTCAATACATTCAAATGTGTTGAATGGATGTTACATCTTCAAACAAAATACAACTTTGAAATTCCATAACACATCCAACATGTGTAAGTTGGAATTTTCATTTTCAAAAAAATCAAACAAAAGCACATATGAAAACCTCTCCATTCAATATACCCACATTTATTGAATGGATGTTTCATTTTCAAATAAAATCAAAAAATAAATTTTCAAAATCACATATGAACCTCTCCATTCAATATACCCACATTTATTGAATGGAAGTTTCATATTCAAACAAAACCAAATTTTTCATAAGCACATATGAACTTCCTCATTCAATACACCCACATCTATTGAATGGATGTTTCATTTTCAAACAAAATCAAAAATAAAATTTTCAAAAGCACACATGAACATCTCCATTCAATATACCCAAATTTATTGAATGAAGATTTCATTTTCAAATAAAATGACATTATTTTGAAATCCCACTTAACATATTCCCTATATGTTTAAGTTGAGATTTCCTCTTTCAAAAATTGATTTCCATCTCACATACCCAAATTTATTAAATGAAAATCTCTCTTCTCAAAATCAATAAAAATAAAAAATTTTCAAAACATATTTGCAACTTCATTCTAGCATATCCCATTTGCTAAAATGAAGTCTCCTTTTCAAAAAAAAACAAAATTTGAAACACATCTTTGAAATTTCATTTAGCATACTCAAATTTGCTAAGTCAAATCTCCATTTCACAAAAATTTTCAAAACAGATTGGAATTTCATTTTTAGCATATCCCATTTGCTAAAGTGAAGTCTCTCTTTTCCAAAATCAAAATCTTCAAAAAAGAAACACATTAAGACTCCCTTAGCATACTTAAATTTGCTAAGGATATAACTTTTCAAAATCAAATCAAAAATCAAAAGAAACATTATTAGATTCTCATTTCTTCAATTTGCTAAGGATTCAAAATCAAATAAAATACAAAAAAAATACATTATTTTATCATACTTAAATTTTCTAAGGATCCTATTTTCAAAATAAAATTCAAAATCAAAAAAGAAACACATTAGGACTTTTTAGCATACCAAATTTACTAAGTGAATCCATTTTCAAAAATCAAAAAACAAAGAAACACCTTAGATTTTAGCATAATTTTAAAATTATTTTTATTTATTATTTAAAAATTTTTTTAAATTAATTTTATTTTTTATTTTTTAAAAATTTTATTTTAATTTTAAATTTATTTTAAGATTATTATTTGATTTTTTTATTTATTCTGTTTAGGTTCTTAGCATACAAATTTGCTAAAGGATCCTATTTTCAAAAAAAATCAAAAAATCAAAAGAAACATTAGATTTTCTTAGCATACTCAAATTTGCTAAGGATCCTATTTTCAAAAAATTTCAAAACAAAACACACTTGATCCTTCATTTTAGCATACCCAAATTTGCTAAATGGATTCCATTTTCAAAATCACATAATTCACAAATAAAGCAAACAAAGAAAAAGAAGAAATTATTTTCAAACACCTCACTTAGCATACCCAAATTTGCTAAGTGAACAAAATTCCAAAAAAATCAAATCAAACAAAAGCAAATTGACCCTTTACTTTAGCATACCCAAATTTGTTAAAATGAAGGGTCCTCAAATCAAAAACAAAATCAAAATTCAATTGGACCCATTTTCAACATACCCAAATTTGTTGAAAGTGGATTCTATATTCAAAAAAATTCCTCTTTCCAATCCAAATTTCAAATCTCTAAATCCATTTGAACCCACTTAACACTTTCAAGATGTTGAGTATGGGTTCAAATTCTAAATTCAAATTCAAAATCAAATAAAATCATTCAAGTTTATTTTCAACATTATGGACTCTCGCTCAAATGCAGCTTTTAGGCGTTCACTCAATTGATAGAAATGGCAGGATCCAAGTATGTGTTGTTTTTTCCCCAGGGATGGACTTGCCCTGGATCTGCCAACCTTCCTCTCGGTATGCCCACCTCATTCATTTTGGGATAGGTTTTGAGGGTGAGAGATCACCCGTGAGGCATTCCCCCCACCATCTAGGGAGCACAAAGGATTGGCGTAAGCTCCATCATCCACAGATTGCCATCCCACTGATATTCCCCACTAAGAGGAAGGCTGGTGGTTCCAAAGCAAAGATGCCACTGTCCATGATGTCTAGTTCCCACTCTTTCCTGGGAGGTTCCACCACCTACAAACACCCTCAAAGGTAAGGATCCCCATCCTGAGATTGTCACCCTACCCAACTTTTGAGGTTGGTCTTCACCCACTCCATCCCTTGGACTCAAAGGAAGAACAAAAATGCATGATAAAGCCGCATCTCATATCAGTGGAGAGGGAGGCACCACACTGCCGTTGTTGAGGAGTTACCCACTTTGATTTCGCTGGTTAAATGAACCCATTTCATCCTCTCTCTCATGTAGAGAGGATGCGTGAGCTCCATCACCCACTACCTCAATCCCACCAGGTCAAAGAGGTCATATCTACCTCCTCTCACCATCCAAAGGGAGGTGAGCCTCGACCATCCCACAGTCCTGGGACTCAATTTGACTTGAGATCTGTTATCACCAAAGCATAGTGCTTGTCCCTTCACCAACACCACTAGTACAACAGGACATAAAGATGATTGCAGTAGTTGCAGATGGAAAAGATGACAACCCAGTTGCACCCATGATAGAGCCTGTGAGTGTCACCCCATCAGAGTCAAGGATAGAGTGCATTTCTTCTAGGAGTACAACCTCACAGGTTGATTCTCCAATAGAGGGAGGTCCGTGCCTCTCAAGTACATGATCACAGTCACCAAAATTATTTGTGCATGTTCAGATTGATCATTCTCTAGAGGACATAGTAGCACATTATCTCATGGAGAAGAAAGAAATCCTGGGATATGATTGGTCTGATGAGGAGAAGATTAGCTTTGATCCCAATGAAGATGATTTGTTGGGAGACTCAGGGTTTGCATGGTAGATACTGGGATCTCCTCGAGAGCAAGAAGCTATGGAAGGTGAAGGCCGAGCAGAAGACACACCCACTCACCCAACACCTCCTAGCACAAATAAAGCAAAAGATGAAAAGATAGATAGATGGAGAAGAGGAAGACTGCAAAAGCCTAGTATTACAAAATAAGCCCCGAGTTCATCCTACATGAGACTAGTCAGCCAGAGTTGGTGCATGTCTTGGACCCAGCCAAGACCTTAACTCTAACAAAGCAAGGTAGCACCAGCATGTATAGGAAGGTAGTGGATAGTACCTCCGTACAAGAAAAATATATCAAGTCCATGGTTGAGCAGCAGGTGAAGGAAGCATTGGCTCAAGCCCATGGAGGATCATCAGTTTCAAATGGGTAGACCCTACCCGGAGGAATTTGATGTAATCCAATATCCTAAGGGTTTCTGCCACCTTCCTTCAAGAGTTTTGATGGTGGGAACCCAGGCACATCACATTTTAGAGCTATTGTTACAATGTATGATAGGCGTTACTTTTCCGCTCTTCTAATAGCTTAGTATATTTTGATTGGTATGAACTTCCCAATAGTTCGTGAAGACATTTTCGAGTTGGAGCAACTCTTATCAAGAGGTTTGCCGGAGCTCAAAGGGGTCATGGGCAATCTTGTAGCATAATAAACCCGTGAGTCCTTTATGACTACATATTCTCGATAACCTAAGTATGAAATGAGCATTTATCAATACATGCCATTGAGATTCTTCTAAAGAATATCCATGGCCTAGTTTCATGCTTAAGGGCTTCACCATCAAAACTTTGAGAAATTAATCAATAAGGTGGCTAGTCTACAAGCTCTTTCACCAGCTTGCCAAGTCAAAGCAGATAAGGTCTGAGAAGAACCCAAGAATGACAGTGGTACATGGGGGGAAGCAACTAGCTAGAGATCCCTGAGAGACCACGACCTCAGCCTCACTTCCACCTCCTCTACCACACCGACCTCGACCGCCACAAGCCCTCCATGGCCTACCCGCCTCCCTCCTCACACATCATCAGAATGGTACATACCCGAGGTAGCTATGGTCCATCTACTATGTTAGATAAACTTAACAAGCCTTATTCATTTAAGAGGGAGGTAATCAAGAAGATCTTTAAGAACCTCTTAAAGAAGCTTGATTTTTAGCTACCTAGAGACCTGAGGAAGTGGCAAAAGCCATGATCCTAACTTTTCCCTACCACCGCTAGGTCATGTTTTGGAAGATTGCTTCACATTTAAGGACGGCTTGAACATAGCTTCAAGATCGGCTTAGTTATCTCAAGGAATACCTTGTGGAACAACCATCCGCCCATTAGGTAATCCTTGGGGATACTTATCCTTCCAAAACAAAGAAGGTTGGGATATCTCCTTTTCCAAAACCTCTAAAAAAGATTATTCAAAAGATCAAGAAATTTTCTTGTGCTCGAGAGTCAAACCTCCAACATCAAGAAGGTTTGCAAGTTGCCAATGTCAACTAAGGAAGGGGAGCTCAAAGAAGCAGAAGAAAGATGTGCCACCCGGATAGCCAAGAGTGCAACCACCACCCAGTCTAGCTCCGCCTACCATTGCGCTACCACATCAATGACTTCTCTACTCGCCTAGCTCTTCTTCTTCTACTAAGAACTCTTCAGGTGGATAAGGACATTAAATCCCTTACCCCACATACTTTACTTGATTTCTACTTTGTACCTCCTATCAAATCCAAGAAATTGAAGAATAAAGTTAGCTTGAATTACATCTGTCACTCGATGGGTTGTCAATCTATTCCTAATGATAACTCTTCAAGTCAAAATAACTATAAAATTTGATCTCCTCTCTCATTTGAGTTGATTTTCCTACTTTGAATACTGGGTTCCTCTTGAGATAGACTTGGAATCATCCACTGAGGGTCCCATAGAGAAGCTGTAGGTGAGCATGTGGTAGAACCTTCCATTACCGCCACAAGAGATCACCAAGTCAACCTCCTAGTGGCAAGGTTCTACCTTGTGGCGCACCTCAAGATAGAGGAAATAAGTCATTGGTAGAGGATCGAGAAGCCCTCCACATGGGGGATGCTCCACCCTTGGATATGCTTGTGGAGGATCAGCCAAGGTGGACTACAATGTCTCTCTCATCTAAGAAAGTTGTCATCTAAGCTAAGCATATGATGTGTCTTATCCAAAGAGATGAGAATCATTAATCAAGGCTCTCCTTGATCACGAGATATGCTTAGCTTCGGTGACACTATTGGTGAGGCACATTATTACACAAAAAGAAGCCCAAGGGATCACTTTCATAGATGAAGACCTTCTTCTGGGGGA
Source organism: Cymbidium sinense (assembly GCA_021442155.1). Lineage (NCBI taxonomy): Eukaryota > Viridiplantae > Streptophyta > Magnoliopsida > Asparagales > Orchidaceae > Cymbidium > Cymbidium sinense. The sequence goes on along the minus strand of CM038221.1, from coordinate 30,796,366 downwards.
CATGGAGCACAACTGTTCCCTCTACATCATAGTTGACATGGGCAAATTTAGACTTGCCAGAGTTCTCATCGATCCAGGTGCATCAGTGAATATTATGAGTCTAAAGACCATTGCCTATTTGAGGATAAACATCTCCACACTCCGAGGAGATCGGATGATGTTGAGAGGATTCAACGAACAAGGAAAGCAGACTTTATGTTCCACAGTGTTACCTTTGGAGATAGGTGGCGAAGAGCCAAGTTTTACATAATTGATTTGAATACTTCATTCCTTTGCTTTTGGCCTTGGATACATCAGAATAAGATAATTCCATCCTCCCTCATCGCATCAAGTTCAAGGATGGGATTGAATACTATGTCAAAGGAGATGAAAAGCCATTTTTTAGTTAGAGGTTGAGATTTATGAGGATGCAACCTACTATCTTCCTCAAAACACCCTTTCTGTGAACTTGGACAAAATTCAAATTCAAAAGAAAAGAAAAGAAAAAAGAAAAGGAAAGAAAAGTGAAAACAAGAAGAAAGGGTGAAGAAGAAATAGAGCATATCACATTCCACCCACGTTCATTCCATCATATGGACATGTGGGTAGGATGACTCAACCTCCACGGCAGGTAGAGATAGTTCTAGAGGTGGAAGACCCCCTGGTTGACAGCCGGCCAACAGGGGTTATGTTTCAGTTCATAGGAGTATCCCTACTATTCACATAGACTTGGAATCGCTCAAAAGATGAGTCTAATGATGCGATAACCCCTCTCGGGTTCCATTGGAGGTGACTTTCAATCGCGGCATGAAGATGGCCTCAGATAAAGCAAGTATTAGAATGGGTTTATGTGAGACTATTAGGCAGCAGCTGGGAACTTTAGCTCTAACCTTACTTTCATCTCAAAATATTGAAGGTTTAGTAGTTAAATAAGTGTCTAAGTCTTCCATGGATGTGAAGCCAAAGAGATTCTTTTTAGGATCATCATCCTCAAGTCCTGAAGTTGATGTAGAACTTGAGGAGGATTCATTTAAAGAATTAATGGAATTACCATTTAAGTTTTACTCACCTTGTGTTCATAATCTTATACAGAAAGGTTTGGTTCCCCACACATGGTCACATAGGTTGAGTATTTTGAAGCTATGGAATAATATAGGAAGCACAATCAAGACTAGGATGTTAGGTGGGTCGATGATGATGATTACTGCTTAGTTGTTACCAATCATTTGGAGTATGATAGGTTCTTTTCACACAACACCAACTCTTATGAGAATGTGTGTTTAGAAATCTCAGATGATCAGATGATCTCAAATCAAGATGCACCTCGAATTTGAAGAGGAGATTCATTCAACAATTGACAAGCTTAAAGAAATCAACCGAGATAGAAGAAAATTCCGCACATACGCCATTTAATTGTGAATGAAGAAAATGACTTAGTTAGGCTATTGAGTTTAAGGACTTTGCATGGAGTTATGAAGAGAGATGCTGGATTATCTCCGGCGTAGTCCACAAGCTAATAGATCTAGCTAACCCTATCAAGCAAGCTCTAGATGCATGCAATTAGAAATCGAACAACATGTCATTTGAAGTCAAGATCGATGTTGGTTTCATTAGGAAGAAAAATATCCTACGGTTAGCGATTGTGTCTTAAGAAGAAGAATGGCCAAATTCATATTTGTGTCGATTTCAGGGACTTAAATAAGGCATGTCCTAAGGATGAGTTTCCTCTTTCTATACCAGAATTAATGGTGGACATTGCCTCATCTCATGTAGTGTTTTCTTTCATGGATGGGTCATCTGGCTACAACCAAATCAAGATGTCTCCTGAAGATGAAAGAAACACCACTTTTCAAACCCCGATCAGAATCTTTTGTTATAAGGTCATGCCTTTTCATTAAATGCCCACCTCGAGCTTAACTCAACCATGAATATCCAGGATGGTTGAGTGAGAGATGCTTTATCCAACCTATTGGGGAAAGGCAAGCCATTTTGACTTGTCAAAAATGAATTGGATGCTAAGTGTCAACATGTCTTTGAAGATATCAAGCAATATTTGGGTAGCCCGGTTTAGCAACCCCTATCCGGGAGGCCACTCATCTACTTTCTTGCATTGGATGATCTCGAGGCTCTGACAATAATGAAGGAAGGAGAGTGCTCTCTACTATCTCACCATCATCGATTCCTTAAAGGCGAATTACCTATTGAGAAATATTGCTAGCTTTGATCTTTGCTTCCCAAAAGCTACTATATGCTTTCAAATAGGTGAACTTGATTTCTAATCCACTCATATCTTTGACTGATATGATGTTTGGAACGATGGTCCATGATTCTCTCATAGTTTGATATCACATTCATACCCCTCAGTGCGGTAAAAGGATAAGCACTAGCGGATTTCTTAGCTGCACACCCACTTCATGCTGATTCTCCACTTAGTGATGATCTCCCTGATGAACAAATCATGAACTTAGGGAGGTTGACAACCACCGATGGGAGATGTATTTTTTTATGGTGCGGCTTCTTTTCATAAAGGGAAGCACCGCGATCTCTTCCAGGAAAGTAGGGTAGGAATAGTTCTCTAACGGATCACGATGTGATGATTCTCATACTATCTTTTCCAACGCACCAACAATGAAGTATGAGGCTTTGATTGTGGTCTAGAGTTAGCCATCCTATCGTGTCGAGCATCAACATCTTTGGGATTCTCAGTTGGTCATCAATCAGATTGGGTCCTACAAGGTTCTCAAACCCAAGCTTCGTCATTACCATGAGTATACCATGAAGCTGTTGGCCCAAATCCAGAAGTCACCATCTACAAGGTTCCCTGAGCAGAGAATGCAATAGTAGATGCCTTGGCCAAACTTGCCAAAGAATTGGCATGTCCGGAAGATGTGTCCATTCCAATAAGGGTCCAAAATAGATAAGTTTTATCCCTTATTGATGATGAACTCATCGAGAGACTTTCTCTTGAAGGGAGGTTGTTGCCAAAAGGATGAGTGGATTGTTGGCAATAGACTATTTGAACACAGCAAACTACCTCAAGAAAAGTCACAAACCCATCGGGTGAAAGAGAGCTCTCTCCTATGCTCGTTGATGGCACCATTCTGGTCCTTTGACCAAATGTGGTTACGTTGTTTAGATAAACATGAAGCTTGTGGCATTATGAGGTACATTATCAATCAGCCCAAGATGAAGATGAAGATCAAAGACTAGGATACTCGGCCTTGATGATTACTGCATGGATGTAGCTAGGGATGCCATCAATGTCGGTGCATGGTGTGGCTCTCCACCAACCACCCAACATTCTACTCTACCCTTCATGGCCATTTGAGTGTTGTGCCGGCATTGTGGGTCCGTCGATCCTCCTTCTTCCAAGGGTCGGTTCATTTTAAACGCCATACTACTTTTCCAAGTGGCGAAGCAATCCACTCGGAGGTCTTCGACATGTTCAATTTTTCAGAAACCATATATAGATTCGGGGAGCCTTGATGAATTATATTCGATAATGGTACTACATTTAAAAGCACCAAGATCAACAACTTCATTAGAAGATATGATATAGATTGGAGATACTCCACCATCTACTACCCCAGAGCAAATGGCTTAACAAAAATATTTAACAAAACTCTCATCTAAATACTAAAGAAGACTCTTGATGACAATAAGCGGCAATGGAATGCGTTGTTGGTTGAAGCCTTGTGGGCCTACCGCACCACATATCGAACTCCAACTCAATCTCCCCCCTTTTTCTTAGTGTATGGGTTTGAAGCCATTCTACCTTTAGAAGTTTAACTCATCACTAAGGATAGCATTAATAGCAAGATCACTCTGAGCGAATGCAAAGTTGTGGTTAGAAGAGCTTGAAGGTTTGGAGGAGAGTCAGCATATGTTCAACCTAGTTGTACAAGTCCAAAATGATTCAAGCTCACACAACGGTCCACCCTAGGTCTTTCCAAGTAGGAGAACTTGTGTTAGTCTAAGGAGACCAATTGTTGCCCTGAAAGATGGGAGGCAAGTTTGAACCCACTTGGGAAGGCCCTATGTCATAAAGAAGGCATACCAAGGAGGATCTTATCGACTTATTGATTGTAAAGGGAACACCAATGCTTCCAATTAATGGGCAATATTTGAAGAAATATTACCCATAAAAATCATGTTTGAAAATAACTCTATCAAAAGAACAAAAATCTGATTCCATTTCATCAAAATCTTCTCTTCTTTCGAAGCGTTGTTTACTTGTCTTGTGAATCCACCATGACATATCTAGGATAGGTGTAAGAGTCCCTCAGCGGCATCCTATCTCTCTTTCACAACACAAACATAATCTCATAGCACTATTAGAATAGGTGTGAGAGAACCGAAGAGGCATCCTATTTCGATTAGCACAACTAAGTTAGGTGTAAGAGAACCCGAGCATCATCCTTTCTTAGTGGGAAATCCCAGTTGCCATTCGTGGCACCACTTCATCAAACTCCTCAGTGTGTTTAAGTTAAGCATAAAAGTCCCCCAGAGGCATCCTATTTCTTTTAACACATGCACAAAAATAAACATAAATCTTTTGTCTCATACTATTTTGATGTGGGAGCAAGCCCCCTGTGGCACTCACTCATTAGTTGCTCTAGGTCGGGTCTACAAGCTACCTCGCTAGTATGTCACCCTATGATCACTTCTTGGAAGATGTGAGTCCCCACGCTTTCTTCCTAATTTGACCATTGCAAATGAACGAGCGCCTTGTTAGTTTGATAGGCTTCACTGCCTAGTTAGTAAGCTACCTCATGCTAACTTTATTTAAGAAAATGTGAGTCCCTGCTTCCTTCTTGAACTAGGCATCATGCACTAACTAGGTCAAGTATATTCGAGGTTTAGGATAAGTCTCTCAGAGGCTCCTTTCCTCTTGACTATGTTTGAGTCGATATAAGTCCCCCAGTGGCATTCACTTGGTAATTGCCTAGGTTGGGATACTGTCGGCGAAGACATACTATCGCAATCAATTCTACTATAAGAGGATGTGAGTCCCCAAGCTTTCTTCCTAGGCTGATTATTGTAAACCAATGGGTACCTTAGGTTGGTTGATGTTCTCTATGCTGACAGCGACTTACCCGGTGAGTAGACCACTCTTGGCAGATGTGAGCCCCCGAGCTTTCTCCTTAAGTTGGACACCGAATACCTTTTTGATATATGACTAGCCATGTCATCTTCTCCAGGGTATTGGATTAAGCCTTTAATGCCCCATCCCCTGTGGGCATTCTATTTGGATCACGTCTTTTGCGACCCCATTTAGACACTACCTGGGTTACTCTTGGATTGGACAGTCCCCTTTTCTAGTAGCCACCTCTATGGTTGGAGAATTTGTTTAGGAGATGCACAGATTCTCCCTTGGTTCAGTAAATCTGAGATAGGTATAGGCTGATATAAGCTCCTGCTCAGTTTGATCCCTCGCAAACCAGCACGGTCCATGTTAAAAGAAACTAAACAAATTAATTCTCTTGTGGATTACCAAGCAGGCATCCTATCTTTAGGGAAGTGTCAGCAGAACTCCCTATAGGAATTGCCTGACTACCTGAGTTAAGATAAATCCCCAGGTCGGTACTCACTCTGTAATCGCTCTTAGGCCGGGTTCAATCTATTTTTACCACAAGCGTTACCCGGTAGTCATTCTTTGGAAGATATAAGACTATGAGCATTCTTCTAGCATGATTGTCATACGAGCAACCCTAGGTCGGGTTTAATTTATTTCCCAAAGCACCGATCACCCTAGTGGTCTTTTGTAGTGGAAGATATGAGTCCCCGAGCTTTCATCCCTTAAATTGATCATTACAAACCGAAAGGCACACTTTGGTCGGATAGTTCTCCCATTGGCTGGGAAGCTACTCCATTTGGTTCAGTAAATCTGAGATAGGTCTAGGCTAATATAAGCTTCTTCTCAATATGATCCATCGCAAATCAACAGAATCCATCAAAATAAATCTAAAAATGAATTTAATCTTTGACTATCTTTGAGCTGATTTAAGTTCCTCAGTGGCATTCACTCAATAGTCACCCCTAGGTTGGGTTTGATCTATTGCCTTGCCAACCGATCACCCCAGTGGTTTTTTGTTTCTAGAAGATGTGAGTCACCATGCTTTCTTCTTAAGACTTGACCATTACAAACCAAGGGCATCCCTTTGGTTGGATAGTTGGATAGTCCTATCTTGTGGTTGGTAGACTACTCCCTTTGGATTGATAAATCTAAGTTAGGCCTAGGCCTCCATGGCCCCTACTCAGTACAGTCCATCGCAAACTAATGGGATTCATCATAATCAAAATAAAACTAAAAAAAATAAAATTAATCTTTGACTATCTTTGAGCTGATTTAAGTCCCAGTGGCATTCACTCAATAAGTCAACTAGGTTGGGTTTGATCCGTTGCCTTGCCAACCGATCACCCCAATGGTTCCTTGTTTCTAGAATATGTGAGTCCCTGCACTTTCTTCTTAAGACTTGATCATTGCAAATTGAAGGGCATCCCTTTGGTTGAATAGTCCTACCTTGTGGTTGGTATACTACTCCCTTTGGATTAGTAAATGAGGCGGCCTCCATGGCCTACTCTCGGTCCATTGAACCAATGGGATCCATCATAATCAAAACAAAACTAAAAAAAATAAAATTAATCTTTGACTATCTTTGAGTTGATTTAAGTCCTCCAGTGGCATTCACTCAATAGTCAGCCCTAAGTTGGGTTCGATCCATTGCCTTGCCAACCAATCACCCTAATGGTTCCTTGTTTCTAGAATATGTGAGTCCCCATGCTTTCTTCTTAAGACTTGACCATTGCAAATCGAAGGGCATCCCTTTGGTTGGATAGTCCTACCTTGTGGTTGGTAGACTACTCCCTTTGGATTGGTAAATTTTAGTTAGGTCTAGGCCTCCATGGCCCCTACTCAATGCAGTCCATCATAAACTGATAGGACCCATCATAATCAAAATAAACTAAAAAAATGGAATTAATCTTTACTATCTTTGAGTTGATCTAAGTCCCCCAGTTGCATTCGCTCAAAAGTCAGCCCTAGGTTGGGTTCAATCTGTTTCCTTGCCAATAGATTACCCACGGTCCTACTTTGGAGGATGTAAGTCTATGCTTTCTTCCTAATACAATTCTCGCATATAGGCATTCCCTTTGGTGGTTAGTCCTACTATGTGTTTAGTAGACTACCCCTTTGGATTGTAAATCTAAGTTAGTCTAGCCCATGGCTTCTACCTGTGGTCCATCGCAAACCAACAGGGTCCATCTTAAAATCCAAAACTAAAAATTTTAAACAAACAAACAAAAAATCAATCAATCTAAATCAAATCTTTTGCTCCTCCTCAAGGAGATGCAAATCTTTCTAGTTCCCTAGCCTCAGAATTCTAATCCCTCAGCGGATTTCACAACCCCTCCCTTGTGGATGACTTGAACTTGCCTCCCCAGTAAAGAGTTCACTTTTCTATCCCATGTGGAGTCAAAACAAACACAATTAAATAAACAATAAATTGAAACAAATTCCACCCTCTTTCCTAGCAAAACTTAATTAAAAAAATCAAAATTCTCCCTAGTGAGACTTAAATCAAATCAAACCTCTCATCCCTTTGTGGATGACTTGAACCTGCTTACCTAGTGGATTCCTCCTTCTCTCTTATGTCTTTGACATAAGTAGAGTTACATTGCACTAAATTCTGGATTCCTTCTACACCTTGGGTTAGGAGTAGATCATTTCAGTTAGTGCTTGTGATTGTTCGGTGTTATTGATCATTTTGGTCAACACTAATACGTGCGGTGTACCTTGTCAATCACACCGCACCTATTGGGCGCACTTTGTTGACCTCATTTTTAGAATGAGCTCTCAACCCCTCCATCTTAGACATAGGACTCCTCTTATACTTTAAGAGTTCCTTAACCTTAAGACATATCTAGTGATTAGGTGGACACTCAACCTAGCCCTAAAGACTTAAAAGAGTTAGCCATAGGAATAGGTCATGCCTTAGGGGTGTTAGGAAAATTTATCTACCCTATAGCTTGAACCACATTCCTCACTTTCTTCCTTCAAGTCAAACTCCAATCAAATCAACATCAAAACTAAATCAATTCTAGCTTAATTGATTTTCTCCAAACTCAAATCAATGTCACATGATTGAAACCAATGATTAAAGCTTATGATTGAAATTCTAAGCTCAAAAATTTCCTAAGTCCTTTGATTCCCTCTTAAGGACATAGCCTAAATCAAGTTCAAATCAATTCAAATTCATGAAATTTCTCACAACTCATTTATATTCTCATTTATATTCACATATATAAATAAAATATAAATTCAAATCAATCAAACTAAATCCAACAATCAAATCCAAATTCTAAAATCCAAGTCCTTTGATTCCCTCTTGGACTTAGCTCAAATCGTTCAAATCACTTCAAATTCAAGAAATTTTCTCATAACTCATTTATATTCTCATTTATATTCACAAATATAAATGAAATATAAATTCAAACAACAAAACCAAATCCAAAAAATCAAACTCAAATTCAACCAAAATTTAACCTAAGCCTTTCAAGTCAAAATCATGAACTTACCCAAATCAACTTCAAATCAAGCCAAACCCTTGATTTTTTTTTCATGATCCAATCAATCCTTCAATCATGAATCCAAATATAAACATAAAATTCAATCACTTAACCAAGACTAAATTCAAAAATCAAACCCAAATCAAACTCATGTTCACCTTTTGAACTCAAAATTGTCAAATGAACAAAACCCATTTGACTTCAAACCACTTGCAAATGAATTTATATTTCAATCATAAGTCCATATATGAGTTCAATCAAACTCAAATCAAGCTTGACCAAGCCACTTACCCACTTGCCAAAGTGACCTAAAGTACCCTTATGAGCCAAATTCTAATCCTAACCAAATTGGATTGAGCTAAGCCCATCTAAGCCTCTCATCATGATCAGCAATCATCATGAGATGATCAATCACTCAAATTGGATCAAACTAAGTCAACACTTAGCCAAATGAAACCCAACATAGCCAAAATTCACCATAGATCAAATTGATTGAAACCAATGATCTAAGTTCATTCATGATCAATGTTTGAACTTGACCAAGTCAACATTTGAGCTAACCAAGGCCATCCCAAGTTGACCAAACTTGACCTAAAAAGTAAAAATGAGTCAAAACTTGATCTAAGCCAAATTGATTGAAACCAATGGGTCAAGTTCATTCCAAATTACTTGTTGAACTTGACCAAAGCCTTAATTGGCCAACCAGACCTAGCCTAGTCCAATTGGCCAAGAACCCAACTTGACCTAAAAGATCAAATTGAGCCAAACTCAAATATAAACCAAATTGATTTGAAACAAAGATACCAATCCATTTCATATGACTAACCAAACATGAACCAACTCATGTCCTAACCCAAATAGGTCAAATGGGTCAAATTGGTCAACTTGACCCATTTGACCTAAATGAACTCAATTGAACCAAATTCAAACCTAAACTAAATTTAATCAAACCAAAACCAAAATATTTCAAATGGTCATATGAACTTGGCAATTTGACCAATTGGTCAACTTGAAGTTGACCCATTTTGACCTAAATGGGTCAAAATGAACCAAATCACATCAAACCAACTCCAAATTCAATGAAACTTGGCCTAACCCATTTTTCAAACATACCAAATATGTCTAAATTGAAATCAAGGTCAAATGATCATTTTACCACTAGGCCATAGGGTAACCCAAAATCAAAACCACTTAGAATTTGGTCAATTCCTTTTCATGGACACTTGACATCCTCTTAGTAGAGCAAATGGTCACTAATGGACCTAGTGCACATGACCCAATGGGTTTGGGTCAGCCAATCCCAACCCAAACCCAAAACTGACCACCTCCTTTGAAAATGGCCACATGGAATCCTCCCTACACCTTGTTTGAGCACATGGACATCACCCACTCCTCCTCTGACCAAAACCAAATTCAAGGACACCTTTAATAGCTCAAACAACCCATTGCATAAGCTCAATTGGATCAAAATGACATCTCCTTGCTCGACCGTCCGATAGCTCTAGGGGGATATATACTCCCCCTAATTTGATTTCATTTGCACGATCCCTAATTCGATTGAGTAATAGGAAGCCAGAGGAGCCATTGCCAAGTGATCTCTAGCTTCCTAGAGAGAGTTTGAAATTCCATTTTCTTGATTTTCATAGCTTGAAAAATGGGAGCTCCACTGAAAATCAAACTTAGCCTACACTCAATATCAATCAAATTCCCTTTGTAAGCTCCATGGGGAGCTCAATCAAACTCACCCTTGCTTTTTACCAAGCTCAAAGGCAAGGGAGGAGCTACTTCAACCAAGACCGAGCCTACTTGAAGGAGGAGTTGGCCCATAGGAGAATCCACTCAATCTCAAGACCTCAAACTCTCAACAAAGCTTCATCTCCACTAGACAAAGCTTCTCCAAGGGTCAAGCATCGGTGATCACCTCCGGCGATGTTAGCCATTAAATTGAGCAAATTTTCAATATTGTTTGGAGCTTTGTGAAGTGAATTTTCACCCCCATGATATTCTAGTTATTTGATGTGTTTTCCTTTATGCTTAGATGGTGTGGGTAAGTTTTGGGATTAATCCGAGCTCAATCTAGCTCAGATCATCCCCTAGAAGATGGACTCCTCTCCTTGAGGAAATATGGAAGGATCGTGGATCCATCCACACATTTTGGATGGACGGCCATGATTAAGACACATAGATCCCATGGATTTATCCTTTACAACCGTGACTTTAACCTCAGCCGTCCGGTCCTTGATCGAATGGGTGAGAAGAAAGTGTGTAGCGCCCCGCTGACACGGTGCTACGATGTGACAATTTTAATATCAAATCTCATTGCACCACATGGAAAGCACATGCTGTGTCAATAGTCCACGTGGTGCCGACGGGATTAAACATTAAATTGGGCTTTTAAATCACCTAATTAATCATGGAAACTTCTTAAATTCATATCTAAGCCTAGAAAAATCAAAAAAATATGAAATAAATTGCATTGGATAGATAATTGAACATAAAATATTTGAAAAATAATTTCAATGGATTTTGAATATTTATTTTCTCTAGATTTAGGTTTTATTAGGAATGTTATTTTGTTAATTACCCTCTAATTACTCCACTGATTAATCTAAAACTTCTTGTGCATAATTAGTGGGATAACTCCTGCCTCCCCTAAGTTTTTTGGAATTTATTGGTGGTTTAATTAGAAGAATTGCTAGTTCATTCCTTAATCACTCCCTTAATGTAATTAAGCTTAATTAAAGATATAATTAGTGGTCAAACCCTATGATTGAGTCAATTAAGTTTTGATTAAGTGAATATGAGTATTAGGGAATAATTTTGGGATACTTTCCTTAAGATATTCTTTAAACCCCATTTCTTTGTTAATCCAACCTTAATTAAGGGTTAATTCACTAATTACCCCTTAATTAATTTCATAAAATTCTAAAACTTTTCAAAACTCAATTAATCTATCTTGGGTAGATGCTTAGGTGTTCAATAACCTAAGTACATTAAGGAAATCAAAATCACACTCACATGTGTGAGAGGGGTTATGAAAGTACTTAAATTAAACACCTTAGTTTAATTAATCATTAATCATGAGCCAATTGCATTAGGTACCTTTTCTTTCTTAGGTGCATTATTGATTTAAATTTCTTGTGTGGCTTTATGTCATCTCATTGGCTCATAATTATTTGATTAACTATATTAAGGTGGTGTAGGTAAGGGGTAATTAACTCATTTAATTCATACCTTAACCTAATCAAAATATAAAAATCATCTAATCATCTAAAAATTAAACTAAAATTCCATACACTTGGGGGAAATGGGTTAGGACCAGCAAATTTTTCCATATTTTCTAAGTCAAACATAAAGCCAAATTCAAATAAAAAATCACATTAAGTAATTAAGCTTTCTTATTTCATAGGATTGTCTTTATGAATTAATTAGGGTGAATGTGTTTACATGCTTTCATTACTTTAGTTCTTTCCTAACATGCTAAATGTGTATGTCATATGAATTTCATGCATTCATGCTTTTCAAAAAAAAATCAAATTGAAAATAAAATGTTTCCTTTATGTCAAATTGCATATTTTGGCTAAAGTAAAAATATGGATGGTTATAATCACTACTAAATCCAAAACTATTTTCAAAATCTATAAGTCAAATACCTAAAACTGAAAGTGTGCTACTTATAATTAGTTATAAGCTTGCATGTGGATATAAATATGAAGACGTGCATAGTGTAGCTTTCCTTCCCTTTTCTTTTAGCATAGTTTTGAATAGGATTTGGCAAAGTGTATAGTTCATTTGAAAAGAGCACAACACATGCCTAACCCCATCCCTATTCATCCCTATGCTATTACTTAAGAAGGATATCCACACTTGTACATATAGATTGCATAAATAAAATAAACAAACAAATACAAACTTTTTGCATCTTTCTTTTTCCATTCATTTCTTTTATACACGTGTTTGTACTTAAGGAAAGTGGTATATTAGTCTAGACAACCCCGGGGTTGTGAGGCTTTAAGTAGCCCTAAGTGGGTCCTATACCTTACACCCCTGGTGCTAACAATGGCATTGTACTCACTTATGTCTTTCATACATACATATGTGCATGTGAATAATGGATTAAAGAAACCCCTCTTTTCTACTTAATGAAAATCATGCATCATAAAGCATTTTGATTTTATTAAGTAACACTTCTTAGAATTCATCATAAAGTGTGCTAAATATTTTCATTTGTATGTATAGATATGCTTAGGATTCATCCATATGCATGTTATACATGTTGGGAAAGAAATGAAGTGATGTGTATTTTGTAATATTAATTCATGTTACTTAATCTTAAAATGCCTTTCTTTTTTAATAGGTTTATTTAGGGAAAATCTAAACTTAGGATTAAATAAAATACATAATAAAACATTCACTAAACAAAATCAAACATGAATTCAATTTAGAAATTACTTAGGGTAGGGAAGGAAAAATAAGTTCTCTTCTCTTTTGCTTCTCTTTTACAACTTAGTAATTAATTGTAGGATTCATCCAAACCTAAACAAAGCATCAAATAAAATCAACCCAAATCAATTAAACACTTAAATGAAACCAACCATCTAAGTTGAACATCTTCACACTTAGAGAATCCAAACCTTAAAGCCATAACTAAGCATACCACACAAATCTTCTAAAGCACACACATTAGACTAAGTCACCACTTCTAGCTTTAAGTTAGGGTAGTGCATGGTGTGATGTTTGCTTTCATTTTGTGATATTTTGTTTTAGTCTGGATGTTAGGGTGTATGTGCGTAGAATAAAGGTAGGATGATTTAGTCTAATCATTATTTTCTATAAGGGATTGTGCTTAAGGTGTGTTGTAATAAAAATATAACTACTTTTGTTGTGCAGGTGCTTATACCCCTAAGCATAATCCAATAGGCTAGGTGGACTTGGTTACCCATGTGTGGGGTGCTAAGTCCAATATACATGCTTGAGATTTGTATGGTTTGTTTAACTAATCTATCTTTTGCAGGTGTTAGTTAGATTTACTTTTCCTTTTCATGTAATTTTTGTAATTAAAATTTTGGAATGATTGTTATGGGAGATTAGGATGAGCATTGGTCATAAGATTTCATCTTATGCACCATGTGAAGCCTTTGCAACATCCACATTCAACCATCCAAAAGAAGAAACCAAAGCAGAAAGAAGAAAGAAGAAAAGAAGAATGAAGACCCCCATAACATGAATTTTCTTGCTTGATTGTAAATTAATTCATTTGTAATCTGGGTTGTATAAGGGTAGAGCTTAGCTACCCAATTTATTTTCGGGTTTGTGCGGTGGAGCCCAACCGCAAATGGCCTTTTATTCTTTTGCATTAGCTTTATAAAATGTTTGATGTTTTGTTTAGCTTGTGCATTAAGATGACATCATTTTCCTAGTTTCTTCCTTGCTTGATGTATGTCCTGGATGATGATTAGGCTCTTAGAAAAAAATAAATCTTCTACCAAATTAATCAACTCAAAATTAAAAATAAACTACTCATAACCTCATTTAAAGCCTAAGTTAAAAATCAAGATAAAAGAATTAGCAACCCATTAGCTAGATGTGTATTTCTTTTATAACATCATGTATAAAAGTATATTATTTCACTCTTGATTAGAGGGCTTCCATCTTTACCAGAGAACTTAGCTTGACCTTTGAGAGCTATGGTGAAAACACACCTCCCCCTTCTTGCTGATTTTGGCTCATAATCTCATTTTTCATGCATTATGCATATGAATCCTATAAGTCTGAGTCAAAATGATTGTCCAAAATGAAAATAAAAATGTAATATGAATTGCATTAGATCTAGGTCATTTTTCATGCCCTTACATGATCTAGTCTCTTAGGGAATGATTTTAAGGACTTAGTCTCTTTCTAAAATAAATAATAGTCTAGCTATCTTGCATAAAGCATATGACTTGCCTACATGAATTTAAAATCTAGGAGGAGTTAGTTGGCGGCCACCCCCAGGTGATTGTAAGTCAAAGCAGTTAGGTGGTTTGTCCTCTCTTGTGGAGGCAAACCAAATACCCATTTTTGCCTTAGATTTAGGTTGTGCTTTTGGCCCTCGCCAAAGCTCCTTAGATTTAGGTTCTGAGATTGCTTCTCCCTTCTATGAGCCATAAGCATAAATTCCTCACCTCTTAGGCATTTCCATAACCTTGTATTGTGGAATTATAAGCCCTAAATTTCTAATAAAAATTCAACTCAAACAAATTAAATCAATTTCAAAAATATAAAGCCCAACCATAGGATAGTTTGAGATGCTCGCTAGATTTCCTAGCATCGTGAGCATCTCCTACTTATCTTCCTTTGGCTTTGATAATAACTCTCTCTCTTTGATCAATCTCATTTGATCTTCTAAAATAAACTAATCGATTAATAGTCCTACCTATTGAAATCTTTGGAAACAATGATCATTTACTTTAATCGAGAATATTTCTAAGGAATCCCCTTCCTTATGATGTAATTAACTATGGGGCTTGCCCTCTATATGAAATGAACCCGGTTTAAAATAAACTCTGCTTTACTTTTCCATGTAAAGTAGGGAAGAATCTCTGGTACACATGCAGACCCATTATCCCTAGGAGTCCTTATTCAGGTGATTAGGTCCATTATAGGGTAGTGACTTCTATCTTTCAAGATAGTACACTTCTCCTCAATGTCATACTCGATCACCCTAATAAGAACATCTATGGATCTACGTGATGTCAAAATGCAAAAGGGTATATTTCTATCTTCATTTTATCCACATAGATTGAAGATGGAAGTATTACTCTTAGAAATTGAAAAATATTTCACCACAACATTATGTATGCTCTAGAGTATACACCATTTTTTTCAATTTAAATCACTGCAGGGCTTGTTATATCCTTCTATATGCTATTATAAGCTGGTTTGAGTTATTTCCTGTGAGATTTAGGTGATTTTGTTGTAGTTTTTTATATGTATTAAAAAAAATTAAAAATATCTCAATGTAAAATTTTAAAAGACTAGTCACTTAGAAAGTTAGAAAATGATGTAATTAATAAAAACATTTTATATCTTTAAGACAGTAATGCCAACTTTTGAGAAGATTTTAATTTACCCTTTTATCAAAATTTATTATTATCATTTTAAGATTTACATGCATAACACTTGAGCTCTTATAAATTGTATTGAATTTAAAGATTATATATATATATATATATATATATATATATATATATATATATATATATATATATATATGTAAATAGACACTTAAATATGTTAAAACAAAAAAATGAGCCTTAAAATATTATCCAACACCTTTCTTTCAAGAAGGGTGAACATAAATTATCAAAGATTTTTTTCTTCAATATTATTAGATTAGTTTTGATATAAGCATAATATAAATTTTATTGAAAATTTTGGATGATATATTTATTTTCAAATAAATTGAATAATTTTGATGTTTATTTTCATAAAAAATTTGAGTTGCATATTAAATTTACATAAATAAACTTTAGACAAATAATCTAAAGAACAGAAGGCTCAAACGACGAAATAGATAAATGGAAATAAATGGGTATGCACACCAATTTATATGCATAGTTGATTTGAATTCTTGTTTTTATAAGTAAAATATTTTATCAACCCATATTAATTTTTATGAACCTATAGTTTAAATATAAATGCGAGAAATTCATGTTTTATTTTTATATAAAAAATTAAATACATGAAAAATCAATATGTAAACTATAATAATCATTATATGCAGTTGCAAAATTGGAATTTTAAGTAAAAATGGATGAAAAGGTTTACCTAAGCATTCTCTAGGGTTGGACCAACTGAAAAAAAACCACAGATGCAAGATGTGTTATGAAAGTTCACTCATCCCCATTAGAGAAGGTAAATTTTGTTAGAGAAATAATAATTGTAATAGGCATTAGTATTGGTTGAGAATTGTAAATCACAAAAAATTTTAATATATATTCAAATAATTATTCAAAATTTTATCTCTTATTAAGTATTCAAAATAAATATTCAAAATTTTATGAAACTTTGTATAAAATTTTATCTCTTATTATGTCTTAATATATATTCAAAATAAATGATTTATCTTTTATAGTTTTAAATAAAAATTAATATTTATTAAGATTTCCTAAATATAATTTTTCATCAAAAATAATTTTCAAATTAGTTTACAGAGTGTATAGAGTGTACACTCTGGAGTGTACAGACTATACACTCGAGAGTGTACACTATGTACAAAGCTGCACTCTTAGGAATATAGAATGTACATGTAATGAGTGTATAAAGTGTAAAGAGTGTAAAGAGTGTACAGAATGTACACTCTAGAGGATGTACAAAGGATATAGCAAGTCTGATAGTGGTTTAAAACTAAAAATTGGATGTACGCTCTAGAGTGTACAAAGTGTATGCATGAAAAACTATACCAAAATTGCAAAAATCTTTCTAGAAATAACTCAAACCAGCTTCTAATAGCATGTACAAAAGATATAGCAAGCCCCACAATGCTCTAGAGTGTACAAAGTGTATGCATGGAAAACTATACCAAAATCGCAGAAATCTTCCTAGAAATAGCTCAAACCAGCTTCAAATTGCATGTACAAAAGATATAACAAGCCCCACAGTGGTTTAAAACTAAAAAAAGGGATGTACACTCTAGAGTGTACAGAGTGTACACATGGATAACTGCTCCAAAAACTCCCAAATTACCAAATTCTACAAAGCCAATATTTGTTCTACCCTAATATCAATTTTTCCATTTAAAATTATATAAAGACTTCATATACAATTTTACCTACTATTTCTAGTGCTATAACAATTTCCAAAAAAAATTAAATATACATATATAGCATAAGTTAGGAGTTATAGGATGCATCAACAATTTCCTTCAAAGGAGCTATGGATAAGCCTAAAACTCCCAAATCCAAATTCTACAAAATATATTTGTTGCTAATATCAATTTTTCCATTTAAAATTATGTAAAGACTTCATATACAATTTATCTCGTTTCTAGTGCTATAATTTCCAAAAAATTAAATATACATATATATCATAAGTTAGAGTTATGATGCATCAACAATTTCCTTCAAAGACTATGGAGGTGTCACCATATACAAGTATATCTTTCTTAGAAATGTGTTAACTTCATCAATGCATCTTAATGATTCCTATTTTATTATAGTCTATAATTTTCGTCACTAAACCCAAATATCTATCATAAATTTATTAGCTAATTTCAAACATTATAAATACATAAGTGATATCATGATTAACCATATCAAGTCCATCCTAGAGTCTTAGCTAAACATATAAATGATGTTTCAAATTCACACAAGAAGAACATACCTTCGCCTCTTCATTCTGAATTGAGTGATGACGGAAACGTCCTTTGGTGTCATAAAGAATCCTAACATTTAATATGTATTGCAACCATCTGGCAGTCAATATTCTACAACTCAATTATTTCATAGTTAAACAAAAAACAGTGTAAGCAAACTCTGCTCTGAAGAAGTTCATCTTTTTTGGTCAATCTTGGTGCTCAACCCAGTCCACTATAGGTCTATTAACCACTGTCTCCATATATTTACACACAAACATGCTACAGTCAACACTGTTCTATTGGACTGGTATGATCACTTCGATTGGCCATTCCTGAAGATTTCTCTCAAAAGCCTAGCCATCATTTTCAACAAGTAATTTGATCTACATAAGAACCAAACAAAGTCAATAAGTTTGTTACAAATTATGCATTTAGGAAAAATTGAAAATGACAAGAATTCTTATAATATCAGGAAGAATAGCCTTATGGGTTGGGTTTGGCAGTGAGTTATAGAAGAACCATGCTCGTTTCTTAATATGTCCACTAGTAGTGTCCAATGTTGATTATTAATCATTGGAAGTAAGAGTAAATCAGCCCTTAAAATACTATCTACAGTAATATGTTGGATGTACATTTTGCTTTCCTATGTCATGCCATATTTAGCATAACTCTATAAGAATTTGAAGAAAAATTAAATTAACTAGCTTATAAATAACAAAAATTTGGAAGGCATCTTATAACCCAATCGTCCTTGCATGAACTCACCTAGTGAAGACATGAGATATATAGATAGG
The DNA here is from genome assembly GCA_021442155.1 of Cymbidium sinense. NCBI lineage: Eukaryota > Viridiplantae > Streptophyta > Magnoliopsida > Asparagales > Orchidaceae > Cymbidium > Cymbidium sinense. The sequence goes on along the minus strand of CM038221.1, from coordinate 30,777,688 downwards.
GGACATATAGCCCAGGATAGATATTATTCTTCTCGGCCAACAAATAAGCAAAGGCATCAACATGTGCATCTAATAAATATTGATCTGTCAGTAATTCATCAATTTGGCCTCTAACAATAATGATATTTCTGGCCGAGAATACACAATCACTCCTACATGTGAGCGGCATGGGCATGTGAACAATCTAAATCAAAGGGTGATTTTGTGGAAACTGAATGGAATAGACTAAACAATGACTTGTTCTTAAATCGGGCACAACATGTGTCAATGAGTTGCAACATTAGCTTGGGTAAAACATCTCTTGATGAGAAGTCTATGGTCTTATGTGCCTCAGCTAGCTGCAACAAATCAAGAAGGTTTAAGAGCTGTATACAATATAAGCTAAAGTAAAAAACTTCTAAAATGAAGAATACCTTCTCCTAATGTTCCTCAACCACTTTTATTGTAGTTGCTATTTGTTCCTCTATTGTAAGAACCTCTCTCTTAACCTACATAAGAAATCATTGGAATCAACTTTATTAGATTAAAGTGGTAAGGAAGACATGAAATACCTTATGCTCTCTCTGCATCTTGTGTGGCAACAAAAGCTAGATTTGTCATGTTGTGCATCATCTTATACACTTATGAATGGGGATGAGATAGGTTTTCTCTTTCTAAGTTGTCTGCCTTCACACCATGTTCTATGCTTCCCAGTAAAGGTTGAGTAGTATCTTTATCTGATATGTGGTCTTCTTGTAAAATCAACTATCCATCTTTTACTAAGGTAGTTTCTGAAGGCCCCTCTGGATATGTGCCATGGGTGGCTGCCCCTATGCTAGCCTCCTCATGAGCTTCCCCCATGCTTGGACCCTCTTGCAACCATCTGATGATAAACAAATCAATACCATCTACTCTCTTAATTATTAAACCTTCAAAAAATGATACTATATCCCCAGGGCCCTAAAAGCTAAAAGTATCTTATCTATCTCAACACTTTCTGGAGGGGTAGTAGCGAATGGCAATAGATACATGGAAGGAGGAGAAATCGAGGATAGATCACGGGCTTCACTCCATTGACTTTGGGGCTGTGGGTTGGCTATGACAGACAGCTTCAAGGAGCATCTCTTCTTTATTATGTCTTTAATAGGAAGACCTTGTTACACCAATAAGAAAGTGTGATAATTTCTAATATGAATAAATCAATTTTGATGTAAATGAAATAAATATAATTAATATTATCTAGTGTCCTTGCAAACCACTAATGGAATCCTCTACAAACTTTATTTTGGCCACCGTAACATATGTGACTTTGCAGAATGAATGGTTAGCCTTAAGATTCTTGTGTGCTTTGCAGCCCAAATCTACATCAAAGATTTATATAATTTAGCTTCACTGTATGGCACAATATAAATTTGGATATGTAAAACATACCATCAGAAGAGTAACAAAGCCACTCATGTACCTGAGTGCCTTTTGCATCAAAATGTTTGATGTAATAATATCAAATTGTGAAACCAGGAAGCTCCAAATGGCTTATGGCCAATTGTAATCAATCAATTTCTCTATGTCATTAGCATAGGAGATCAAGTCCATGCCACTCTATAATTATGATAAATAAATAAAAGATTCAAAAAAAAATTGTATGTACAACTGCACAAACTGTGTTGAGGTCAATAGGTGATCCAACTTCTCAATTTTATTCTTAAAATCAATTGAGTTGGACTTCAACAGTGGAGATTTCTACCATATAACCTTCTCCTCTTTGTTTGGCATCTCTACAATTAAAGCAGCTTCATCTACTGTGAAAGGAATGTAGTGGCCACCAATGTAGAAAGCCTGCCTTTTTATATTCCAGCATGACATGATTGATGAAAATTGAATCTTGTTGAATTACAGGCATTCTAATGAATTGATGAACATGTAACCTTTTTAAAAGTATAATAACTTCATCAATAAAGTGGCCTGAAATAGAATCAAGCACTACTAATGGCGGATGGCCTGCATCTAAAAGTTATCTATTTCCCAAACATTTTATGCTTCAAATAAAAAGTGAATTAATGAGAACATTATCTCCAGAATGGAAATCACCTAAATCCCTCGGGAAATAACTCAAACCAGCATGTAAAGAGGATATAGCAAACCCCACAATGGTTTAAATTAAAAAAATGAGTGTACACGTGAAAAACTGCACCAACAAACCCCAAATCCTCTTAGAAAGTACAATAGCATGTACAAAAGATATAGCAAGCCCCACAGTTCTTTAAAATTGAAAAAAGGGTGTACACTCCATAGTGTATAGAATGTACGCATGGAAAACTACTCCAAAAACTCCAAATAGCTTTTAATGACATGTACAAAAGATATAGCAAGCCCCACAGTGGTTTAAAATTGAAAAAAAAAAAGGTGTACATTGTAGGGTGTATAGAGTGTACTCATGAAAAACTACATAAAAATCACCCAAATTCTCCAAGATACAACTCGAACCAGCTTATAATAGCATATAGAGAGGATATAGCAAGCCCCATAATGGTTTAAAATTGAAACAAAAATGGTGTACACTCTAGAGTGTATAGAGTGTACTGTTGACCTCATTTTTAGGATGAGCTCTCAACACCTCCATCTTAGACATAGGATTCCTCTTAGACACTAAGAGTTCCTTAGTCTTAAGACACATCTAGTGATAAGGTGGACACTCAACCTAGTCTTAGAGACTTAAAAGGGTTAGCCATAAGAATAGGTCATTCCTTAGGGGTGTTAGGAAAAATTGTATACCCTTAGCTTGAACCACTCCTCACCTTCTTTCCTTCAAGTCAAACTCTAAATCAATCCTATGTGATTTTCTCAAACTCCAAATCAATCTTATTTGATTTTCTCCAAACTCAAATCAACTCCATGTGATTGAAATCCATGATCAAAATCCATGATTGAGATCCATGATTGAAACCCATGAATGAAATTCCTAAGTCCAAATCTTTCTTAAGTCCTTGATCTTCCCTTAAGTACTTAGCCTAAATCATGATCAAATCATTTCAAATCCTTGAGATTTTCTCATAATTCATTTAGATTCTCATTTATATTCACATATATAAATGAAATATAAATTCAAACTAATCAAACTAAACTCAAAATTCAAAATCAATTCATGAAATTTCCTAAGTCCTTTTAAATTACCTTTTAAAAGATTTAGCATAAATTCAATCAAATCAATTCAAACTCATGGGATTTTCTCATAACTCATTTATATTCTCATTTATATTCACATATATAAATGAAATAAATAAAATCAATCAAATCAATCAAATTTCAAACTCCAAAATTTCCTAAGTCTTTTAAATTCCATTTAATGGACTTAGCCTAAATCATGATCTTCAAATCCTTGAAATTTTCTCATGGCCCATTTATATTCTCATTTATATTCACATATATAAATGAAATATGAATTCAAACAATCAAAACTAATTCCAAAAATCAAACTCAAATCTACCTAAAATCCAACTTAAGTCTTTCAAGTCAAAATCTTGAACTTAGCCAAATCAACTTCAAATCAAGTAAAACTCTTTATTTTTTTCTTCATGATTCAATCAACCCTACAATCATTAATCCAAATTTAAATATAAAATTCAATCACCAAATCAAAAATCCAATTCAAAAATCAAACCCCCAAATCCTTTCATATTCTTCCTTTGAATATAAAATTGTCAAATGAATCAAAACCCATTTGACTTCAAACCACTTGCAAATGGATTTATATTTCAATCATAAGTCCATTTACAAGTTCAATCAAACTCAAATCAAGCTTTGACCAAGCCATTTGACCCACTTAGGCTCACTTCACCCAAAGTGACCTAAAGTATATGAGCCAAATTCTAATCCTAACCAAATTGGATTGAATCAAACTCACCTACTCTCATCATGATCAAAATCATCATGGGATGATCAATCACAAATTGGGTCAAACCAAGTCAAACCTAAGGGTTGACCAAGTCAACACTTAGCCCAAAATGAAACTTAACTTAATAAAATTCCACCATAGGCCTAATTGATTGAAACCATTGATCTAAGTTCATTCATGAACTATGTTTGAACTTGACCAAGTCAACATTTGAGCCTAACCTTTGTCAATTGGCCACATGACCCAAGTTGACCCAACTTGACCTAAAAAGTCAAAATGTGTCAAAACTTGATCTAGCCAAATTGAATCAAACCAATGGGTCAAGTTCATTCCAAATCACTTGTTGAACTTGACCAAAACCTCAATTTAGACCTAACCTAGCAATTGACCTTGAACCCAACTTGACCTAAAGGGGTCATGTTGAGCCAAATTCAAACTTAACCAAAATTGATTGGAAATAAAGATAAAAATCCACTCCATTGACTAACCAAACCTAAACCTACCCTTGACCTAGCTCAAATAGGTCAAATGGGTCAAATTAGTCAACTTGACCCATTTGACCTAAATGAAGTCATATGAGCCAAATTCAAAACTAAACTAAATTGAATCAAACCAAAGCCACCAAAATATTTCAAATGGTCATATGAACTTGACCCAACCCTTGGTTTGACCCAATTTGACCAATTGGTCAACTTGACCCAAGTTGACCCATTTTGACCTAAATGGGTCAACAAGAGCCAAACCTTATCAAATGAATTCCAAATCCAATGAAACTTGGCCAAACCTATTTTCTCCACATACCCAACATATCCAAATTAAAAAATTAGCCAAATAACTATTTTAACCCTAGGTCATAGAACAAATTTTGGTCTAATCCATGGGTAATTTGGTCATGCCCTCTTCATATCAACTTGATGCCATCCTAATAGCTCGAGTGGACCCAATGAAGAGTGGTGCACCTAACCCAATGGATTTGGGTCATTAAATGGACCCAAAGGCCAAACCACCCCATGGGTCAAATTGACTCATTCAAATCCTCCTCCACCCAATTTGATGCACATGGGAGGTTGGCAATCCACTCAGCCTCAAACCCATGCCAACTCAAGATCAAAACAACCTTCCCATTATGGTCAATTGGATCAAAATGGCAGGGATGTCATGTCCTTGCCATAGGGGAGATATACTCCCCTAATTCTTGAAATCATGATTCCCTCATTCGATTGAAACCTAGAGTGTTAGGAAAGATCGAGAGTCATCTAAGCTTTCTAAGAGGATTTGAAAGTGATCTTCTTCTCCATTGAAAATAGGGAGCTCACTTGAACCTTCAACTTCCTCTACACTCAAACCAATCCCAATTCCTCTTGCACACTCCCTCAAAGGATCAATCCGAGTGCACTCAAGCTCTCATTTGAGTTCTCAAAGCAAGAAGAGCCTCAATTGGATCAAAGCCACAAAGGAAGTGAAGTGGTGTTGGTGCATAGAAAGATCCACTCAACCCAAGGCTCATCAACAGGCTTCTCACTAGATGAAGCTACCTCGAGCAGTCGGTGATCACCTTCGTGAGGTATGAATTTTGACCACTTAGCTTAGGGTGTTGGTCTTTGTGAAAGAATTTTCAAGTCATGAGAAATCCACCATTGGATGCTTCTGTTTAGCTTTAGATGGTGTGGGAACAATTTTGTTCCAATCAAGCTCAATCGAGCTTCGGATCTTCCCAAGATCATGGACGGCCTCCATTAATCCAAGGGAAGAACTGGGTAATCCAGCATCCATGGATGGGCCAAGATTATTCCGCATTTAGAAATTCTTTATCCCTCTTGAAATTATGATCCAGTCATTGATCCTTGATCAAACGGTAGGGATCAGTTCCCACCACGCTGCCATTTGATGGGACATTTAGTGAGGCTCATACCGCATATGGCGTCTTGCATGAAGTGTCAGTGAGCTCAGGGATTAGTTAGAAAATTTAATTAATTCTAACTAATCTCCTAATCTTCAAAAATTCATATCTCCCTCAATAAAATTCAAAAAAATATGAAATAAATTTCTATGAAAAGATAATTCAATCTAGAATATTTTAAAAATCATTTCAAGAGATTTTGAATTATCCTTTTCTCTAATTTTGGTTTTTATTGGAAACTTTATTTTGCTAATTATCCCTTAACTAGTCTCATTCCAAATTTCTTGGTATGTTTTGGGGATGACTACCTCCCCAAATTTTCTTGGGATTTATTTAAGGCTTAATTGGGGGAATTTCAAATGTGTTTCCTAATTACTCTCTTAATCTAATTAAGGATAATTAAGGTTGGATTAGTGTTTTAATCCATTATTAAGGTTGATTAAGGTTAGATCAGTGAATAGGAGGCTTAGGGAATAATTTTGGGATATTTCTTCAAAGTTATTCCCCTAAACCCCCTTATCTTTCCTTAATCCTCTCTTAATTAGGGTTAATTCATTAATTATGCCTTTAATTAATTTCTAAAAATTCTAAAAACTTTTAAAACTTAATTAATCTACTTTGGGTAGATGCTTAGGTGTTTAAAGCCTAAGTTCAATTAAGAAAATCAAAACCCAACTCATATGTGTGAGGGGTGTTTTGAAATTACTTAAGTTAAACCCATTAACTTAATTAACCATTAATCATGAGCCAAATTGCATTAGGCCCTTTTCTTCCTTGGTGCATTCCAAGTTTAAATTCCTTGTGAGTTTTTATGTCATCTTATTGGCTCATAATTACTTGGTTAATTAACTTTCTTAATGCACACCTTAACCTAACCAAAAATCTAAAATGAATCTAATCATCTAAAAATTAAACAAAAATATCAAACATATGTGGGAATGGGTTAGGAATAGCAAACTCAACTCACATTTTCAAAATTAAATCAAACTCAAACTCAAACAAAATCACATTAAACAAACTTTGGTTTACTTTAAGCTTTCTTATTTCTTAAGATTGTCTTTAGGATTTAATTAAAGTGAATGTGTTTACATGCTTTCATTACTTTAATTCTTTCCCAACATATTAAACTTGTATGTCATGTGGCTTCATGCATCCATATTTTTCAAAATCAAATTCAAAATGAAATTGTTTACTTTATGTCAAATTTGCATATGTTGGCTAAAGTAGAAATATGAGTGGCTATTATCACTACTAAATTCAAATTATTTTCAAAAATAAATTAATCAAGTATCAAAACTAAAATTGTTCTACTTATATTATAATTATAAGCTTGCATGTGAGAGAATATATAGATGTGCTTAGTGTAGGTCTTCCCTTCTCTTTTATGTTATTATAGTTTTGAATATGAATTTGGTTAGATGTGTGGTTCATTTGAAAAGAACCTAACACTTACCTAATTTCATATCCTATTCATTACTATGCTATCACTTGAGAAGGTTATCTATGCTTGCACATAAAAATTGCATAAACAAAATAAATCAACTAATACAACTTTTGCATTCTTTCTTTTCCATTCATTTCTTGTGTACACATGTTTGTATTTAAGGAAAGTGGTATATTAGTCTACAACCCAGGTTGTGAGGCTAAGTAGGTTTTATACCTTACACCTCGGTTAACAATGGTGTACTCACTTATGCCTTTCTTACTTTCATATGTATATGTGGATAAGAAACCCTTTTCTACTTAAGAAAATCATGCATCATAAACTTCAAATTTTCTTAAAGTAACTTAGCATGCATCATAAAGTGAGGTAAATATTCCCATTTGGTGTGTATAGATATGCTTAGGAGACATTCATATGCATGTTATACATGTTGGGAAAGAAGTGAAGTAATGTGTATTTTGTAAATTTAGTTTATTTTATTTAATATTAAAATGTCTTTCTTTTTGAATGGGTTTGTTTAGAGTTCATCTAAACTTAGGATTAATTAAAAAACTTAATTAAAACATTCACTAAAAAAACTCAAAAATGTGAATCTACTTTAGAAATTACTTTGGTTAGGGAAGGAAAGAGAAGTCCTCTTCTCTTTCCCTATCTTCATAACTTAGTAATTAATTGTAAGATTCAGTTGTACCAAATCAAAACATGAAATAAAATCAATCCAAAATAATTAAACAACTTAAATGAAACCCTCCTATAAGTTGAACATGCTTCACACTTAGAAAACTCTAACTTAAAGCCATAGCTAAGCATACCACACAAACCCTTAAAGCACACACATTAGGCTAAGTCACCACTTCTAGCTTTAGGTTAGGACAGTGCATGGTTTGATGCTTTATTTTATTTTATGATATATGTTTTAGACTGGATGTTAGGGTGCATGCTCGTAGAATGAATGGTAGGACGATCTTAGTCTAACCATTATTTTCTGTAGGGGATTGTGCTTAAGGGGCATTGTCATAAATAAAAATATAAAATACTTTTGCATGCAGGTGCTTATACCCCTAAGCATAATTGAATAGGCCAGGTGGACTTAGTCACCCCAAAATCCAATATACGTGCTTGGGATTTTGTGGTTTGTTTAGCTAACCTTTATTTTGTAGGTGTTAGCTAGATTTACTTTTCTTTTCATGTAAATTTTTTCAATTAAGATTTTGGAATGATTGTTATGGGGATTAGAATGAGCATTGGTCATAAGATCCTATCTTCACCATGTGAGGCCTTGAGCATCCACATTCCAACCATCAAAAGAAAGAACCAAAGAAGAAGAAAAGAAGAATGAAGAAATAAAGCTTGAAGACCCCATAACAATGAATTCTTGCTTGTATGTAATTCATTTTATAATCTGGGTTGTATAAGTAGAGCTCTACCTAATTTATTTTGGGTTTGTGGTGGTGCGACACCTCTTATTCTTTTTTGCTTTAGCTTTATAAATTGATTGATGATTTGTTTAGCTTGTGCATCAAGTGACATTCTTTTCTTAGTTTCTTCCTTGCTTTATGTATGGCCTCGATGACGTTTAGGCTCTTAGAAAAAAAATCTTTTCCCAAATCTAATAACTCAAAATTAAAAATAAAGAACTCATAACCTCACATAAATCTTAGGTAAAAAATCAATATAAAAGAATTAGCAATCCCAAAGCTAGATGAGTATTTCTTTTATAACATCATGCATAAATGCATCTTATTTCACTGTTGATTGGAGGGCTTCCACCTTTTCTAGAGAAACTTGGCTTGACCTGTGAGAGCCATGGTGGAAACACACCTCCTCCTTTCTCATTTGGTTTTGGCTAATAACTTTATTTCTCATTATATTAGGCATATGAATCCTTTGAGTCAAAATGATTGTCCAAAATAAAAATAAAATGAAATTTGAATTGCATTAGATTTAGGTCATTTGAAGCATGCCATTTACATGATATAGTCTCTTTAGGGAGTGAGTTTAAAGACTTAGTCTCTTTTTAAATAAATAATAGGTCAATTATCTTGCATAAAGCATATGACTTGCCTACATGAATTTAAAATCATACGAGGCATTAGTTGGCGGCCACCCCAGGCGGTTGTAAATCCAAGTAGTCGGGTGGTTTGTCCTCTCTTGTGGAGGCAAACTAAATACCCATTTTCGCCTTAGATTTATATTATGCTTTCGGCCCTCACCAAAGCTCCCTAGATTTAGGTTCTGAGGTTATTTTTTTCTTTTATGGGCTATAAGCATAAATCATCACCTCTTTGGCATTTTCATAACCTTGTATTATGGAATTATAAGCCCTAGCATTCTAATGAAAAATCTAACTCAAACAAATTAAATTAATTTCAAAAATATAAAGCCTAATCATAGGATAGTTTGAGATGCTTAGGTTTCCTAGCATCATGGTATCTCTACTTATCTCATTTATTTGATAATAAATCTCTCTTTGATCAATCCCATTTGATCTTCAAAAAATGAACGATTAATAGTCCTTTCTATTGAAATTTTTGAGACGATCATTTACCTTAATCGAGAGTTTTCTAAGGAATCCCATTCCTTAGGATGTAATTAACTATGGGGCTTGCCCTGTAGAACTTAACGAACCCGGTTTAAAATAAACCTGTTTACTTTTCCATGTAAAGTAGGGAAGAATCTAGTACATTTCAAGACCCAAATGTCCTTAGGGTCCTTATTTTGGTGATTAGGTCCATTGTAGGGTGGTGACTTCTATCTTTCAAGATAGTACACCTCTCATTAATGTCATACTTGATCACCTCAACAAGCACATCTGTGGATCTACGTGACATCCCAAAAAGATGATTTTTTATAGTCTTGCCTCTCTTTAATACCCACAGATTTGAAAGGCGACTCTATAAAACTTTTTCACCACAGATTTTTCTGGCGACTCTGCTCGGGATTGTTCCTTTTTCCATCTTTAGTAAATGATCGTTGTCTCTAAGTATCAATAGTGGGTTTGTACTTTTGTATGAACCCTAGACTATCTTCTTTCATTAGCACTTAGCTTATTTCATCCTTTAAGTTGATTAACATCTTTAGGTTTTAGGACCTCACCCGTGTTGGTCTTAAAACCCCATTAGGTTCTCAATGGGTAAAAAAATGAAAATCTAATAAAAAAAATATTTAATGACTTCTTTTTTATCATCTTTGTGTTAAAGAAAGGTTCATTCTAAAATAATAAAGACAAAATAAATTTTTCATAAAAATTTTACTTTTCAAAAGCACTCTTTCAAAAATGCACTTAATAAAATATTTTCACAAAAATTTTCTTAAATCACCCTCATTTAACAATTCTCATAATTGTTACATGTAGGATTTTTAAAAATAAATCTAACAATCTTTTCCAAAGCACAAATGAACATCTTCCTTCAATTCATTTTGATGAAGATTTCATTTTCAAAAATAAAATGAACAATCACCTTTCCAAAATCAAAATCAAAAATAAAACTTTCAAAAAGCACAAATGAACCTTTCCATTCAATATACCCACACTTATTGAATGGAAGTTTCATTTTCAAATAAAAAAATAACAATCTTTTCCAAAAGCACAAATGAACATCTTCCTTCAATTCATTTTGATGAAGATTTCATTTTCAAAAATAAAATGAACAATCACCTTTCCAAAAATCAAAATCAAAAATAAAACTTTCAAAAAGCACAAATGAACCTTTTGATTCAATACACCCACACTTATTGAATGGAAGTTTCATTTTCAAATAAAAAATAACAATCTTTTCCAAAAGCACAAATGAATATCTTCCTTCAAATCACTTTGATGGAGATTTCATTTACAAAAATAAAATGAACAATCACCTTTCAAAAAAATCAAAATCAAAAATAAAATTTTCAAAAAGCACAAATGAACCTTTCCATTCAATATACCCACACTTATTGAATGGACGTTTCATTTTCAAACCAAACTAAATTTTCCAAAAACACAAATGAACATCTTCTTTCAATTCATTTTGATGAAGATTTCATTTTCAAAATAAAATGAACAATCATCTTTCCAAAAATGAAAATTAAAATCAAAGATAAAGTTTTCAAAAGCACACATGAACCTTTCCATTTAATACACCCACACTTATTGAATGGAAGTTTCATTTCCAAACAAAACTAAATTTTTCATAAACATATATGAACATCTCCATTCAATATACCCAAATTTATTGAATGAAGATTTCATTCCTAAATTAAAAAAACAAAATCATTTGGAAATCCCACTTAAACATATCTCACATATGATTAAATTGGCATTCCCTCTTTCAAAAGCAATAATCACACATAGAACAAAATTTTCACATCCAAAAATAAGATTGACCTCCATTCCTGCATACCCAAATTTGTTGAATGGAAGTCCTCTTTTAAAAATCAAACTTAACAATCATATTTCAAAATTCAAAACACATTTTGGAACTTCATTTAGCATACCCAAACTTTCTCCAAATTCAAAACTAAAAATTTTCAAACACATTGTGGAACTTCATTTAGCATACCCAAATTTGCTAAGTGAAGTCTCCAAATTCATAATCAAAAATTTTCCAAACACATTTGGAACTTCATTTAGCATACCCAAATTTGCTAAGTGAAGTCTCCAAATTCCAAATTCAAATAATCAAAAATTTTCCAAACACATTTGGAACTTCATTTAGCATACTCAAATTTGCTAAGTGAAGTTTCAAATCAAAATCAAAAATTTTTCAAACACATTTTGGAACTTCATTTAGCATACCCAAATTTGCTAAGTGAAGTCTCCAAATTCAAAATCAAAATTTCAAACACATTTGGAACGTCTTTCTAGCATACCCCATTTGCTAAAATGAAGTTTCCACTTTTCAAAACCAAAAATTTTCAAACACATTTTGGAACTACATTTAGCATACTCAAAAGTTGCTAAGTGAAGTCTCCAAATTAAAAAAAAAATCAAAAATTTTAAAACATATTTGGAACCTCATTTAGCATACTCAAATTTGCTAAGTGAAGTCTCCAAATTCCAAAATCAAAAATTTTCAAACACATTTTGGAAACTTCATTTAGCATACCCAAATTTGCGAAGTGAAGTCTCCAAATTCCAAAATCAAAAAATTTCAAACACATTTTCGAAAATTTCATTTAGCATAATCAAATTTGCTAAGTGAAGTCTCCAAATTCAAAATCAAAATTTTTCCAAACACACTTGGAACCTCATTTATCATACTCAAATTTGCTAAGTGAAGTTTCCAAACTCAAAACCAAAAATTTTCAATCACCTTTGGAACTTTGTTCTTTAGCATGCCAAATTTTCTAAAGAGAAGTTTCCATTTTCAAAACCAAACTAAATCAAAAAATTTGAACACCTCTTTTGGAATTTCATTTAGCATACTCAAATTTGCTAAGTGAAATTTCCATTTCACAAAACTAACTGGGGCTTCATCTTTAACATACCATATTTGCTAAAGTAAAGTCTCCACTTCCAAAAAAATCAAAACAAAAATGAAATACTTAGGATTTCTTAGCATACCAAAATTTGCTAAGGATCCTACTCTTTCAAAAATCAAAACATCCAAAAAAATAAATGAAACACACTTAGGATTTTCTTAGCATACCCAAATTTGCTAAGGATCCTACCCTTTCAAAAATCAAACAAAACACACTTGGGTTCTTCACTTAGCATACCTAAATTTGCTAAGTGGGAATTCCAATTTTCAAAAACCAAACAAAACACACTTGGGTTCTTCACTTAGCATACCTAAATTTGCTAAGTGGGAATTCCAATTTTCAAAAATCAAATAAAACTCACTTGGGTTCTTCACTTAACATACCTAAATTTGTTGAGTGGGAATTCTAATTTTCAAAAATCAAATAAACACACTTGGGTTCTTCATTTAGCATACCTAAATTTGCTAAGTAGGAATTCCAAAACAATAATTCACAAAAAGAAATAATCATTCACTTAGCATACTTAAATTTGTTAAGGAAAATTCCAAAATCACCAAACAAAAATAAAATCAATTGACCCTTACTTTAACATACCCAAATTTGTTAAAGGAAAGGGTCCTCAAATCAAAAATCTAAAATCAATCACATATGAATCTATGGAAGCATCCTTCTCAAAATATTTGAATCCATCTTTCAACATACCCAAATTTGTTGAAGTTGGATTCATATTCAAAATCCCTCTTTCAATCAAATTCTCAAATCTATTTGAACCCCACTTAACACTTCTAAGTTGTTGGATGTGGGTTCAAATTTTCAATTCAAATTCAAAAAATCAACAAAGATAGAAATCTGATCCAAGCTCATTTCTTATTGCGATTCTTACGGTCGATTCATCGTGATAGTTTAGTTTTAGTCTTTTCGTTGTTGAGATGGCCAGTTCACAGAAGTTCATTTTCTTTCCCTCATGGTATGGATTTGGCTTTGGACCAAGCCAATTTCCCCAGATTGGACCATGCACATCGATCCACTTTGGTAAGGGATTCGAGGGATCTAGAATTACATGTGAGGGCACTCCCTCACTACTAGACCACGGTGACCATGCGGGCATCATCGATTGATCTACCTCTAATTGATGTCTCCTCACAAGAGGAAAGTAGTGCCCCACGGCTTGTTGTGATAGTACCCGGTAGATCAGCCCCTAATTTTGTGCCCCATAGTTTCTCATGTTTGTCTGTAGGGCTAGCACCCTCTCACCCTCTAAGGTAAGGCTCCCATGATCTCGAGAAAACCGGTTTCATCTCTGGTCGGACAAAGGATGTGGGAGGATTTGCTCATCACCTCCAGTGGTGCGGCCTTCATAGCATTACTGAGTAGGAGGTGTGCAGGCCTCCGATCTATCTTATGCTAGGTAGGCAGAGCTTAAGGATGCTCAGAGTACAAAACTCAGTTTGATCTCCAATCCATCATCCCCGTGTGGGAAGCATATTCTCGGAGAGGGCCAGAGGCCCATACACTCACATTAGGAGAGATGGAGGTTTATCGCCCGTGCTTTCATGCTTATTGATTTTCTCGGTGCTACCCAGCGACCATCTTGAGATCCTTCTTACTAGGACTAGTCATATAGGAGGTTCACTGCATAGAGAGTCGGTGGTGTCTCCACCCCGCTCTACCCTCATCGCCATCACCGTCAGTCAACATCTCTAGTTCCCAAAGGCCATGAAGGCCATATCCAGGAGAGCACCCCATTGGTGATCGGCTATGGCCAAGGGATCCCTTCTACACCCTATTATTGTGGCGAGCTCTCTTGACCTTCTGGTGGTGGGTGGAAGTGGCGACCTCGAAGCATCATGGTCATCCCTTCACCAACTCCCTACAAGGATGTGGAGATGGTGATATTAGATATTCGGATGATAGTCCAACTACCCGGTGATAGTGGAACATCCCAAGTTTACCCTCTCTAGGTATAGCGGTCGAGTGTCATGTGATGTCATCCACATAGATTGACCCTCCAATGGCATGCGAGGTCCAGTGCCTCTCATTACACGATAGTGATCAAACTAGTCAGTCGAAGATATTTGTACATGTATAGATTGATCATTCTTTAGATGAGATAGTGGCTCATTATTTCATGGAAAATAAGAAAATTCTAAGGTACGATTTATCAGATGAGGAGAGTCACTTCAAACAATGAAGATCTTATTGGGAGACTTCAAGTGCATGGTATACTAGAGGATCTCTTCTTAGGGGGCAGCAGGCCATGGAAGGTGATGAGGTTGATCAGGAAGATACTACAAAATCAGCCCAACACCTTCGATATCAGTTAAAATAGAAGGATGAGCAGATTGATAAGATGGCACGTCAGTTAGAGGACTTGTTAGAAATGATTTCAGTGCTTCAGAAACAAGCCCCTTTAGTTCATCCTACTATAGTCAACATCAGTCAGCCTGACTTAGTGCATGTTTTGGACCCAGCCAATACTTTACCTCCCATTAAGCAAGGTAGCACTAGCATGTATAGGAAGGTAGTGGAAAGTACCTCCATACAAGAAAAAATATCAGATTCATGGTTGAGCAGCAAGTGAAGGAAGCGTTGGCTCAAGCCCAAGGAGGATCATCGATTCCAAAGGGTAGACCCTACCTAGAGGTATTCGATTCAATCCAGTCTCCCAAGGGTTTCATGCCTCCTTCCTTCAAAAGCTTTGATGGCAGTGGAAACCCAAGGCAACATACAATACACTTCAAGGCCATTTGTTGTAACACCAATGGCAGCAATGCTTTTCTACTCTGCTTCTTTATTAGTAGCCTAGCAGGGATTACTTTCAATTGGTATGTTGAACGCAACTATTTAGTAAAGACATTTGTTGAGTTAGAGCAACTCTTTATCAAGAGGTTTCTTTGGAGCTTCGACAAAGGGTTCTTGGGTGATCTCTTTGTAGCACAACACACCATGTGAGTCCCTTGTTGATTATATTCTCGATGGCATAACGAGTATGAAATGTGAGCATATTTTCTACGACATGCCATTGAGATTCTTTGAAGAATATCCATGGCCCGGTCTCCTTCATGCTTAAGGGCTTCACTATCAAAATATTTGAGAAGTTAATCAATAAGGTGACTAGTCTACAAGGAGAGGCCAAATAGTTACCTTTTCAAGACCAATTTATAAAGCAGAAGCCATAAAAGGTCTATGAGAAGAAGCCGGGGCAGTGGTGGGAGAGCGACCGACTAGAGATCAAGAGACCATGACCTCGCGGCCTCCACCTCCTTTGCCACCACCAGGCCCCCGGCCTCCACAGCCTCCATGGCCCGACCGCCCATTCCAGCCACACCACCACCACCAGCGGCATACATACCAGCCTATGGTCCACTCTTTTAGATAAGTTAAACAAACCTTATTCTTTTAAGAGGTAATTCAGGAAAATCTTTAAGAATCTCTTAAAGCTAATTTTTTAAGCTAAGAGACCGGAGGAAGTAGGCAAAAGTCATGATCCAAACTTTTACCCTTACCACCATATGCTAGGCCATGTTTTGGAGGATTGCTTCACATTCAAGGATTGGCTTAAACACAGTTTCAAGATTGGTGCTATAGTTATCCCAAAGGAATACCTTTTGGAACAACCATCCAGTTCCATTAGGGTAATCCTTGGGGATACATGTGAGCCTACCAAAACTAAAGAAAGTTGGGATATTTCTTTATCCAAACCTCTAAGAAGATAGTCTAGAAGATCAAGAAGCTTTCCTTGTAGGTGCCTGAGTCAGGTGAAACCTCCAACATCAAGGAAGGTTTGTAAGTTGCCAGTGCCAACTCTAGGAAAGGGGATAGCATGAGCATGTCGACGGGATAGCCCTTTAGCGACCACGTGTCCAGCCTCCAGCCTACAATTGTAGCTTCCACACTAGCAGCTTCTTCCACTTCAGCTAGTTTTTGTTTTTCTTCTACTAGAAGAACTCTTGTATCAGTGAATAAGAGCATCAAATCCCTTACCCCACTCACTTTACTTGATTTCTACTTGTACCTCCAAACAATTCCAAGAAATTGAAGAATAAAGCTAGCTTAAATTACATTTATGTCACTTCTGATGGGTTGTCTTTTTCTATTCTTAATGATAACTCTTCAAGTCAAAATAGCTATAATAATTATCTTCCTCTTTTGATTTGAGTTGGACTTTCCAACTCTCAATACTATATTCACCTCTTGAGATAGACTTGGAATCATTCGAGGGTCCCATAGGAGAAGGCAGGCGATGTGCGGTAGAACCTTCCATTACCACAAGAGATCGAAGTCAACCTCCATAGTGGCAAGGTTCTACCTCCTAGGCGACACCTCAAGATGAGGAAAAACTATTGGTATGCAGATCAGAAGCCCTCCACAGATGCTCCACCCTTGGATATTCTTGTGGAGGACTAGCCCAAGGTGGACAATAATGTCCTTTCTCATCTAAGAAAGTTTCCATCTAAGCTAAGCATATATGATGCCCTTGTCTTATCCAAAGAGATGAGGGAATCACTAATCAATGCTCTCCTTGATCCTAAAATATGCTAGGGTGAGGGTGAGGACCTTACGCTAGGGGACTTGGAGCACAACCGTCCCTTCTACATCACAGTCAACATGGATAAGTTCATACTTGTCAGGGTTCTCATTGATCCAGGTGCATCAATGAACATTATGAGTCTAAAGACCCATGCCTATTTGAGGATCAGCATCTCCACACTCCGAGGAGATTGGATGATGTTGAGAGGATTCAATGAACAAGGTGAGCAAGCTTTAGGTTCTATAGTGTTACCTTTGAGGTAGGTGATGGAAGACAAGTTCTACATCATTGATTTGAATACTTCATTCACCGCTTTGCTCTAGGCCTTGGATACATCAACAAGATCATTCCATCCTCCCTCCATCGCATCAAGTTCAAAAAGATGGAATTGAATATCATGTCAATGATGAAAAGCCATTTTCGCTAGAGAGGTTGAGATTTATGAGGATGTGACCTACTATCTTCTCTCAACACACCTTTCTCATGAACTTGGACAAAATTCAAATTAAAAAAGCAAAAGAAAAAAAAAATCAAGAAAAGAAAAAAAGAAAAGAAAAATGAAAATCCAAGTGAACAAGAAAGGGAAAAGAAAGAAATAGATACATCATATTCCACCCATAGTCCATTCCATCATATGGACATGTGGTAGGATGGCTCAACCTCCACCTAGAGGAAGAGGCAAATAGAGGCGCTTAGAGGTGAGACCTCCCAGTTGGCCATCACCAATGAGGTCATGTTCAGTTCGGAGTACCCCTACTATTCACATAGACTTGGAATCCAGCTCTAGGATGAGTCTAATGTGATTAGTATACCGCCCAACCCCTCTCAAGGTTCCATTGGAGGTGACTTTTGATCCGCATGGATGAAGACTAGGCCTCCAAGCAAAGCAAAGTATTCAATCTAGTTTATGTAAACTATTAGTTGGGAACCTTAGCTCTAACCTCACTTACATCTCAAAAAAGTTGAAGGTTTAGTAGTTAAGGAAGCCCCCAAGTCTTCCAAAGGACATGAAGTAAGAGGTTCTTTTGGGATCATCATCCTCAAGTCCCAAGTTGATGTAGAACTTGAGGAGGATACTTTTAAAGAATTAATGGAATTAATTTGATTTTACTCCTTGTGTTCATAATCTTATACAGAAGGTTTAGTTCCTCATATGGTCCACAGTAAGAGTACTTTGAAAAGTTATGGAATAATACAAGCACAATCAAGAAGACTAGATTCATAGTGGGTCCAAATGATGACACGCTTGGTTATTACCAATCATTTGGAGTCCGAGGTTCTTCTCACACAACACCAACTCTTATGAGAATGTGTGTTTAGAAACTCGATGATCCATATGATCTTCAAATCAAAGATGCACCTCCATAATTTGAAGAAGATTCATTCAACAATAGACAAGCTTAAAGAAATCAACCTCGTGAGAAGAAAATCCATGACATACATTCACGAATGAAGAAGAAACCAATGACTTAGTTAGGCTATTGACTAAGTTTAAAGACTACTTCACATGGAGTTATGAAGAAATGCCCGATTATCTCCTGACATAGCAGTCCACAAGCTAGCAATAAACCCTAACGCTACCCCTATTAAGCAAGCTCCTAGACGCATGCGATTAAAAATTGAACAATAGGTCATTTCTAAAGTCAAGAAATTGATCGATGCTAGTTTCATCAGGGAAGAAAAATATCCTATCTGGTTAGCCAGTTATCATCCCAGTTAAGAAGAAGAATGGCCAAATTCACATTTGCGTCAATTTTAGGGACTTAAATAAGGCATGTCCTAAGGATGAGTTTCCTCTTCCTATACCTTAATGGTGGACATTGCCTCATCTCATGCGTCTCTCTTCATGGATGGGTCATCCGGCTATAACCAAATCAAGATGTCTCCTAAGATGAAAGAAACACTTTTGAACCCCGATCAATCTTCATTATAGGGTCATGCCTTTTGACCTTAAAATGTGTTATATACCAATGCCATGACTCGATCTTCAATGAACTCATCCATCATCGAGGTATGCTGATGATCTAATAGTCAAGAGTAAAGAAAAGGAAGACCACTCTTTGACTTGAGAGTAGTTTTGAATGTTAAGACAATATATACCTCAAAATGAATCAAGTGTGCATTTGAGTAAAAATTCCTTGGTTTATTGTTGACACCTGGGAATAGAAATAGATCAAAAGATTAAAGCTATCTTAGAAATGCCACCTCCTAAGAGTTTAACTCAACTTAGATTTTTCAAGGATGGTCATATCTAAGATGCTTTATCTCAACCTATCAAGGAGATGCTGCCATTCTGACTTGTCAAAAGGATGCCAAGTTCAAGGATGATAAGTGTCAACACGATTCAAGACATCAAGTATTTGGTGAAGCCGCTAGTAACCCTATCCCGAAGCCACTCATTCTACACTGCATTGGACTCACTTTCTATGGCCCAATGATGAAAGAAGGAGAGCTTTACTACCTTGCACCGATCCTCAAAGCAAACTATCCACCTATTGAGAAACATTGGCTAGCTTTGATCTTTGCTTCCCAAAAGCTACAACATTATATGCTTTCCCAAAGTGAACTTGATCTCCAGGATGAATCCACTACAGTATCTCATGACAGACCAACACTATCTAAACATTTATGGTCCATGATACTTTCGAATATCATTTTGTACCCCTCCATGCATAAAAGGATGCACTAGTGATTTCTTAGCGACACCCACTTCTGTAATTCTCGCTTAGTGATGATCTCCCGATGAATAAATCATGAACTTGGGAGGCCAAGAACCCGATGGGAGATGTATTTTGATGATGCAGCTTCTTTTCACAAAGGGGAAGCACTACGATCTATTCTCCAAGAAAAGGTAGGGGTAAGAATACTTCTTTTAACTCCAGACTATGATGTGATGAGAATCTCATACTATCTTTCCAACCCTTGCACCAACAATAAAGTCGAATATGAGGCTTTGATTGCCAATCTAGAGTTAGTCATCACTATCAGTGTCAAGAGCATCGACATCTATGGGGATTCTCAGTTGGTTATCAACTAGATCGTCGAGTCTTACAAGGCTCTTAAACCAAGCTTCGTCACTACCATGAGTATACCATGAAGATGTTGGCCCAGATTCCTAAAGTCACCATCTACATGGTTCCCCGATCAGAGAACGTGATGCTTTGATAAAACTTGCCAAAGAATTGGCATGTTCGAAAGATGAGTCCATTCCAATAAAGGTCAAAAATAGACAAGTATTGTCCCTTATTGAGATTGAATTCATCGAGAGACTTTCTCTTGAAGGGGAGGTTATCGTTGTCAAAAAGGACGAGGAGCTGGATTGGAGGCAACCGTTCATAGACTATTTAAACACTGGCAAAACTACCTCAAGAAAAGTCACAAGCCCATCAGTGAAACAGAGAGCTCTCTATGCTCTGATGGCACCGATCGCCAATCCTTTGAAAATGTGATTATTATTTAGACAAACATAAATCCCATGGCATTGAACGATACATGCGTGTCTATGAGCATCAAATCAAGATGAAGATGAAGATCAAGAGACTTGGATATTGTCCTTCGATGATCACATGCATGGATGTAGCTAGAGATGCCATCAATGTTAGTACACGGTGGTCCTCCACCAACCACCCAACATTCTACACCTACATGGCTTCATGGCCATTTGGTGTTGTACCCCATTGGGTCCGATCGATCCTCCTTCTTTCAAGGGTCATTGGTTCATTCTAACTGCCACTGACTACTTTTCCAAGTGGGCGAAAGCCTTCCCACTCAAAGAGGTCACAACTCAGCATGTGCTTCATTTTTTCAAGAACTATCGTATATATGTTCAGGGTGCCTCGACGAATTATATCCGATAATACATTCAAAAGCATGAAGATCAAGCTTTGCTAGAAGACATGGTATAGATGGAGAGATACTACCATATACTACCCTAGCAAATGGCTTAGCAAAAAGCATTCAACAAAACTCTCATCCAAATATTAAAAGAAAACTCGATAACAAACAACTATGGAATGAGTAGTTGGTTGAAGCCTCAGGCCTACCACCACATACCAACTCCAACTCGCCTACCCCATTTTTTTAGTGGGTCCAAGTTTCTACCTTTAGAAGTTCAACTCCCATCACTAAGGATAGTATTGGGTAGCAAGATCACTTTTGAACAAAATGCAAAGTTGTGGTTAGAAGATCTCAAAGGTTCGGAGGAAAGTCACCTACGGGCATGCCAAAACCTTGAGTTGTACAAAGCCAAAATGATTCTAGCTCACAACAAGTCTTTGACCTAGTCTTTCCAAGTAGGAGAACTTGTGTTAGTCTAAGACCAATTGTTGCCCTAAAAGATGGGAGGCAAGTTTGAACCCACTTGAGAAGGCCCTATGTCATGTATAGAAGGCCTACCAAGGAGGATCTTATTAGCTTATTGATTGTAAAGAGGAACACCCAATGCTTCTAATTAATGGGCTCTATTCAAAGAAATATTATCCATGAAACAAATCATGTTTGAAAATAATTTATTAATAAAAAGAATAAAAAATCTGATTCCATTTCATCAAATCTTCTCTTCTTCAAGTGTTTTGTTTGTCTTGAATCCACCATGACGTGTTTAGGATAGGTGTAAGAGTCCACCAATGGCATCATATCCCTCTTTCACAACACAAACACAACCTCCTGGTTCTATTAGAATAAGTGTGAGAGAACCCAAGAGACATCATATTTTGATTATCATAACTAAGTTAGGTGTAAGAGAACCCGAGCGACATCCTTTCTTAGTGAGAATCCCTGGCTACCATCTGTGGCACCATTTCATCAACTCCCATGTGTTTGTAAGAGACCCCAAGAGGCATCTATTCTTAACACATGGATAAAATAAACATAAATCTTTATCTTGCTATTTGATGTGGGAGCAAGCCCCGTGGCACTCACTCATTAGTTACTCTAGTCGCCCTACATACTACCTGCTAGTATGTCACCCAAGGATCATTTAGAAGATGTGAGTCCTACACTTTCTTCCTAACTTGATCATTGCAAACCAATGAGCACCTTGTAATGGTATTTCACACTTGCCCATAAGTTACTCTCATGTTAACTTTGCTTAAGAAGTGAGTCCCCTGTTTTCTCTTGAACTATCCATCATGCACAACTAGGTTGAGTATATTTGGTTTAGGTAAGTCCCAGGCTCCTTTCCACTTGACTACTTTTTTGAGTCAATATAAGTCCCCAATGGAATTCACCCGAGTCGCCTGGGTCGATAACACCGTCGAGCCAAAGACAATTCATCCCAAGAGCATATGTGAGATGTGAGTCAGAGTCAAGAAAATTGACGGCACCTTGGTTGATGTTCTATGACTCACCCTGAGACACACCACTCTGATGTGACTCTGCTTTCTCCTTGAGTTGACAAATACCTATTATAACTAGCCATGTCATCTCTGTGGTTGGATTAAGCCCAGCCCTCATCAAGGCATTCTATTTGGATCATTGCACCCCATTTAGACACTACCGTTACTTTGAATTGACACCCCTTTCCTAGTACCCACCTGGTTGGAGAATTTGTGTAGATATGTAAATTTTCTCTGGTTCAAGAATTCAGATGTCTAGGCTAACATCAACTCCTTCTCAGTTTGATCCCTCACAAACTAATAGGGTCCACATTAAAATAAACTAAAATAAAAAAACAAAAATTAATTCACTTGTGGATTAGGTATTCAAGCCCCCAAAGGGCCCCTTTCCCAAGTGACATCCCATCTTATGGCGTGTCAGAACTCCCTATGGGAATTACCTACTGAGTTGAGATAAATGCTCGCACACAGGTCACCCCTTAGGTGGATTCAAATCTTGCCAGGTTACCCCAATCATTCCTTTGGAAGTAAAGACTATGATGCATTCTTTTCTAAGATGACACAAATCGACGACTCAGTCAGGATTTTACAAAGCAAACATCACCCTAGTAGTTTTTTGTAGTGGAAGATGTGAGTCCCAGCTTTCTTCTTAAATTGATCATTACAAACCGAAGGCACTCCTTTGGTTGATAGCTTTCATCTGTCGGCTACCCTTTGGTTTAGTAAATCTGAGACAAGTCTAGGCTAATAAAAGCTCCTTCTCAGTTTGGCCATCACAAATCAACAGAATCCATCAAAACAAATCTCAAAATAAAATTAATCTTTGACTATCCTTGAGTTGATTTAAGTCCCCCAATGGCATTCACTCAATCCCCTTTCTTGCTTGCCCAAAGCAACCGATCACCCGTGATCAGTAGTGGAAGATGAGTTCTCTAGCTTTCTTCCCTTCAATTGATCATGAAACCAAAATGAACTCTTTGGTGGATAGCTCTCCATGTAGAAGTTACTCCCTTTGGTGAATCAGATATTAGGCTAATATAAGCTCCTTCTCAGTTTGATTCATCGCAAACCAACGGAATCCATCAAAATAAAATTCTAAAAAAGAAATATAGTCTTTGGCTATCCTTGAGCTGATTTAAGTCCCCCAACGGCATTCACTCAATAGTCAACCCTATGTTGGGTTCAATTTATTACCCAAAGCAGTCGATCACCTCAATGGTTCCTCATTTCTAGAAGATGAGTCTCTGAGACTTCCATCAAAACTGAAAGGCACTTTTGTGATAGCTCTCCCATCAGGAAGCTACCCCTTTGGTTTAAGAATTGAGATATGTCTACCTCCTGATCCATCGCAAACCAACGGACTCCATCAAACTAAATCTAAAAAATGAAATTAATCTTTGACTAACTTTGAGTTGATTTAAGTCCCTCAGCGGCATTCACTCAATAGTCAGCCCTAGGTTCGGTTCGATTCGTTGCCCAAAGCAACCAATCACCCTCATGATTTCTTGTTTCTAGAATATGTGAGTCCCCAGACTTTCTTCTTAAGACTTCACCACTATATACCAAAAGGCACCCCTTTGGTTGGATAATCCTACCTTTTGGTTGGTAAACTACTCCCTGATTGGTAACTGATTCTCATCTCATTTATACTCACATATCATCACAAACTAATAGGATCCATCATAATTAAAACAAATCTAAAAATGAAATCTCCCTTTGACTATCTTTGAGTTGATTTAAGTCAAAATTCACTTCAATATTGTTTCAATGTTTCAATATAATTCAATGGTTTTAATCACAATGTATTTCATATATCAATGCTACATAAAGGCATCCCTTGGTTACCCTACATGTGTTTAGACTACCCTTGATCTAAATATAAATTCTAGCCTCTTTGGCTCATCATGATCCATCAAACCAATAGAGTCCATCTCAAAATCCAAAATCTGAAATAAATTCAACAAAACAAATCCAACGAAACAAAGAAACAAACCAAACAAACAATTAATCTAAATCAAACCTTTTACTTCTCCTCAGTGAGATGCAAATCTTTCTAGTCTCATTTAAATCAATCTCAAATATTTCAAACTCTTATGACTTCTTTATTTTCATCCCCTTAGTCAAAGAAAACAAATAAACAAATAAATAAATTGAAACAAATTCAACCCTCTTCCTCAAAAAATCAAATCAAACCTCTCATCTCTTTGTGGATGACTTGAATGCTTCCTAGTGAAGGTTCACATACTTTATCCTAGTAGATTCTCCCTCTCTCTTATGTCTTGGACATAAGTAGAGCCATCAACTAAGCTCATTCTTTCTACTCTTGGTCAAGGGTAGATTGTTTCTTACTATCTTCAAAGTTGATTATTTCAAACTCCACGCGATTGTCATGACACTACACATATTGGGTGCCCTTGTTGACCTCATTTTTAAAGAGGTCTCAACACCCATCTTAGATAGATTTCTCTAACACTAAGAGTTCCTTAGTCTTAAGACACATCCAGTGATTAGGTGGACACTCAACCCAGTCCCAGAGACTTGAAAAGCCATAGGAATTCTGCCTTGGGGTGTTAAGAAAAATTGCCTACCCTTAGCTTGAACCACTCCTCTCCTTCTTTCCTTCAAGTCAAACTCTAAATCAATCCTAATTGATTTTCTCAAACTCCAAATCAATCTTATTTGATTTTCTCCAAACTTAAATCAACTCCATATGATTGAAATCCATGATTGAGATCCATGATTGAAACCCATGAATGAAATTCCTAAGTCCAAATCTTTCTTAAGCCCTTGATCTTCCCTTAAGGACTTAGCCTAACTCATTTCAAATCCTTGAGATTTTCTCATAATTCATTTATATTCACATATATAAATAAAATATAAATTCAAACCATTCAAACTAAACTCAAAATTCAAAATCAATTCATGAAATTTCCTAAGTCCTTTTAAATTCTCATTTAAAATAATTAGCCTAAATTCAATCAAATCAATTCAAACTCAAGGGATTTTCTCATAACTCATTTATATTCTCATTTATATTCACATATATAAATGAAATATAAATATAAATCAATCAAATCAAATCCAACAATCAAATTTCAAACTCCAAAATTTCTTAAGTCCTTTAAATTCCCTTTAATGGACTTGGCCTAAATCATGATCAAATCACTTCAAATCCTTGAAATTTTCTCATGAACCATTTATATTCTCATTTATATTCACATATATAAATGAAATATAAATTTAAACAATAAAAACTAATTCCAAAAATCAAACTCAAATCTACCTAAAATACAACCTAAGCCTTTCAAGTCAAAATCCACTTATATTCTCATTCGATTGAAGCCTGAGAGTCAAAAAGATCGAGAGCCATCCTAAGCTTTCAAGAGAGGATTTGAAAAGTGATCTTCTCTTTCTCCATTGAAAAAAAATGGGAGCTCACTTGAACCTTCTTCCTCTACACTCAAACCCATCTTAATTCCTCTTGCACACTCCCTCAGGATCAATGAAGTGCACTCTCATTTGACTCTCAAAGCAAGGAGAGCCTCACTAGATCAAAGCCATAAAAGGAAGTGAAGTGGTGTTGGTCCATGGAAGATCCACTCAACCCCAAGGCTGAAACATTCAACAGGGCTTGCCTCCACTCAAGCTACTCCCATCGAGCCTCAGATCACCTCCCAGGTATGGAATTTTGACCACTAAATTGGGGTGTTGGTCTTTGTTTCAAGTCATGAGAAATCCATCGTTGGATAAGCTTCTCTTTAGCATTAGATGGTGTGGAACAATTTTGTTCCAATGAAATTCAATTTCTAAGATCATGGACGACCTCTGTTAATCCTAAGGGAAGAATTCAGGTAATCCTAGCCATCCATCCATGCATTTTGGATGGATGGCTATGATTATTACCATGTTTAGAAATTCTTTTATCCCTCTTGAAATGCAGATCTCGGTCATTCAATGATCAACGTAGGGGATCAAAGCATCTCCTGCCACCGCACTGCCATTTGGATGGGATGTTTAAATGGGAGGCTCACCGCACGACGCATAAGTGCGAACCACCACTGTCGCAGCGGAGCTGAGGGATTAGTTAGGGAATTTAATTAAATCTAATTAATTTCCTAATCTTCAAAAATTCATATCTCCCTCAATAAAACTAAGAAAAATATGAAATAAATTTCTATGGAAAAATAATTCAACCTAGAATATTTTAAAAATGATTTCAATGGATTTTGAATTATCCTTTTCTCTGATTTTGGTTTTTATTAGAAACTTTATTTTGCTAATTATTATTAATTAGTCCTCTAATTAATCCAAAAATTTTTGGGTATGTTTTAGGGGATGACTTCTGCCTCCCCTAATTTTCTTGGGATTTATTTAAAGCTTTATTTGGGGAATTGAAAATGTGTTTCCTAATTAGTCCCTTAATTTAATTAAGGATAATTCAAGTTGGATTAGTGTTTTAATCCATTATTAAGGTTGATTAAGGTTAGTTCCAGTGAATAGGAGGCTTAGGGAATAATTTTGGGGTATTTTTCCTAAGCTATTCCCCTAAACCCCCTTATCTTTCCTTAATCCTCTTTTAATTAAGGGTTAATTCATTAATTATGCTCTTAATCAATTTTAAAAAATTCTAAAAACTTCTAGAACTTAATTAATCTATTTTGGATAGATGCTTATATGTTTAAGAGCCTAAGTTTAATTAAGAAAATTAAAACCAACTCATATGTGTGAGGGGGTGTTTTGAAATTACTTAAGTTAAACCCCTTAACTTAATTAATTATGAGTCAAATTGCATTAGGCCCTTTTCTTCCTAGGTGCATTGCAAGTTGTGAGTTTTTATGTCATCTCATTGGCTCATAATTACTTGGTTAACTATGCTAAGGTGGTATAGGTAAGGGTTAATTAACTTGTTTAATGCACACCTTAACCTAACCAAAAATCTAAAATGAATCTAATCATCTAAAAATTAAACAAAAATATCAAACACATGTGGAATGGGTTACAAACAGCAAACTCAACTCATATTTTCAAAAAATCAAACTCAAACTCAAACAAAAATCACATTAAACAAACTTTGGTTTACTTTAAGCTTTATTATTTTCTTAAGATTATCTTTAGGATTTAATTAAAGTGAATGTGTTTGCATGATTTCATTGCTTTAATTCTTTCCCAACTTGTTAAATTTGTATGTCATGTGGCTTCATGCATCCATATTTTTCAAAATCAAATTCAAAATGAAATTATTTACTTTATGTCAAATTTGCATGTGTTGGCTAAAGTAAAAAAATATGAGTGGCTATTATCACTACTAAATTCAAATTATTTTCAAAAATAAATGAATCAAGTATCAAAACTAAAAGTGTGCTACTTATATTCTAATTATAAGATTGCATGTGAGAGAATATAAGGATGTGCTTAGTGTAGGTCTTCCCTTCTCTTTTATGTTAGTATAGTTTTGAATAGAAATTTGGTAAGATGTGTGGTTCATTTGAAAAGAACCTAACACTTACCTAATTCCATATCCTATCCATTACTATGCTATCACTTAAGAAGGTTATCTATGCTTGCACATATAAATTGCATAAACAAAATAAATCAACTAATACAACTTTTGCATTCTTTCTTTTCCATTCATTTCTTTTGTACACATGTTTGTATTTAAGAAAGTGGTATATTAGTCTGGACAACCTCAAGATTGTGAGGCTTTAAGTAGCCCTAAGTAGGTTTTATACCTTACACCTCTGGTTAACAATGGCGTTGTACTCACTTATGCCTTTCGTACTTTCATATGTATATGTGAAAAATTGGATAAGAAACCCTTTTCTACTTAAGGAAAATCATGCATCATAAGCATTCAAATTTTCTTAAGTAACTTCTTAGCATGCAGCATAAAGTGTCTAGATATTCTCATTTGGTGTGTATAGATATGCTTAGGAGACATTCATATGCATGTTATACATGTTGGGAAAGAAGTGAAGTAATGTGTGTTTTGTGGTCATTTTATTTAATCTTAAAATGCCTTTCTTTTTGAATGGGTTTGTTTAGAGTTCATCTAAACTTAGGATTAATTAAAAGACTTAAATATAACATTCACTAAACAAAACTAAAAATTGAATCTACTTTAGAAATTACTTAGGTTAGGGAAGGATCTCTTCATAACGTAGTAATTAATTGTAGGATTCTCTTGAACCAAATCAAAATATGAAATAAAATCAATCCAAAATAATTAAACAAATTAAATGAAACTCTCCTCTAAGTTGAACATGCTTCACACTTAAAAAACTCTAACTTAAAGCCATAGCTAAGAATACCACACAAACCTTTAAAGCGCATACATTAGGCTAAGTCACCACTTCTAGCTTTAGGTTAGGGTGGTGCATGGTTTGATGTTTTGTTTTGTTTTGTGATATATGTTTTAGACTAGATGTTAGGGTTCATGCTCGTTGAAGGAATGGTAGGATGATCTTAGTCTAACCATTATTTTCTGTAGGGGATTGTGCTTAAGAGACGCTATCATAAATAAAAATATAAAATATTTTTGCTTGCAGGTGCTTATACCCCTAAGCATAATCCAATAGGTCAGGTGGACTTAGTCACCCATGTGTGGGGTGATAAGTCCAATATGCATGTTTGGGATTTGGTAGCTTGTTTAGCTAACATTTGTTTTCATTTAGTATTAGTTAAATTTACTTTTCCTTTTCATATAAATTTTTTACATTAGGATTTTGGAATGATTGTTATGGGGATTATAATGAGCATTGGTCATAAGATCCTATCTTATGCACCATGTGAGGCCTTGGAGCATCCACCTTCCAACCATCCAAAAGAAAGAACCAAAGAAGAAAGAAGAAAAGAATAATGAAGAAACAAAGTTTGAAGACCCCCATAACAATGAGTTCCCTGCTTAATTGTATGTAATTCATTTGTAATCCGGGTTGTATAAGGGTAGAGCGGCTACCCAATTTATTTTTGAGTTTGTACGATGGTGCCCAACCACACTTGGCCTCTTATTCTTTTTGTGCTTAGCTTTATAAATTGATTGATGATTTATTTTGCTTGTGCATTAAGTGGTATCTTTTTTCTAGTTTCTTTCGTACTTTATGTATGGCATGGATGATGATTAGGCTCTTAGAAAAAATAAATCTTTTACCAAATCTAATAACTCAAAATTAAAAATAAAGAGCTCATAACCTCACCTAAAACTTAGGTTAAAAATCAAAATAAAAGAATTATCAACCCATTAGCTGGATGAGTATTTCTTTTATAACATCATGCACAAATGCATCTTATTTCATGCTTGATTGGAGGGCTTTCACCTTTGCCGGAGAAACTTGGCTTGACTTGTGAGAGTCATGGTGGAAACACACCTCCTCCCTTCTCGCTAATTTTGGCCAATAACTTTATTTCTCATAAATTAGGCATATGAATCCTATTAGCCTGAGTCAAAATGATTATCCAAAATAAAAATAAAATGAAATTTGAATTGCATTAGATTTAGGTCATTTGAAGCATGCCCTTTACATAATCTAGTCTCTTTAGGGAGTGAGTTTAAGGTCTTAGTCTCTTTCTAAATAAATAACAGCTCAACCATCTTGCATAAAGCATATGACTTACCTACATGAATTTAAAATCATAGGAGGAGTTAGTTGGCAGCCACCCCAAGCGGTTATAAGTCCAAGTAGTCAGGTGGTTTGTCCTCTCTTGTGGAGGCAAACCATATATCCATTTTGCTTTAAATTTAGGTTGTGCTTTCAACCCTCGCCAAAGCTCCCTAGATTTAGGTTTTGAGATTGATTTTTCCTTTTGTGGGCCATAAGCATAAAGCATCATCTCTTAGGCATTTTCATAACCTTGTATTATGGAATTATAAGCCTTAGCATTCTAATGAAAAATCCAACTCAAATAAATTAAATTAATTTCAAAATATAAAGCCCAATCATAGGATAGTTTGAGATGCTTGCTAAGTTTCTAGCATCATGGGTATCTCTACTTATCTCCATTTTGCTTTGATAATAAATCTCTCTTTGATCAATCCCATTTGATCTTCAAAAATGAACCAATCGATTGATAATCATTTCCTATTGAAATCTTTAGAGACAATGATCATTTACCTTAATCGAGAGTTTTTCTAAGGAGTCCCCATTCCTTAGGATGTAATTAACTATGGAGGCTTGCCCTTTTTGCTTGCCCTTGTAGGAAACTTAATAAACCCGATTTAAAATAAACCCTACTTTACTTTTCCATGTAAAGTAGGGGAAGAATCTCTGGTACACTTCGAAGACCCAACATCCTTAGGAGTTCTTATTTTGGTGATTAGGTCCATTGTAGGGTGGTGACTTCTATCTTTCGAGATAGTACACATTTCCTTAATTCCATACTCTATCACCTCAATAAGCACATCTCAGAATGCATGACATCCCAAAAGATGAACTTTTATAATCTTACCTCTCCTTTTATCCACAGATCTGAAAGGTGACTCTATAGAAATTTTCACCACATGTACACATGAAAATTTTGCACAAAAATCACCCAAATTCTCCAGGATACAACTCAAACCAGCTTATAATAGCATGTATAGAGGATATAGTAAGCCCCACAGTGGTTTAAAATTTAAAAAAAATGGTGTACACTCTAGAGTGTACAAAGTGTACACATGAAAAAATCACCTAAATTAGCCAAATTCCACATGAAATAATTCAAACCAGTTTATAATTGCATATAGAGAGGATATATTAAGCCCCATAGTGGTTTAAAATTGAAAAAAAAAAAGGCATACACTCCGGACTGTATAGAGTGTATACTCTAGACTGTCCAGAGTGTACACATCAAAAACTGCATCAAAATTCACTCAAATCCCCTAGAAAATAACTCAAACCAGCTTATAATAGCATGTAGAGAAGATATAGCAAACCCAACAGTAGTTTAAAATGAAAAAAAAGGTGTACACTCTAGAGCATGCAAAGTGTACACATGAAAAACTACACCAACATACCCTAAATCCTCTTAGAAAGAACTCCAAATAATTTACAATAACATGTACAAAAAATATAAGAAGAGCCATAGTGGTTTAAAATTAAAAAAAATAAGGTGTACACTCTAGGGTGTACAAAGTGTACACATGAAAAATTGCACAAAATCACCTAAATTTCTCTGGATACAACTCAAATGAGCTTATAATAGCATGCGGAGAGGATATAGCAAGCCCCATAGTGGTTTAAAATTGAAAAAAAAAGGGTGTACACTCTAGTGTAAGAGTGTACACATGAAAAATTGTACAAAAATCATCCAAATTCCCCAGGATACAACTCAAACCAGCTTATAATAACATGTAGATAGGATATAGCAAGCCCCACGGTGATTTAAAATTGAAAAAAAAAAGGATGTACACTCTAGAGTGTACAGAGTATACACATGAAAAATTACACAAAAATCACCCAAATTTCCCAGGATACAACTCAAACCAGCTTATAATAACATGTAGAGAGGATATAACAAGCCCCATAGTGATTTAAAATTGAAAAAAAAAAGTGTACACTCTAGAGTGTACAGTGTGTACACATGAAAAGTTGCAATAAAATCACTCAAATTCTCCATGATACAACTCAAACTACTTATAATAACATGTAGAGAGGATATAGCATGCTCCATTGTTGTTTAAAATTTAAAAAAAAAAGTATATACTCTATAGTGTACAGAGTGTACACATGAAAAACTACAATAAAATCACCCAAATTCCTCAGGATACAACTCAAACCAACTTATAATAGCATGTAGAGAGGATATAACAAGTCCCATAGTTGTTAAAATTGAAAAAAAAAGGTGTATAATCTAGAGTGTCAGAGTGTACACATGAAAAAAAGTACATAAATCAGCCAAATTTCACATGAAATAACTCAAACCAGCTTATAATTGCATGTAGAGAGGATATAATAAGCCCCACAGCGATTTAAAATTAAAAAAAAAGGTGTACACTCTAGAGTGTATAAAGTGTACACGTGGAAAACTATACCAACATATCCCAAATCCTCTTATAAAGAACTTCAAACAGCTTACAATAGCATGTACAAAAGAGATAGCAAGCCACAGTGGTTTAAAATTGAAAAAAAAGTGTACACTCTAGGGTGTACACATGAAAAAATACATCAAAATCACCCAAATTCTCCAAGAAATAACAAACTAACTTATAATAGCATGTAGGAAAGATATAGCAAGCCCTTAGTTGTTTAAAATTAGAAAAAAAGGTGTACACTCTAGAATGTACAGAGTATACACATGAAAAACTGCACAAAATCACTCAAATCCTCTTGCAAATAGGTGAGCTGGTAATAGTCGGAACAAATGTGAAAACCCTAAATCTCTAAAGTTCAAGAATGCAAGAAGAAATACCTATTGAAGTCGCCTACACAGAGAAGATGAGATAATATCTAATTTTAATGCCTGAGAATTAGCACAACTCTGGAGGAAGGTCGGATGCCTGAGATGCACGGGGGAGAGCAGTACAATTTCTGCATGACTAAACACAACTCAAAAATAAAAATACCTAAATTTACGTCGTGCTCGGAATATGAAACAGCGTCCAGCATGTTCACTCCGGACCAGGCCAGGTCGGGTCTGAATAACGTTAACGGCATCTAGAGTGGCGTTACCGAGTGATAAAGTAAAAAATCAATATTTGATTAATGGACACGTGTTCAGATATTGGCAT
The DNA here is from genome assembly GCA_021442155.1 of Cymbidium sinense. Taxonomy (NCBI): domain Eukaryota; kingdom Viridiplantae; phylum Streptophyta; class Magnoliopsida; order Asparagales; family Orchidaceae; genus Cymbidium; species Cymbidium sinense. The sequence goes on along the minus strand of CM038221.1, from coordinate 30,744,444 downwards.
CCGAATGTAGAGCTACATCCGGACTACGTGCATAATATTTTCTCGCTCAGCAGGCCGCCCAACAGCACATCTCTCTTCCTCCGTATGTTTTTTTCTCTATCTAAACAAAGAGAGACTCACACACCCTATCTCCTTCTCCCATTCTCTCTCTCTCTCTCTCTCTCTCTCTCTCTCTCTCTCTCTCTCTCTATCTATCTATCTATCTTTATTCGCTCTCTAACATTATTTTCAAAAAATTTTAATTTCTATTTATTATGCATATATATAATAAATAGAATGTCTTAAAAAAATGAGAGAAGCAGCTCTTTCAATTTATCATCATCATTAAAATCATCTCATGCATAAATATATGAAGTGCTCCTCCAAAAACTCTTAAAATCTTGCATGTAGCATGTTTGGGACAACAAGCAAAGTTTGTTCACATTTTTCTTAGCATGATGTGAAAAACTCATAATTGACACTCGCAACATTACACGTGAGCCTGATAAGTGCTTTTCTTAGCAACGAGAAATTCAAATATAAGTATTTGCACATTTTGTTTTAACACCACGAGAAAATCTGGTGATAAATCTTTAATGAAGGTATCTCATATATATTGTTTTTGATGTTATGAGGGTTATAGATTATGATAATATCTCACAACATCAATCATATGCATCTTTTTTAATACAGTGGGCTAGTCTAGCTCACAAGAGGTAGCTCTCTATGTGAGGAAGATATTAGGAGACTATAAAAAGTTATGCCAATTGGGCATTGAGTGTGGATCATAGGGAACAAGACTTAAATAACTTACAACAAATATAAATTCTAAGCACTCATGCATATTCCAATGTGGCAAGAATAACTTTTGTTCTCTTGTGCAAGTAAACTAAAAGCATATGCACATCTTCCTTGTCATAGCTGGTTTTATAGAATATAGATATGATGCTTTGCAACATCGATCATATATATTTTTCTTGGCATAGTGGGTTAGTCCAACACTTTTGATGTAGTCCCTTGTGCAAGGAAGGCAATAGAAGGCTATCAAAATATTATCGAATTTCACAATGACAAATGATCAAAATAAAACTAAAATAAAATGAATTTTTAAGCTTAAATTGAAAAGCAAATGGACATTAGATTGAATTTGAAATTATAAAGTCTTGAACAAATACTCAAGAAAATTAAATTTGAATGAACATGATGCTTGCTAATAAACAAAAATCTCAATGAAAATTAAATTATCCTGTAGGTTGAACTAAATGAACTGCAAAGAATGGAACTAAACATAAATAAGACATATAAATGATACAAAAGATTTGAAAGCTCCTTACTGAGCATAAACAAGACCTACAAGATACTTGGTGGCTTACTTATAAGCAAAAATTAGTTTGACATAAAATTTTTGCATAAGATATGTTATAAAGATTATGAAATAAAATTTTTGCATGCATCTTTAACAATAAAATGCTCATGCAAATAATAAATATTAGATAGTTTCAAGAAAAATGCATGAATCACGAGACAATTCTAAGCTTATTTAAAATATTTTGAAAAGTGAGCAACTAAATCATGCAAACACATTTAATATTATACAACTATAATGTACAAATATATCATGTAGGTGTATCGAGATTTAGGCACATTGTCAAAATTAAATTATTTGTATGTGTCTCGATCAATACAAAAAAATGCTTAATTACATGATCTGATAATGCTACACAGGTATAAGAAAATAAAATTGACTCAATTTTCTTAAACCTTTAAAACATGTAAATACTTCAAAAGATCATCAACATTTTGAAGATAAACATCTTTTTAGAATCTAAAATTTAAAATTGATATATGTGCACGCTCTTAAGCATGTTGTTTTGTCCATAAGATGAGGTCACAAGTCTCACATGTCTGATCCAATCATTTTCTCTCATAAAGATTGGAGCTGAGAAGACTGAACTTTAATTAGTCAATTTCATCATCCTCACGGGAACCGAAGTTGAAGAGATTGAAGCTTTTAAGCAATAATTCAATCAACATAAGTTTAAATGTATGTTTTGATCTAGGGACTATATATGAAATCATTATGTTTTTGATTTAGGGACTATACATGGAATCATTAATCCCAATTTTAGACTCAATCTTCTACTTGCATAAGTAGAATCAATAAGGGCTACAACATAATAAATTTTAAGAATTAGCTTATGTCATATGCAAAAGATAGATCTAGTCCTCTTCAAATAGCACAAAAAAGTTATTAAGATCTAAGATGAAAAAGTGAAACCATTTAACCCCGGGATAATGGTCGTGTTTGAAGTGTATATCGAGTGAATGAATTTATTCTCAAAATTTAAAGCTTTAAATTGTAAATGCAAGCATTTCAATATCTTATCTTGATAATGGTCATATTGAAGAAAGATCTCAATAAAGGAGATCAATTTTAAAATAAACTCTCAAAATTTTAAATATAAATGATCAAAAAATCTTATCTCAATGATAATTATGTTGAAAGAAGATCTCAATTTGAGGGATTAAATCTTAAAATAAAATTCTTAAATTATAAATATGAATGATAAAATGATTTTCACCCTCCATTATCAAGTTGCAATGAAAGTATTTTACTAGAATAATGAATGGGGATTTGTATGTCAACCTTTCATCATGATTAACATCAATGTATACTTTGCAAATGATGCGCGCTTGTTAAATGCATGAAACACGAGCATATTCAAAACAATTTGCTTAAAACTTTACGTAAAGAAGCATGTTTATAAAACTATATATATATATATATATATATATAAAGAGAGAGAGAGAGAGAGAGGGAGAGAGAGATCAAAGATTGAACTGCAGGCTCAATGTGTGACCTTCATTTATGAAAGCTTAATACTCGGGATCCTCGAATGTGAAGTTCCATGAAATGGTAAACTTTACTGGTTGAATGCCCAATGTGAAACTTGAGAATTTTAAATTATTATATAGTATTATTTTTATTTATCCAACTTATAGAACATTTGAGTAGCCCGAGTTACAGAAAAAATTAGAAAAAATCATCTTAAATAATTTGACGATGATCCAATTAAAAATAAATATACCTTATATTAAAAAAAATAAAAATAGATCCAAAAAAATTTGATTAAAATGTATAAAAATGACTTTTTTATAAATCTATCATAAATTCTTATATAAGTATGTTCAAATGGTATTTAAAAAAACAATTATAAATATTTTTATTTTTTTAATATTTAAATCAAAAAGTCAAAAGTACTTGTGTAAATATATTAAAAGTTTGATACATATCTAAAAAACTTAATGTTTAGGAGGATTTATACGTAATATCATAATTTTTCTTATATAATTACATATCTAACATATACTTTATGATTACTTACATAACTCTCAGCTCACAAAAAAAATAAAAATAAATAAAAAAAAATTTAAAAAAAAAAAAAAAACTCTCAGCTCACTTAAGCCGACTTTTTCACTCCACACACATTCAAGTAATCCTAAAAGAGTTTTAAAGGTCCAAAGCAGGCTAAATGATTATTTCAAAAGGGACAAACAAAGAAATCAAAGTAGCCCTTAGCATCCCCAACTGCTCATTCTTCACATTATTTATAGATTAAAAATCCATCTAAGTTCCCTCAGTAACTTAAGAAGCATTTCCAGTTAGAAAACCTGTTACACATACAATGCAACTACCTGCAAATTGCTAATGAACCTCAGACAAAACTAAATACATTACACAGGTATATATCTCTCACTGATGATGCAGATACAATGATTAAAAGACAAGTTAGGCCTTACTTACCCACACCAATACATCAAATGTTCATCCTTCCGATGATTACTAACAAGACCGCCGCATTTGAGACAGATGAAGCTGCTCCCATCGGCGAAAGCATCGAGCATGATCTGCATTCTGCCGCTCTGCGCGAGAATGGAAGTGTCGCTTACATCTTGCAACAAGTTAGTCGCATCTAGTTGTCGAGGCAGTGGGTTTACGGCAGGGTTCTGCGGCCGGGCTTCGGCTATCGCACATTCTGCAAACAAGGAGGCTAACTCGTTGGCGGCGGCATCCGCTCGCTGTCTGTTGATGTAGAGTTCTTGAGCACGGTTGAGAGTCTGTAGGACAGCCTGATCTCCCCCTTCGGATTTTATTGCCATCACCACCTGTTTTGTTTGTTCTCATGGATCAGAACTATGTTAATGTTTTAGGAGTTACAGAAGTTAAATATTCGAGTGTTGTTAAAACTGCTAGTTTATAAAGTTGATAGAGATCTAGAGGTGGCCGTTTCAAAAATTTGTGATAAAACTTTGGAGATTATACTTGTACTCCGCGGTTAGTTGACCAAACTACGTGGGTCCATATGGTATAAGTAATTACAACAGGAGATTCTAATAAACATTCTGCATGGAGAAAAATGTTGAAATAATCCTTGAATTATTTGTATAAATCAATTTAATCTCAGATTATAACTATGTTCAACTTAGCTTCTTGGCAAATATATTTCATCCGAAATGGTGCCTCAACTGAATTATTTTGCATCAGATGTTAAAAAAGAGACTAAATTAAATTAAACATACTAGATAGCTTGGGAATAAAATGATCATCCATAAATATTCTAAAAACTATTTTAATTTTTTTCATTCTAAATACCCCTATCAATATCTAAAAAATCCTAAATATCACAAAAAGAACCAAAATAGCTATTAAAAATGAAGAGAACAAAATGTTTAAAGCAATATGAGTTTTCTCAATGTATGACAAATTTTTTTTTTTTTTTGAACTTTCATGGACTCGTGTAAAGTCATAATATTATACACGAGCAAAGATATAAACTTAAGCAACCGCCCCTTGGAAATGTGAACCAAGTTGTTGGATGGCAAGAGCACAGCTCGATAAACAAGCATTATGGACGGTCCTAGAATTTTTAGGCCAAACCATAGCAAAATCTTTATTTGGACCATAATTCAATCAAAGCAAAAGGAATAGAGAGCTAATGCAGCTTGAGTTATTGCATCCAGAATCACCAATGCGAAGCAGAAGCACAGCACAATGTGGGGTGGATACTGTGGGCCTTCTTAGTTATGGAGAAAGAGATCAGAATAGACTATTGAACATCATCCATCATCCATCATCTTATAATAGATGAAACACAGCCTGAATTAGCCAGATGAAATTCTAATTTGGATTTTACAATTCTCCTTGTACATGAATCCTTCTATAATCAGAATAAAAAACCCATGCATGCCCTGATAGACGAGCTGTCATGCAAGTGAAATATTCATGGTTGTGAAGCCATAGGTTTTTTATCACCGTTAATGCCTCCGAGTAAGCTATACACTTTCTGATCATCGGGCGAAGAGGAAGAGAAAGAGAATGGAAAGAATATAATAGGGAGAAGAGAGAAGCAATGAAAGAGTCACCAAGTAGGAAAAGATTGATCTATCTATACTTTTTTCCATTCAGGAGTTAAATTTGGCGCACCCAATTCAGGAGGTGGTGAATTGGGTATTCTCAAACAAAATTTTGCGGAATTAAAAATTTTTCAAGTGAAATAAAAAAATATATCAATACTTCAAAATAGGAATGGGACTGGAGATGCTAGGAATGGGTAATTGCAGTAATAAAAATGAAATATCAACACAACAAGGTAGCTGCAGACTGCAAATTAATAGAAAAGAATGATTGCAAGATCAAATCAACAATATTTATGGACTGCAATATTTGGGGAATAATTGGTGCAATAATATAAATCTTAGCTCAGCACACCAAGAATAGAGTGAACAAATTTTAGAGTGGTAACAATTTAGATATGGCAGGAAAAATGAACCGCATAACAATTTATAACGGTTGGGTATCTCAAACCTACATCCACTATCCAAATTCTCCCTTAAGAATTCGTTACATTCACCAACCATGAAGGCAAACAACTAACTCTTCTCCTCCTCTAATCTTTTGTTCTTCAAGCAGCACTGCCTGAGCCTCTCATCAACACTGTAACAAGCATCTCTCATCCAATAACAAGCAATAAACCCATTTAGATTTACATTATCACATTAAGCTCCAATGGCATCCTCTTCTATCGACATTTCAAGCCATCATAGTGGAAAAAAGACGCACCTGAACGATCCTTAATTATTGGGTCGATATCAGCATGCATTACATATGGACATGCATATGGAGCAGATAGAGCAATTTATACGTAATTTTTGCCTTTTTTTTAAAAAAAATGGGGCTTTCTTATTGGAAAGTGATTACAAAAGCATCAATAACATTAGATCAAAAACTTATCAAAGGCATAATCAATTGTTGGATCAAACTGAGCTCAAATTGAAGCAAAGGAGGCAAGCGATGAGCCTAAATTCAAAATGAATTTTCTGACTTTAATTTTAAGCCATGTCTGATTGAATAGAATTGGTTGAATATCATGATAAAATTACTTTGTTTCTCCCATTATATTTTATATGTACCATCTTATATTGCACAGAAATAATATTTATGAATTAAATCAAGTTGAGCAAGCTAGGAATCACGTATCAATTTTGAGCCCTTATGATGGAAGACTATCTGCATATAGTTTAACAATATTATTATTATTTCATTGCAATTCTAATATCTTATACATACAATAATTACCCTATCAGCAGATTAATATTTTTTTTCTATTTTTAAAGAATAAGTATAGTAGCTAAGCATAAGTTATTAAATTGAATTATTTAAAAGAAAGGCGTTCACATAATTTGGCCATAAACTCTAAAGATATGACAGTTTCACCAAACATCATATATTCCATTTGAATAATAAAAATAAATCATTGATTTATAATTCAACATCAAACGATAATTTTTCACAACCTTATCAACAAGCAACAAAATTCTCAAATGAACTATTAAGCTATCTAAAATTTAACAAATATATTGGGGCTCACATTGTTTCTTTAAAAAAATCATGAAGCATACCCCCAAAGTCACTCCATATTAGGGCTGTCAAAAAAGTTCGTTGTTCAGCAACGTATTGCTCGTGTTGACTCGTTCGTTAACTAAACAAGCCGACACACATCTTTCGATATATAAGCGAGAGCGTGAACAATCATTTTGTTCGATGTGCTACTCGATTTAATTTAGAAATAAAAAATTATATTATATTATATTATTATTATTATTATTATTATTATTTATTACTATTATTATTATTATTATTGTTTTATTACTATTATTTTTTTTATTATTATTATTATTACTATTATTTATTATTATTATTATTATTATATATACATCTGAACACATTTACATATCACAAATCTGGCGTGCAGTGGTTAAAATTTTGTTATACAAAGATTGGCGCGGTTGAATCCTCCCTCATATATGTCAAAAAAGCTCGTTGTTTGCGACTCGTGTTCGTTAACTAAATAACACGAGCAGACATTTCAAGCTCGATATATAACGAGAACCGAACAAAATAAATTTGAGCAGGCCAAACCTAACAAGAGGTTGTTCGCTCTCAAGCTTCGTTTACACCCCTACTCCATATGACCAATGTGCTCCAAGGCAAAGCAGTTAATGGCCTTAACTCTGCTTTATTTTGGTAAAACCTCTTCTCAATAGTTTTTGACATAAGGTTTTACTGAATTCTTTGATAAATTCCAAAATTCCAATTATATTTATGCTAAATACAATTTCTCATATTACCTATAGAATTAAAATTTTCTATCATGTAATGCTCGTGGGCTTTCATTTTCTCAACTAGCAGTGAAACTTAACAATACCAAAAAGCTGTAAATAGTACTTATAAAATCTTTATCGTGTAAGCCTTGTCAAAAAAGCTTTAAAATTTTCCAATAAGAAACATCACGTTTTGCTCTCTCATTGTAGCCTAAGGATTGCTGACCAAAGCACAAATAAAATACTCATGTAGATTTTCAAGCTCATTAAGATATAATAGAATCTTAGGTTTTGCATTGGCTCTAATACAAACAGCTCTTTAGGATTTAAGATGGCCATAAGCATGCATGCAATGAAGGATGACAACATGCTATTGATCGAGACTAGCATGCAATGTAAAACAAACATGAAAGAACTATAAAAGATAATAAAGGGGATAAAAAGATGCCTATGTTTCATGATGAAGAAGGACCTCCACTTGTGCTCACGTTTAAACTACAACATCACAACCCCAAAAATTTTCAAATCACACACTTCATCGAGAATTGTAATAAATAGAATAGATGAAAAGAAGTGCCTACTCCAAATTAGATTTTATGCATGCTAGAAGCCATCATACATAACTTAAAATAGTCAATTTATAATTAGATAAGGAAAATTAAAAATATAAGAGATAATGAACTCTTAAAATTTAATAACAAAATTTCTAAAAGAATGGAACATTCTAAAATCACATTATTACAATATATTTGTTTGAAGTCAAAAAGGCATCAGGAACTTTTCCTTAAGAGGGAATTGGGGAGGAGTTAGAGAAAAGAGATAACGGGTGATGGTTCTGTTTTGGATGACCATGACTTCCGATGAAAGGGACAACAAGGTGGTGGTCTTAATGATTGGAAGAAAACGAGGAGGCATTGAACACAAGAAGCAATGAGATAAGGATAGAGAAGGAAGAAATAGAGTCAGACTACCTTACAATTGGAATCATTTTGAAAAAGCATATGAGAGAAAAAAAAATGAGGGACAGAAGAGCTGTTGGTTAGAGAGAAGAGAGAACAAGGGGGATTCTAATTCAAATCATATTAATAAAAACAAAGCCATTTATTCCTTGCTTACAAAACTATACCTTATAATTCAAATGAAAAACTAGTCTTATCTACTTATCCAAATTCAAATTTGATCTTATAATCAAATTTCAATTGAAATTTATTTTTTTTCCAAAGTATAATATTTAACTAATTTAAATAAAAAAAAGCCCTAACAAGATAAATACAATTTTAATTCATGAACCAATCTAATTCAATCTAGTTTGGGCATATTCTTTATGTCGGCTTAGTGTTGTATCATTTCCCCTATGACCAAAAAAAAAACTTACATGTGAAGGGTCGAAATTATGGCATTCTTCAATTAGATTCAGCATTATCTACATCTCTTCATGTGTGATTCAAAAGTCTTCAATGGTGAGTTGATTCTTTTGCAAATAAAAATTTTTTACTCCCAAAGCACCATTGTAATTTGAAGTAATCAACTTGTCCACTTTATCAGTTGTTGGTGCAGTAATGATAGATGGAAAGACAAGGATAAAATATTATTTGTAAAAGTAAAAGCTCCGCCTACAAAATGACCAACCTAAGTACAAAAGGTTCAAATATACTTTGATAAAGTACTGAATCTTCAATATTGCCACTAGGCTTAAATTTAATTCTTGAATCAAACATCAATCAAATAAGCATTATAACCGAATTAATTATGAATTTTGTAAGTCGTAGAAGATCACTCTTCAATTGTATTTAGAGAGAAGTGTTTGGGTTTAATGCTAGGAAGCACAAAACCACCTTTACTAAATTATTGAACATTAGATATAGTTTTATATTGCTCATTTTATTCAATAATTTAAAAATTCATATTGATATGAAGTTTGTATATAGGCTTAATAAAAGATGCTCTAGATTCAAAATTTTATGTTATGTAAATGACATGAGATCTATAAGGTTTTAGTATGTAAATCATAAATTATCTTAAATAAGTTTTGTAATTTGATGCATGGGATCTGATGCGACAAAACGATCACCAAATAAACAAAAAATTTTGTATATAAACTTTATAGTTGGAAGCATTAGATCCCATATAACTAAACAAACATTAACTAAATAGCTCAGATAATACTTGGAAGTCTTAGTTACCACTTCTATTTATCCATCAGCCTAAGAATGAAAAACACAACAAAATTTAAAACTAGCACCAAATAACAAGCTCTCTAAACTCACAACCTTGCTTCCCAGACAGTTGACACAATCCTACTTGGATTATCTTTTTTGTTAATTTTTCTAGATTTTTGTAGTGAGAAAAAAAATTTATAATGAGATCAACTAGAGTGTAATAACTGTAAGAAAGTAATATGAGTTTTTTTTTAAATGAAATAAGCATATAATACCCATAAGAGCTTTCAAAAAAATCTACTTTCCTCAAAGCTGTAGTAGCCCCACCCTACAAGAACTTTGATTGATCAATTCTATTTGTAAATATATTTATGTTGAAAGTAGAAAAAATAAATTAGTACCAAATTGCTTCCTTAAAATTCTCCAAAAATAAAACCAAATTTATTGAGATTTTGAATTTCAGAGATGAGTTTAAGACAATGAGAAAGAACCTATATAAAAAAAAATAATAGGTGAAGAATTTTGAATGAAACAATGACGAGTAAGTGGTTTTATTGATGACTAAAAGAAAGCATGTAAAAAGGCACAATAAATGAGAGGCAAGTTTATGAGAGTTGTAGTGAGAAAAAAAATTTATAATGAGATCAACTAGAGTGTAATAACTATAAGAAAGTAATATGAGTTTTTTTTTTAATGAAAGAAGCATATAATACCAATAAGAGCTTTCAAAAAAATCTACTTTCCTCAAAGCTGTAGTAGCCCCACCCTACAAGAACTTTGATTGATCAATTATATTTGTAAATATCTTTATGTTGAAAGTAGAAAAAAATAAATCAGTACCAAATTGCTTCCTTAAAATTCTCCAAAAACAAAACCAAATTTATTGAGATTTTGAATTTCAGAGATGAGTTAAAGGCAATGAGAAAGAACCAATATACAAAAAAAATAATAGGTGAAGAAATTTGAATGAAACAATGACGAGTAAGTAGTTTTATTGATGATTAAAAGAAAGCATGTAAAAAGGCACAATAAATGAGAGGCAAGTTGATGAGAGTTGTAGTTGAGAGAAACAAACCACTACGGCGGCTAGATCTTCTAATTGGGGGGAAAAACCTTCTCTAATAAAGAAACAAGAGAGAGAGAGAGAGATGAGAACTACGAGTTAGAGATAAGAATGAGAATCGAGAATATAAATTTCAATTTAGTTCATAATATTCAAAAGAACTACTTTTAATAACACAATTCTATTGATAAAAGTAATACGATCATTACAAATTTCTCAATTCGAAGTCTTAAAAAATGAATAACAGTGCAAAAGGAAGAAATTGTGTTCTAAACCTAAAACCAAATCTAAAACAAAATGAATGTTTAAAATAAAACCAATATTACTTAAACTTCAATAATAAGAATAATCTACATTCCAATCTAAATTTCCAAAGGCGAATAAATCATGAGATGAGGATTTTGTGGATCTTACAATTTGACTTAAACTTTCTTGTAGCCTCAACCTCTCATTGTTTGACATTTTTATAGAGGTTTACGAAAATTACCGATCTCCATGAAGAGTGGTTAAAATGTTGGCAAAATTTGAAGGATGGAATAGTAGATAACACTACCAGATTTTGCCTTTTTTTTTTGGACTTTTAATTCCAAGTTTCCTATAGCACTTTATAGTAATTACTCATCCCAATACTGAAAGAGCATTTTCGATTAAAACTAGTTGATAAATCACTAAATAGCGTAGTGTATAATAGCAGTGAGTTGAGTTTGAAAATTATGAGATTTATTATTTGACTTTAAAGATTATATTTGGGAGAAAAACGTCTCGAGATCCCATGATTAGTCATCCCGGTATCGGTCCATTCGGAGGGTAGTCGGCACTTAGAAGGATCGCTGTGTCATGAGTTATATGCGTCAATGTATCCTGTAGACAGGGGTGAAGGAACAAACAATCTGAAGTCAACCTTAACTAACAGAGAGCTTTTTGACCAACCAAATGCATTTTATAGTTCACAGCTCAAAGTGCAAAATCATTAGGGAACATACGGGTTGTGATCATGACCGTGATTTAGTGGTGTCATATCACGGCAAACAATCCAGTCAGAGGGCTCTGGTTGTAACCGTCATTTATGTGGTGTCATTTTGGGCAAAATCACAGACACACGGGTCACGTCTTTACCGACTTAAGATTATTTGAGTGTAAAAATAAACATATATTTGATTTGACATTGGTTCTTTGTGAGCAAAAGTCTTCCTAATTTGTCACACTCGACAAATAGTTGCGGATGAGTAGATGAATTTTAACTTTAAATTTAAATAATTAATTTCATTTAATTTATATTCTTTTTTTTAATTTGATCATTTGATTATCTTGTAATTGATTTATATTTGAATATATAATCATTAATTATTTAAATCTTAATAATGATAGCATAATAATCATACAACTATTATTTGTTAATAGACCTTATCAACTCTGTCACTTTCCTGCAGAGGATAGGTCTAAATTCACTGCTTCCACATTTAGAGTCCTCCAAAACTTGTCAACTCTAGCTTGAGTATAAAGGATTGGATTTGAGACTTATCTCTTAGGAGCTTGAACTTGAGAAGTGTTAATAGATTTATCTTTTATAATTCTATGACAGAATTAGCATCTCATATTTTATTAAGTAAAAATTATTATGATATTATTGAATTTTTTAGATTTTCTTAACCCGAACCCAATCCTAAGACCCAACCGGAGTTCAACGCGCACAATATCCTCAAACACTAAGTCTAGATTTGTAACACATGTCGAGACACATGCAGGTAAATAATTGATTTTGAATGACTTGCATATTTCTCTATATGTTTGATCAGTAAATCTTACATACATCAAGTATACATTACATAAAGTGTTGCGTCTTGAAATATCTAAGTTGAAATAGTTATGTTTGGCATGACATATATGTCAAATTGCAAGTATAAGTTTTAATAGTAAGCATAAGTTTTTATACCTAAAATCATAAATCAAGTGTAGCTCTATCTTATAAAAATATGAGAATTTCAACTCATTCAAACACTTGTTATAAATCAAGTGAAGATCTATTCTTCAAAATATAAGTTATTTTTCTCAAATACTTATTGTAAACCAAGTGAGCATCTGTTCTTAATGATATAAGCTTAGTTCTTTTAAACATCCCTCATAGATCAAGTATGTATCTACACTTAGAGGATACAAAATATTTGTTTGCAAATCAAGTTTAGATCTATTTTGAAAGATGCAAATTCAATCCTTTCTAAGCTTGTCATAAGTCAAGTATATTTGTCTTTGGAAGACATACATTCAGTTCTTTCAAACATTTGCTAAATATCAAGTGTAGTATCTATCTTATTAGAATTTCAAAAAAAATTTTGAGGCATGTCATAGATCAAGTGTGGATCTACATGATAGTATATTATGTCATAAGACATATGCAAGCATACTTTATCCAAATATTCACATATGCAATCAAGTATAAAATTTTCCCATAACACATATCATATATCACAATTAAGAGAGAAATGAGATATTACAATATACACATGAGAACTAACCACATTTAAATTCCTTCATGCACATTAGAATTTGAAAGTATGAAAATTAGTCCAATTATAAGCTCGCATATGGACTTGGGTCTATTGGGATTTTAATTTAAAAGAAAATTATGAGCTTAAAGATTTCATGAGATCGGTCTTTCTTTTTATAAGCCCACTTATAAGTTTGGGCTCAATGGGCCTTATGAAATAAAGATAATATGGGTTTAATAATTTCAAGTGGGCTAAACCATTTTTTTTATAAGCCCACTTAAGGGATTCAAGATGGATCAAGCATGAAAAAAGGAGAATCTCAAGCCCTCATGACATTGTTATCCCCTCTTTCTCTCTTTTTTTCTCATGACACCCCTTTTTTTTATAATATTTTTCTTTTCTTTTCCCCTTTTTTTTATTTCACATGCATTTCTCCTCTCTTTTTTTTTTTTTTGTTGTTATGATATGAACCCATAAAGATGAAAAAAGGCTTCTCCTCTTTTCCTCCCATTTTTATTTATTGCCCATTTACAGGTAAGTTATGAAAAAATAAAGAAATAAATCCAAATTTTAATGAATTTTCTCCCTCACTCCTCCCATTTTCCTCTCCTCTTTTCTTTTTCTTTTTTTCATTTATTATTTTCCCTCCTTTTCTTTGATATGTCACAATCCCGTTGAGAAAAGAAAGAAGCTCCCTCTCTTTTTTTTTTTTTTTTCTTCTTTTTCCTTGAAATAATGCCCATTTCATGGGTGATTTAAAAGGAAATGACAAGAGAAATTAAAAGGGATGATGCTGTGAAAGAAGCTCCTCTCTTTTTCCTCATTCTTTTATCATGTCATCATTCATACATTCATATTCTCTTCTTTTTTTTATTCATATTCTTCATGATATAATCCGTTGAGAAAAAAAAAAAAACTTTCCTCATTCTTCTATCATGACATCATTCATGCATTCATATTCTCTTCTTCTTTTTTATTCATATTCTTCATGGCACGATACTGTGAGAAGGAAGAAGACGAGGAAAACTTTTCTCCTCCTTAAAATCATGCCAAATTTCATAAGCTTTAATAGAATGACATAACTTTCTTTTCTTAATTTTGTCATTTACTATTTTAAGTATTTTGGCTTTGTCGTATGAATTAGCATGACATTCAATTAGGAGAAAAGCTTAATATTAAGCTATGAGTTATTATAAATAAGGGAGTATGCCTCCCTCATACAAATTTATACCTCCAAACCTCCACTATATTCTTTTCATTGCAAGGGACATTGTGGACCTAAGGACATCAAAGAGTTTTGCATACAATTGGAATTGAATCCCATCATATCAACCCGTAAGTTGTACTTGATTTGATGTTTTGAGTTCATCTTTACACATCATTTAGAATTGTATTTCTTATATTAAGAATTCACTTGAGTTTTTCTTTTTTTTTCTCTTTCTTTTTTTTTATTTACTCTTTCAATCAAGCATGCATGATTTTCAAAAAATTTTGAGAAAAGGGATGGGAATTCTTCACATTCTCCATTAAGATATATGGTCAAATGGTTGTTTGAAATGTTACTAAGCATCCTCGTGAAGATTCAAATACTTAAAATAAATCATATTAAGTTAGGAGCTTATCAAATTTTGGCTCTCACATCATCATAAGGGCGCCTCGGAGGCTGGACTTTCCACGCCAAAAAGCATGCATGGTATGTGTCATAAAACATTGCGGCCGAAATATTATTTGTCTATCACGCCAAGAAAAGCGTGCATGTGTTTGCATAGCATGACATTTCTTTGTACGCATTAGAACAATGCGTACAAATACTTAATTTAAAATATATTTCCTTGTCACATTGGAATAACGTAAGCAAGTATTTATATCACAAATTTCTCCGCCACATTGAAACAATGTGAATGAGAACTTATTACAAAATATATTTCCTTGTCACGTTGGAACAATGTGAACAAATACTTATATCATAAGTTTCTCCGCATTGAAACAATGTGAACGGATACTTATTACAAAGATATTTTGATTTGGACAAGCGAAGAAATCTTATATCACAAATTTTCTCACCGCATTGGAATAATGTGAACGAGTACTTATTACAAAATATTTTTATAAACTTGCATTTGCATGTGCATGTACATATGATTTTCTCATTTACAAGTAGAGTTTGTTTGACATAAAGTAAAATCATTAACTTCATCTATTTCATGTCACACATCAACATAAGATTGGATAGCCTAATGCATAAACATTTACTATATTTTCATTCTTCTCCAAATCAAAAGGAAAGAAAAGGCGTCACATATTAGTGGTTAAAGTTGAATTGATTTTTATATGTCATAATACAACAACAACAACAACAACAAGCCTTAATCCCACTAGGTGGGGTCACATGAATCCTTCGTCTCCATTGTGTCTATTATGTGTCAAATTCTCATCTAATTCAAGATATCTTAAGATCATTATTTATACATCTTAACCAAGTCTTTTTAGGTCTACTCTACCTTTCTTAACATAAACTAATGCATCTCTCTCCCAATCATTAGGACTGCGATGTGTGGCCAAACCATCAGGCGACTCTCCTAATCTTATCTACTGAACTCCCTTTTAACATTTTCATTTTGCATTCTATCTTTAAGAGTAAAGCCACTCATCCACCATCCTCAATCCTCATGTAACACTTAGTCTTATGCTTCTCTTTTATTGGCCAACATTGCACCATAAGTCATTGGTCTTACCACATCTTATAAAATTTTCCTTAAATTTAGTGACTTTTACATCACATAATGGGATGCATTCCTCCACTTCAACCATCCAACTTGAATTCTACTAATAACATCTATTTCACCATCATTTTGGACAATGAGCCTAAATATCAATCGCTCTTATTAATGACTTGATCACTAAAGCCACACACTATCACTAAAACTTCTACAACTAAAATTACACTCCATATATTCGCTTTAGATCTACTTAACGAAAACCTTTAGACTCTAAAGTTGACCTCCATAATTCAAGTTTTGGACTCCTCTCTAGTCTTATCAACAAGAAGAATGTCATCAGAAAAGCATACACAAGGTACATCTTCTTGTAAATGCCTCGTAAGAACATCCATAACTAAAGTAAAAAGATAAGGGCTTAATGTTGATCCTTGATGTAATCCAAAGCGAAATAGGAAAATATTTTGTCAATCCTCCTTGTGTTTGGACACAAATGACTCAATATACATATCCTTAATGACTTCAATATAACCAATATTAACTCTTTTACGTTAGAACTCTCAAAGAACATCTCTTGAGACTTTATCATAAGCTTTCTAAATCAATAAACATCATATGTAGATCCTTCTTACTTTCTCTGCTTCTCTATCAACCCTCTTAACAAATGTATAGCATCCATAGTAGATCTACGGCATGAAACCAAGCGATTGAAACTTACGTATCAGTAACATGCTTTCGATTACTCTCTCCCATAATTTTAATGTATGGTAATTCCTCATAATTTGCACACTCTTATGCATCACCTTTATTCTTAAATATAGAACCAATAGACTCTTTCTCCACTCATTCGGCATCTTTTTTCTTTAAAATAATATTAAAAAATTTGTAAGCCAATTCCTTGATCTCCTAAACATTTCCATATTGGAATATTATCCGGTCCTGCTTTTCCACATTTCATTTTCTTTAAAGCTTCTAACTTATTACTAATCTGATAGAAATGAAATTCTATTATTGTTTGGGATATTAAGATTCTTAAAATCAATCGTCTTTCGGATCATTGAAAAGTTTATCAAAATATCTCATCCACCTATTTTCAATATCTTTTCTAAGAAAAGCCTTTATTATTTTCATCCTTAATACCCAGCACTTGTCTTTACTTCTCTATCTCTTTGCTTTAACTTATACATACATCTTTCACCTTCTTCAATCTATTGTGTCATTTAAAAGCTAAATTTTTTTCTATATTCTTCTTTCTTAGAATCTCTACTAAACTTTATATCTTTCCCATTCTCGTTACATCTAAACCAAGTTTTATATGATCTTCTTTATTTTTTATCTTCTTTCTCACACTCACCACCTATTCTTATTAAAAGAACTTTCCTTGATTCTCCAATCTTTTACTGCTTAATTTCACGATATTTTTTCCCCATAGCGTTAAGCATCTTTATGAACACCCCAAATTCTAATATCTTGTAGCTTTCTTAAAATATTTTTATTTGTGTTCTTTAAGTGTCTCAATCTAACAATAATTTAGTTTATTTTTCTCTTCAACCTTTTCTTAAAATCTAAAACTAATAATTCGATGTTGGTCTTAAAATTTACCGGTAGACCTACAATCTTTATAATTTAAAGCGATCTATTTTCTTATCGGAAAATAATCAATCGTGTTTTCTTGATCCATTTTATAAGTAATAATATGTTCATTTCTTTTCTTAAAAAGTATTAACATTCTAATCGTAAAATTTAAGAATCTAATATAGTCTTACCTTCTTCATTACTCCAAACCATAGCGTGAATCTTTAAAATCTTCTTCTCTACCAACATGTCATTTAAATCTCCTCCAATAAATACTTTTCTTGAGGGTATCATTGTATTAATCATCAATTCATTCAAAATTTTTTACACTTACCTCCAACTCTTGAGAGCGTAGACACTTATAACATTGATAATCTTGAGTATCAACAATAATCCTTAAAGATAATTATCTCCATTAATACTTATAACATTATCCTTCAAACTTTTATCTATAATCACACCTACACCATTTCTAGTTCGACTTTTACCTGAATACCAAAGTTTAAAACCTAAACTATCAATCTCCTTGGCCTTCTCACCAACCCATATAGTCATAATAGAATTCTAGAAATTATAAAGTGTCTTGAAATCCATTCCCCCATTTCACATTAATTTCATAATGAAGTAATAGCTTAACAATCTTGCCATAACATATGAGGATAACATACTCAAATAAATCACAACATAAGACAAGAGAACCCCAAACTATATAAAAGGGATTTTGAATTGATACCAAGCTCATATACTTTTCACTTCATATTAGTTTTGCATGAATAAAAAATTTTAACAAACTTGTTCAAATGATTCTACTTGCAATCAATCAAAGAGTATGTCATACTATTCATCTTAATCAATCAAAGAAAGATAATTTTGTATTGCATGCCAATAAGGTTTTGTTTTCCCTTTCATTTGAAAAAATCTATTAGTTTAATAACAAGCATAGTAAGGCAAGATAAAAGCAAAGTTCAAGACTCTTCTTATTTCATATCTTCTCTTTTTATAACTTTACTTGCATGTAACACATGATGATCACCTTAGGTTCAACAAGATAGATAGTAGAAATTTCAGATTTAATCAAAAGAGATTTGTATAGTCAATAAAATTCATATGATCAGAAGGTTATCAGTGTTAAGATTTAAATGATTAATGATTATATATTCAAATTTAAATCAATTACAAAATAATCAAATGATCAAATTAAAAAAAAGAATATAAATTAAATGAAATTAATTATTTAAATTTAAAATTAAAATTCATTCATCCATCATGACAATTTGTGACAAATTATAAAGATTTTGTTATGAAAAGCGATATCAAATCAAATCATTTATTTTACACTCAAATAATCTTAAGTCGATGGGCGTAGCTTCTTCGTGTAATTTTTCAAAATGATCTCATAAATGGATTCTAACTCTCGGCCGGGTGGTTTCTGATATAACACCATTAAATCACGGTCCGCCGCGCTATGTTCCTAATGACTTTTCACTTTGGTGTAGAATTATAGAATGTATTGATTGAAAAAAGCTCTATTTATAGTTGACTTGTATTTATCCCTTTAGTCAAACTCCAGTCCAAGAACACTGGCGTAACCGTGGTTCTTGTGAATCCCGGTCAGTTAGACTAACTCCTCTAAGTGGATCGAGGACGCGATGACGAGATAATGAATGAGATCTTGATGGAGCGTCATCATTCCCCAATAAGCTTTAAATTAAAATAATAAATCTCATAGTTTTAAACTCCACTCACTGTTATTATATGCTACGCTATTTAGCGATTCATCGACTTGTCTTAATCGAAAGTGCTCCCTCAGTATTTGATAATAATAGGTCAAGCATACCCCTAGGAAAAATCTTGGATTTGTGCCAAACCTAAGTAAGTGCATCCACATTAATGAAGCTGAAAGCAATCTGGTTTCAATGGGAACGACATCTATTTGTCGAGCATCAGTGACTCCTGGAATGAATGGTCTTCCCTCATCATGCTAGCACAAAATCCAAATTGTCGGTCGTCATTGGCGTACTTATGAAATATTTCTCAAGCAAAAAAATTGGTTGTGATGCAATGTGCAACTTCTACAGTCCACTCCATCCAATATGTCAATCTCCCTGGTAGGAGGCAATAGCGACCTGGCGGGTGAATATGGATCTGTAACCGTGAGGAGCAAGAACAAGCGTCTCTCTCCAGGTGGAGGGCTTGTGATAATCACATAATCATAGGATACCCTCTCTTCAAAAAGTACGAAGGGCATTCCAAACAAGCAAAAGCTCTGTGCACATGGACATGAATCCAAGTATGAATATATACTGTCATGGCAGAATCAAATCTCGTAGCTCGAGCGAACTAGCCTCTGAGATGATTTTCAACACTTTGTATATCTTAGCTAAAACTGGAGGAGCCAAAGCGATGCGCTCACCTTAGGAAATTCGGTTGGCAGCTAATAGAGCGCTAGATCTGATAGATCCCTCATTGATCGACAAAATAAAAGTACACAACCAAGTGGCCAAAAATTCAACCAGAAATAGATCCTCATCTATACTTGGAAGCAATGGAGAAGAATATTCAGGTGGCAAAGAAGGATCAAAGTATATTCTGACAAGTGGCTACCAAATTGTACTCTCATCTCAAAAGGATCACATAATGAAGCTGAGTGTTATAACAAGTTATCCTCTCTCAAAAAGTTGTGAATCTAAACATCCACAGGCATAATAACTCATGGGGTAGGTAAGCTTGCTTAAATGTTTGATGCTGGTTCAGGTAAAATGAAGGTAAAATCATCTCCCGTGGTACTCCTATAGAATCTCCTCATGGCTACACCAGACCAGACTGAAACCACAGCAAATCACTCAATGTGATAATCAGCTCTTCTGGCTCAAAACCCAGCAAGTGTTGCTGCTAGCATCTCAGAATTCGATCACACCTCTTAAATATGAAGGAGGGATGTTTCTAAAGTCAAACATAGAAGCGTAAATCGCTCCATTAACTCCAGCTGCTTGTAAGGTGTTCCTGTGAGCTTGAAGAATATGAATCAAAGTGACATGCTCTCTTGCTGAGTTGAAGATTTGACCTATGGAGGAATCCCGAGACCATTCCAATGAGTTGAACTGCAATTGTCGATGGTTAAGCAATCATATGATGCACTTCAATAATGTCGGCCGGTTGAAGATCGCACATCCCATAAGCGATATAATCATTATCGTCAAGGGATTGTATTCACCACACTTCAGTTTAGTGTTGGTCACTCATTCCTAAGGATTTTCAAATTCAATAGATTCTTCCGAACAATCTAAAAGGATAGAAGAGCGGGTGAAGAAGTTAGAAAGATATCTCGTCCTGCATCTCATAATGTTGCTCTAGCATATTTAGGATATCTGCATTACTATGAGGGTCATGAGAATCAATGATTGACCACATAACATAATCGTTAGGCTCATCAGATGGTAGATATGCTGATCTCCTCCAGCTAAACATCTTCCTGTGATGAGCCAAATAAAAAAAATAAAAGAAATAAAATTAAACAAAAAAAAGATGGGCGAAAAAGAAATATCTATCATATGCTTAAATATAAATACATCGCCTATGTGAAAGGCATGAGTCAATTTATAAAGATTCATAAGGCTCACTATGCCACATGTTGCTTGAGCTAAATGAATCCTATAAGCTATTGTGGTCAACTAGTTTGCAACAAATACGGTATGTTCCATGAGCGAACCATATTTATTGGGGGTATTTGTTGACCTATATATGTGATCCACAAATCAAATTAAACATAAGAAAATTAAATTTTGCAATTAATAGAGGTGACATCAACGGATTGCATGTAAAATGCCCCAATCGCGATCAGATTCAATCAAAATCATCACGATTTAAATTTTTAATTTCATAATTGCGTTCAAAATATTAAAATTAATTAAATGAAAAGTATCAGATCAATTAATAACAAATCAATTAATTAAAATCAATTTTTAATAAAATTACGTGCATATCGAGGTCGGGAGGCCCCGACGACGTCCGAACGACCTTCATTCGCGAAATTGATTGTGTCGTTATTACCGAAACGTCAAAATATATAAAACGACACCTTCCGCAATCAATTCGGCAAAATACACAAAAGTCGAATGATTCGAACGCGACATCGCGCAACTTAAGCCCAATTTCACTTCGATCATCGCTAACATAGTCCAAATGACCTCCGATCTCAAAACGGACATCGTCGTTGCATCCGGCACAACGAAAATACTTGAAATTGATACACATTGCTAGGATTTGTTATCAGGACGATTCGTCAAAATTTTCACGATTAGCAATAATTATGTTATTATTAAGCTAATGATCAGTCAAACTAATTAACCCTTGCCTTAATCCAGCCACCCAAGCTGACCAATCCCAATCAGCCGCCCAATTACTCAATCAAATTAGCCGTTTGACTGGCCAATTGAGCCAGCCGCCCAAGCAACCTTATTGGTTGTCGTTTGGGCAATTAGGGCATTCGGCCAGCCCTAAATCTGAAATGAGCCCGTCCGTCTCAAGTCACGCAATCTTCCTCTCGTGTGATCCCTCTCTCGTTTTAAACTAGCTCTAAAGCCTTCTTGCCCATCCGTTCTAGGTGTGGCCGTGCGAACACCCCTTCAGATCCATCTCGGCGGCCAAGAGACCTGTCGAGCTCTCTCAGCCGATCTTCCCTCCCTCTTGCAACTCCCTTACAATTGTTACTTGCGAGCAAGACCTCCTTCCGGTCCGAGAACAACTAAGCCCGAGTTCCTCTTCTTCCCCTCTCTTGCAATCGGAATCTTCAGGTTGTTTCCTTTCAATTCTAAGCTCCATTTCACATGCTTAAAGTTGAGATTTGGATCTAAATGCTTCGTATTGCATGCAAGCATTTGTGTATTTTCATATCTTTTGACTTCTTTAGAATGACATGATCTTATGAATGTCTCTTTTATATGCTTAAGAAGTGATTTGAATTTTGATTTGAGGCTTGGGATGATGTATGGCCCAAGTTTCATGTTGTATGCAAGCATTTGTGTATTTTCATGCTTGGATCCCTCTTGAATGGCATGATTTAATGATTCGCTCTTCACTGTTTTCTTTTCTTTGTGTTTGTTGCAAAATATATGGAAAACAACAAGTTTGAAGAGTTGGCCTATTGTTTAAGATGGTTAAGGAGCCATTACACTTGTTGATTAATGATGGATTTTATTTTTACCTTATATTATTAACATGGGAATGCTCTCTTAATCAAATATAAAATCTCAGATTAATGTATATTGTTTTCTTAGTTTATCAAGCAAAAATAAAGAGAGGAATGTGTAAGAACTATCATTCATGTAGAGTTGTCTAGCCTTGTTTTGATCTCTTCCTAGCATTTGATAACTTATTATCATGCAAATAATTGTTTTAAGTTAGTTAAAAATTTCAGATTCTGGTGATGTTGAGTTGGCATTATAGGTCACTTTGCTTTATTCTTGCATCCCTCCATTGCTTGATTGTTTATTATCATACAAATGAATGTCTAACTAAAAAAAATTTCAAATTCTTGTCCCCTTTTGCCAAAATCTGATGTGTGTGATTATCCTATTGGGTAGGAATTTGTTTTGACCATCATGCAAATTATTACCTATTTAAAATGATTTTTTTTAAATCCTCTCCATGAAAGTTTAGTAGGGTTGCTTGCTTCTTTACACTACTCACTAATGGTAGGCTTTGTCCCTAATGATTTTTATTGACATGCAAATATTCCTTTTTGGTTAAATTTGAGATCCTAAGTCTATGTTATGGGCTCAGTATGATATTGGCTCTTTTATATTATTTGCTAATGAAGGACTTTATTTTGAACTTGTCTTATTGGCATGCAAGCTTCTTCTTAACTAAATTTGAAATTGTGAATCCATGCATATAAGTTTAGTATAGCATTGATCCTCTTTAAGTGTCCTCTTAATCAAATCTGAAATTTCAAATTAGCATATGTTGTTTCTTTGGGTTACTAAGCAAAAAAAAAAAAAAAAAGGGATTTGTAAAGGAGTATCATTTGTGTAGAATTGTCTAGTTTTATTTTGATCTCTTTCTAGCAATTGGTAACTCGTTATCATGCAAATAATCATTTCGGTCATCTAAATATTTTAAATGTGTGATGTTGAGCTTAATATGGATAAAAAATGCATTAGATTTGCCTTATGTTAAGAAAGGTAGAGGTAGACCTAAAAAGACTTGGTTAAGATGTATAAAAAATGACCTTAGTATACTTGAATTAAATGAGAATTTGACACATAATAGGACACAATGGAGGCGAAGGATTCATATAGCCAACCCCACTTAGTGGGATAAAGGCATGTTGTTGTTGTTGTTGTTGTTGATGTTGAGCTTAATATGGAGGTGTCTTGCCTTGTTCTCACTTCTCTCCATCATTAGATCATTTGTTATTATGCAAACAATTATCTAGTTTAAGTGGAATATCAGATTTTTGCATTTGTTACAATCCAATATGAGTAGTTGCTTTGTGTGGATTGAAACTAGCCTATATGTTTTGCAAACAAACATTCTTAGTAAATCTGAAATTTCAAGTATATGCATATAAGCTTAGTATGTGTGCTTACTTTCTTGTCACTACTTGCTAATAGTAGACTTTGCTCTTAATTGGTTTTATTACCGTACAAGCATCTTCCTTAGCTAAATCTAAAATTTTAAAACTTATGCATGTGAGTTTAGCATAGTCTTTGTCTCTTGCCACTAGTTGCTAATGATTGGTTTTGTTTTCATTAGATTTCATTGGCATGCAAGTGTTTCCCTAGTCAAATCTAAAATTTTGAATGTCTATCCTATTGAATTTGACATGATTCATGTGAGTAAATAAAAAAAAAAGGAGAAAGAGAGAAGAATGAAATAAAATCCCTTTGAATATCTCTATTCTTTGGCAAGTGTTTGGCTTAGGTTCTACTTGAATTTCATTATCATATAAACATATTTTTAGCCAAATATGAGATTTCATATTTATGTCCTACCAAAATTGATTTGAAATAATTATTTTGTATCATTTGGCTAAGGAATGATAGTTCTTACACATCTTAAACAATAGGCCGACCCTTCAAACTTACTGTTTTCCATGTTTTTTGCAACAAACGCAAAGAAAAGAAAACAGTGAAGAGAGAATCATCAAATCATGTCATTTAAGAAGGATCCAAAGTATGGAAATATATAAATGCTTACATACAGCATGAAACTTTGGCCATACATCATCCCAAACCTTAAATTAAAACCTCAAATCACTTCTTAAGCATATAAAAGAGACATTCATAAGATCATGTCATCCTAAAGAAGCCAAAAGACATGAAAATACACAAATGCTTGCATGCAATACGAAGCATTGGGTTATACATCATCCCAAGCTTTAGATCCAAATCTCAACATCACTTTAAGCATGTGAAATGGAGCTTAGAGTTCAAAGGAAACAACCTGGAGATTTAATTGCACGAGAGGGGAAGAAGAGGAACTCAGGCTAGGGCTCGATTTGCTTGGGCTAGATGATCAGAAGGAGGTCGGTTGCTCGCATGCGAACAGCTGTAGCAAGGAGTTGGGTCGGAGTAGCAAGAGGGAGGGAAGATCGGCTAGAGAGAGCTTGGGATAGGGTTTCTTGTGCCGCTCGGGATGGACGGGAAGGGGGTGTTCGCACGAGTGCTTGGCTCCTTGGAACAGATGAGCAAGAGGATCGTTCGGCTGGGAGATGGAGATGGAACGAGAGAGGGATCGCACGAGAGGAAGATTGCGTGACTTGGGGCAGGTTCGCTTGAGATTTGTATGAATGCTTATTGGTTACCAACCAATAATAAGGTTGCTTAAGCTTGCTCAATTGGCCAGTCAAATGGCCAATTTGATTGAGTAATTGGGCGGTCGATTGGGATTGGTCAGCTTAGGTGGCTAGATTAAGGCAAGGGTTAATCAGTTTGACTGATCATTAGCTTAATGATAGCATAATTATCATTAATCAAAGAAATTTTGACGAATAGTCCCGATAATAAATTCTAGCAATATGGGTGTCAATTTTAGGTATTATCGTTGTAGACGATATCGTCGTTTAGCGTCTCATTTGGATGTCGATGATCGAAGTGAAAAGTTGCGACGTCCGCTTGAATCACTCGGCGTTCGTGGCTGCCATTAATTACAAATTAATACGTTTGATAGATTTACGTTTACGGCGGCAATATTTCGTAAACGGAGGTCATTCGGATGTCGTCGAGGCCTCCCGACCTCGATATGCGCGTAATTTCATTAAAAATTGATTTTAATTAATTGATTGGCTATTAATTGATCTGATACTTTTCATTTAATTAATTTTAATATTGAACGCAATTATGAAATTAAATTTTTAAATGGTGGTGATTTTAATCGAATCAATCGCAATTAGAGCATTTTACGTGCAATCTGTTGACGTCGCCTCCATTAATTGTAAAATTTAATTTTCTTATGTTTAATTTGATTTGTGGATCATATATGTAGGCCAACAGTTTCATATACACTAAGTACATCCTTATCTGAATTTCTTCTTGTAATCATATTCATGAAACATGGCTTAATATCCACCCTCTATTTAGAATGAGCAAAAGAAAATGCAATCTTTAGTAGAAACAATGGTTGAATCCAATATTTGATTTAATATGGGCTAATATATTAAAGCTTGAGTAGTAGTCCCATACTAAGAATAATCCAACATACTCGTAGGTGTTGGGAAGACTCATAAAATAGAGTTTCTTAAGCATAAGAAAATTCCAAAGTGAAGATGAAAAATAAACTCAATAGAAAATGAACAAGCCCCCAAAACACCACACCTATCAGGAGCAACCAATGGATTAATTTCCTGAAACACATCATGTATGGGAGCAACATTTTGCATATTGGAACCAAAGGATTCTAAAGAGGTGCACTATTGAGATTTCAAAGACATCATTGCAAGTTGGATTCATGCTTTGGTTCTTCAAGCAAGGGTGTATTTTAAAGCATTCTTTGCAGAGGTGGGCATAGATATGAATTCACCATTTTGGAAGTAGTAGTTCTTCTCTGAATTCAACCAATTTTATTCTTATAGATAGGTCCAACTCAACAAGAACTTTGGCAACCAATTGGCTAGATAATGAGAAAAATGGAGGAATCAATTTTCGAGGGATGGCCAAATATGGATGCCAACAGAAAAAGTACTAGGATTCATGAATTCAGCATGCATGCAAGCAAAGGAAACCCAAATAAGAATGATGGGGGGCCCAACAAGTGAATAAAATAGGGAACCTTTTCAAAATCCTCATAAAAAATCATTGATGTAAGTTCTATTAGAGAAGAACTTAAAATAATCATCCATGCGATGAAGTTATGCACATGCTTATTGTCAAGCACGACAGCTCTGCAAAAAGCCAATAATCTCAAGATTCCTAAGAAATAGCGAATAACATCTAAAGGAGATCCCCAAAATTAAAAATTGCCCGGAAGAGAAAATTCAAATGGGGAAGCCAAATTAACAATCTTCTCATCGAAGTATAATATTACAAGATAGATATAGAAAAATAGAAGGAAGTTTGAGAGTATTAGTATAAGTTATCAATTCACAACAAAGAAAATATCTAATAAAATGCATAGAGAACTAGAAGATTGATGACCTTGAGCTGAAACATGAAGATGATATTAAAGTTCAATCCCAAGATTCTTAAATGTTGGAAAGATCACAAGATCAAATCGCCAAAAGGAAATCCTCACAAAGCAAGGAAAAGCTAGGAAAGTAATGAGGTAAGGGGCGGCATTAGAGGATATGCTAAGATGAAGGGGAGTTCACCTACCATTGTGGTCATGCATGTGTTCTAAGTGTTGTAGGGACAGGTTGTGATGAAGAGCCATCAAAGTTTGAGAAAGCTTTTAGGGAATAAAATAGTGGACCTGGTTGAGAAATTGGAGTCTTCATAAAAAATTGAAACTTGAATTTGCTTGAATTCCTTAGATAATTGTTAGCTACAAATTGATCTTTAAGTGAAACAAACAAATGCAAGATGAAGATAATTTAGATATAAATCATGATTGTATAGCCAAAAGAATATGTAAACCCTTCATTAGCAATAGTTTTATGACCTCAACTTAGAAAATATGGGTGATGCGCAATAACCACCACTATTTAAAGTTATAAGAAAGAAAGATACTCCGTGTCATTTGAAGAAATTTCTGTATGGCCTAGAGTAATTTCCCAGGGAATGATAGAGAAATTTTAATATAGTTATGATCAATCATAGGTCTAGTAGAAATAAATTCAATTGTGTGTACCTTATGCAGCATGCAAATATATATTCTATATAATCTACTCTTATATGTTGATATGTTGACTACAACTACGAACATGAATTCCAAGAATTGAAGTTAATTTAATTGTAGCATTTGAGGAAAAATTAGGATGAAACAAAGAAAATTTTAGGATTAAAGATTTTAAGCAATAGAAAATTACATTTTATTTCTAACACTATATATATATATATATATATATATATATTGAAATTGTGTTAGAATGATATATTAGTAGCCTGCAAAGCTTGTCACCTCCACTTGCAGTTGTTTTCAATTGTTACCAACCTCTCCTCAATCACTAAAAGAGGGGAGGTATATAACAAATATGTTATTTTCAATTGTTACCAACATTTACATTGATGCAGTTGGAAGTATTGCATGTGTTATCATGAACACATATTTGGACATTTCACAAGTTATTAATTTTGTAAACAAATATATATAGACAAGTATGTCTAGGGACATTAGAAAACACTTAACTGAATTTTGAGGTATCTTAGAGGTATTACATGTTATGGTTTAATATATGCTAATGATAAATCAGAATGTGGTGTTATGGGGTTTTTTTTTACTCTAATACTGTTGGTGATCTTAACAGTAGGTCTCAAATCGAGTATGCCTTTAGTTTTTAGTTTCTTTGACTACTAAAAAAATAAAGAACGACACTTATTAAATTTATTAAAGAGATTATTTGATTACAGGTTTGCTTAAATGATTTGAGTAACAATAGAGTAGATTATTGATTTTCAACGACAATAATAATGCAATCCACTTAGCTAGAGTTCAGATGTACTACAGAGAACGAAGCATATTAATATTTAGTGCCACTTCATCATATAAAAAGTTGAAGATGGTGAGATTTTAGTCTACAAGATCTACATGCAGCACAATATTACAAACATGTTTACCAATGCGATCCTATTCTCCAGTTCAAATGCTACTTAAACTTGATTGGTTTTTACAACTATTGGTTTTGGTAATTTGAACATAATTGGCTAACGGCTTTGTACTTTAATGTTACAGAGGATTTGATATAAAAGTCTCTCTGTTATTTTTGGCATCAAATTTGTTTACCACACTTTTCTCATTTTTCAATTGGGTTTTCTCTTGGTTTGACTTCGCATTATAGAAGTAGAGCAACTTTCTTCACAATTGGGAATTGCTCATCTCAACTGTGCAGGTAGCTGCCCTCACAACTGTGGCAAAGCATTACTGTAACATTGTCAGCGCAAGGATCAATGAAGTTTCATCATGCGTGTGAAGGAATATCTCTTTTTTGTCTAATAAAAAATTCCTATACAGACATCCGAGAGAAAAAAAACTATCAAAATAGGAAAAAAAACATATGGCAGGAAAATGTAAGAAGTTCCATATTGACCGTTCTATTAAAACAAACAACCTAGAACAACCCTTCCTAAATTATTCATATAAATCCTAAACTCAAACACAAAAGGATAATGAAGCATTCAATATATCAGAATTCAGTTCAGACCTTCAATCAAGAATTCATCTCCGTTAAGAATAGGGAATAGAAATAACCAAGTAAAAGAATGGTATCCAAAAGTGACAGCCAAAACTACCATAATGCGACACTGGCACGTCTAGAAACCACCTTTTGAACCTAAAAAACTTGACTGCTCACTAACTTAATTCCTCAGCCTCTCTCTTTGCACCAGTTATAAAAAGTTTTGACAATTCATTAACACAGCAGCTTCTTTTTCCCAATGCTCATTTATAAGAATCAATTATCCCAAGCTCAAATAAATCAATGCTAAAACATCCAAATAATTCTAACAGTAAAATAAAACTCAAAAATTCCATATAAATTTTTATTTTTTTATTTTGGCTTGGAAAGAAAGTAGGAATTAACATTATTATGGAAAAGTTCAAAATTCATGAAATTGTGCAACATATATAATTGCCATGAATAGATATAACTCTCCATAAATCAAGAGAGATTGAGACTCCATAATTCAGGAAAAAAAATGCAACGTTCCATATAAATAGTTTTTACGAAAAGGTCTATGCCTATAGACAGAATAATGATCTCGCTCATAAGGATGATTTCATATTTCATGATAAATCCATAAAACTCCCTTCTTTACACTCCCTCTAGCCAATTTTATTATGCTGCAGAAATTCTTCATTTTCTTTTAGGCATTCATTAGCCCAAGGATTCATAAATATCTTCATGAAATCATGAAATGTGAAGAATCGGAGTGTTGTATCTTAGGGAAAAAAAAAAGAGAACGAAATTCCCTTAGAAGGGATACAACTTCCACAAGGATAGTGTCAATTTTCCGTAAGTCCGTCCAACAGGCTTGTCCTGCTTAGTTTATTTTTACTTTTCTATGTATACAAGCTGCTACTTGCTGAAAAATGAATTTCACAATCTATATACATAATTTTAAATTAACAAAATAAGCATCAACCGAGCGTCAATTCACACTCATACCAACTAAATGTGCACACACTCGATCAATTAATAAAAATAAAAACCAAGCTTTTAAAAAAACATCCATGGTCAAGCTCAGAAGCTAATTAAAAAAAAAGTAAAGACAGGTTTACAGGCCCGACGTAAACTTACCGCCTGGAGAGCAAGGGAAGGCCTGCCCTGGGTTACAAGCTGCCGTGCCAAATCAATGAAAGGCCAACTATTTCCCCGGCCGGCGACCACAGGAATTCGAGCAGCATCACGGCCGGCCGCCGATTCAGCGTCCTCTCCCTGATGACGAGCACCAAGGACGTCGTCGATGTTCATAGAATCCATTGCCAGATACTCTTAGGTATTCTCCTTCTGATCGAAGTGTTTGCCGGCACGAATTCCTCTCTCCCGGCGATCCTCGAACCCTTTTTTAAAAAGTACGCGATGCTTCTAGTAGTTTCTGCTTACCTCCGCTCCCTATCTTCTGAGATTTTACCCACTCTCGAACCCTCCTTTTAAAAATTCATTTTTTTTATAAATTATTATGATAATTATATTTATGAGGCATTTATATATATAGCACATGACTCTTATATATTTATATATATAATATCAAAAATTTTATATTTATATAAATAATAATTAAATATTTAATATTACATCAAATAACATTATTGTTAATTTTAAAAGTTAAAAATAACTTTATATGCATAAGAAAAATGTAAGATTTATGAATACTAAATTTTTAGTGTTAGATAGTTTAATATATAAGAATCATGTGCTATATATGTAAATTTTTTTATATTTTCTTAAATAATAATGATAAAAAAATTAAATTTATATATCACATAATATTTAAAATTAAAAAATATATGTTCAATAATTTTATTAGAAATATATTCAAAAATTCAGTTCATCCTAAGAGTTTATTTAACACAATTATAATTATATAAAAAAATAGTGATATATATAATTTTATTTTTTTATTTTTTAAATGACAAGTCTCAATAGTGATATGTAAAATTTTACTTATACTTACTGCCACAAATTTTCTAACACGTAATATATTTGAACAAGTTTCTCTCGTAATTAAGCATTGTTTGAAGTTCATTTAATCATAAAAAGTTTTGAACAATAATTGAAGAAACTTTGATTGTTTGATGAAGGTCCAAAAAAGTTCCCCTACTTGCATGAATAGTGGTTAAGCAACTTCTCTTAGAGTTCAATGAAGATTGATCAGTTTTGATTAATGTTAAAATTATTATTTTGCACTCCATCTCTTTTAAGATTGATTAATTTAAGCTATCTTGTTATGCACAGATGTATGCTTGAGTCATAAATAAAACTTGAGGTGTAATAAAAAAAAATTTTATGAGTGTGAGTCATTTTAAAATTTATATACATAACTCTAAAACTTATGTATTTATATATTTAACATCCCAAAATTAATATTTACTAAAATCACACAAGAAATGTTAGAAAGTGCTCAAATATAGACCTCCATCCATTCAATAACTCTCGCCGTTATGTATCCTCATGAAGTCATATCATCTCTTTCTTATCATCTTCTCCATCTCTCACAAATAATATTGTGGTCGGTGATTGATCCTCTGCTCCTCGTTACTATTTTCACTTCGGATTTGATGCTTCTTCTATTTCGGCAGCCTCTCTCCCTAAAAGTCACATGGGAGCTATTGGGTTGTACTCATGTTTCTTCAGTGCAAGTAGTAGTTTCAGATAAGTGTGAGAATCAGCTGCTAATGAAGAAATTTACGATTATAATTGCTCATGGCTGGTCGCCAAACTGCTAATTATTGGTCGACGAATTGCCCACTATCGGTTCTCAAAATCCCCACTACTAGTCGTCAAACTCTACTCTGTTAAATTGCTATAAGGTTTAATCCCTCTTTTTAATATTGAGATTTTTTTTTGCCTGAATTTAATTTATACCAAATTGCAATAGATTTTGTGGCTACCGGAAAGATCCTTTATGAAAACATAGAAAGCATGTTGTTTAAATTTTTTCATGAAATTCTTGCAAAGGAGAAGGAAGTCTTGAGTTGGGTATAGGAAAATCCTTCGTAGTCAAATCTTCATTTTATTTAACAGAAACAAATATGCAGATATAGAAAATCTTCTAGCATATATCAGAAAATAATATATCTACTTTCAATTGTAATTAACTAAGAATCATTGTTTTCCATCAGAAGATATAAACAACAAACAAATATATGTAAAAACAAATCATGGAGAACTATGAAGAACTGATGAGAGTACAAGCAAGATGGTTGATGTGATGTGGTGTGAGATTAGTTGAGAAAAATATGTGGATACAGTTAGATTGAATGGAGCAACACAAGTAGGTTTGTTTCTTGTGTTCTTGCACGAGTAAGGAAGGTGATGATAGTTTACGTGAATGGAGTAGGGTGGGCAGATGGTTTGCTAAGATGCGACCTGAGATTAATCGAAGAAGATGTGCAGATGTAGTTCACTTCAATGGAGCAGTCCCGGAGAATGCGATATGGAGTAGACAAGAGGCGAAGGGGTAACGGAGAATTACAAAATGGACGGAGGTCTATTTTTGAGCACTTTCAAAAGTTTCTCATGCATTTTAATTTGATTGATTCTGCTTTGGAATCATACTTCAAATCTCCATTCAAATAACGTTTTGAACATTTGTTTGGTTCTGAAAAAGTAAAATTCGGTATTTTAATCACATGAGAAAGCTATTCGTGTATTTAAAATTCACTGATTTGGTAATTCAAATCAGAATGATGTAAAGTGGGATCACGGACCGCGCCGCATGATCGCCTTACCGTCGTCACGCTTGCTAAGGTTGCCCCGTAGATGTCAACCTTGATTCTTTATATTTTATTAACCAAAAAAAAAAAAGCAGTGAATTTGTAAACTCAAAATATAAAGTAATCGCATGTGTTAAATTCATTTTGTATTTTGAATGCAAAATACCAAATCTTAGTAAATATTAACTTTGCGGTGCTACATATGTAAATTCATAAGTTTTAGATGCTATGCATGTAAATCCTCCCTTAAAATTAATTGCATCATCACCAAAAATGAAGCACTTGACAATAAGGTTATAAATCAAGTTAATCCACCAACCTATGCCAAGATTGGCCCAATTGGTCAATGATTCAATAAATAGCCATTTTAAAAATGTTTTTGAAACTTCATGATAAAATTATTTTAATTATAAATTTACATCATTTGAAACTTATTTATACTTACAATAAATTCAAAAAAGAATTATAACCTATAAATTTTTTAAAGTACCTCAAGACTTCAACAATTCTTACTCAAAAGTGATCTTGAAAATCCATCAAATAATTAATTTGAGATAATATTTTATCAAATACAATCGGATTAAATAATATTTAACTAAATTTAGAAGTAGGTAAACAATATTTATTCTACTAAATAGAAGAACCATAATTTAAAAAGAGAAGTGGCGAGATAAAAAATAATTAAATTTTATTTTTTTTTATAATTAAAATAATAAAAACATAAACATTAAATGAAAATTACCTAAAAAAATGTTTAAATTAAGGAAAAAATATTTTTTAATATAATAATTATGCTTAAACATTTTAGATTGTATTTGATGCTTTATTTACATCAAATTTATAAATTAATGATTATATATTAAAATACATTATAATATCATTCTGAGTATATATTATTAAAGAGCTATCATAAAAATTATCTTTCATTTTATTCAAATATCTTGTCATGATAACCTTCATTATAAAAAATACACATTCAATTATTGTAATCAAAACATACTATATCATAACCAATCTGATTAATTGATCAATAGAAAATATATGATCAAATTTTTTAACTAATATTTGACATATAAGAAATAATGGAGAGATTTCCAAAAAGAAAAAAAAAGGGTTAATTTTAATGAGTTTCAATTTTAAAATGCTCCAAATGAATTTTTAAATGTAGTTCTTTAATAAATTTCAGAATATAATTTAGTTATAAGTTAATAGATATCATTATTTTGAATGACCTATATCCATCTTAAGAATCCATGTTAAATTAAGAATTAATAATTTTATAAAATATTCTTTAAATCCATTATTTATCTCATAAAATGTGTATCTATTATTGTTCTTAAAATATTAAATTTATAATAACATTTTATTATAATAGTAATTTTTATGATAAAAATATCCTCAACCTCTGAATTAATAAATATTCATGTCTAAAATATATTTATCGAATTTTTCATAAATTAATTTCACCCTTCTAAACAAATAATACCATCTTATTTTGTTTAAATTTTGATGACAATATATAAAACTATTATATACAAGAAAATTGAATTTAAAATATAATAAATATTAAATTATTATTAAAAATTTGAGTTTAAGTGAGAGATATAATTAGTATACTATATAATATTAAAATTTTAATAAAAAATTAGAGTTTACAACCGCCCCTATTCATTTAATTAAATTAATCTAAATTATGCCATTTACTTTGTTCCTATGAAGGATTCATTTGATCTGATATATTGGTCAATTAAATATATACGCCGAGGAAATTATTTTGAGGACTAAAAATTGTGAAAAAACGGAAAAATTAAGAGGTTCTGCAAGAACAAAAAGAAATCTTCACAAAAGGAGGTTTTTTTTTCACTTTCTATTCTTCTCTGCAATTCGGATTTACGATTGCATTAGGGTTTCTACCACTCTTCTTCCCTAATTGATCCTCGATATTCCGATTCCCTTAGCAACACTGTTTAACTTGCTATCCTCCTCCGGCGGCAGAGGCGGCGGCAATATTCCCCGGTGCTCCAACCCGCTCATGTAGTTCTTGACCTCCTGGTGGATTATCTCCTGCAACGCTTCCAGGAATTCCAAGCTGAAGGGGGAAGCCATGGAGACCGATGGTGGTTTCTTCTCCAGGAGTTGGGGATCGGTCTGTTTCTGGTTATCGGAAGATTCGTTTTGACCACAAGACGACCCCGGAAGAGACAAGGTGAGAAATGTGAAGGGATCGCAGGGATTCCATTTCCCAGTTGTAGAATCAGGCGCGTCAGCCTTGATTACTTTACCAACCTGCAATGATGACGGCTGAGGATAATTGCGTTTCGTCGGCCCAGTATCATCACATCCCGATGGACTACCCGGGCTGAAACAGAGCCTGGCGCCATTCGACCGCTTGATCGGCCTGCAATCCTCCAAAGCCCCCATCATTCTTTCCTCAGACGTCCAAGCAACGGCAGCGGCTGCGGCAGCTTCCTTGCGCTCGAGGGTTGAGTTCCAATGATTCTTAATGGCGTTATCAGTGCGGCCGGACAGTAGTCGAGCAATGGTCGCCCACTTGTTACCAAAGCGCCGATGCGCGCTAATGATAGTCTCGTCTTCATCCGGCGTAAATGGGCGATGCTCCACCTTCGGCGAAAGCTGGTTAAACCACCGCAACCTGCAGGACTTCCCTGATCTCCCAGGAATCGATTTGCTGATCAGAGACCAATTCCTCGGCCCATGCTTCTCCACCAGTATCTGTAGCATCTCGTCTTCCTCCGGACTCCAAGGTCCCTTGATCCGATCCACGTCATTAGCCGCCATGATCAGTCGAATCCAATCTCTTGAGAGAACCGAAGCTCTAATCCTAACCCTAAAACGCCCAAATCAACGTGAAAGGGGAAGCATGGGAGGGTACTGAGGTGAAGAGAGACGGCAGGGGGAGGGGTGGGGTATATGAAGGTGTTAACTGGCTATTGTCGGTTGGATGGTGATGTGAGGGGATTGCACCGGCTACTCCCGGGCAGGCGGTTGCTTGCTTACAGCTGTCATAAGTACACGCGTCGGGCGTTTGCACGGATGATTCGTTTCGCATCCTTTTCTGATATATATATATATTTCAATAATATTTCCTACAGTTAGTGGGCCCCAAGGAATCGATCGGCAATATATTCGTTAATTCATACATCGAGTACATATTAATGATTGGATTACATTCCTATAATACAATAATGAAAAAAAAAAAAATAGATAAATAACACATAATTTTTATACATTTATATATATAATATCTAAAATTTAATATTTATAAATATAACATCTTTTTTATAATTCAAAAAATAAATCTTACTTAAAAAAATTAAGAAAAGTACTATTTTTATTATAATAATAAAAATTTAGATGTTCTATTTTAAGAGTGAATGAGAGCACATGATGATTTTTTTTTCAAATGTGATCTAAGTATTTTAATTGTACTTTCAAGCTTATCAAATTTAGCAACTAGCTCTTTAGAGTTCTGATTATATACAAAACATTCAACATTTAAAGTTGCATTTTCTTTTTCTTATCTTTGAGTACAATAAATTCTTTCCATCAATTTTTTTTTTAATATATAAATCATGCTATAAATTTAGAGCATGTTTTTCTAAGTTATCATAAATTTTCATAAGCATGCAAGATTTTTTTTCTTAAATCATATAAAATTATTATAGATTTCCTCGATTAGGCATATAAGTTCATCATAAATAAAATCAAGTTTCCTTAAAAAATATTCATGTGTTTCTATGTATGTATGAAGTTAAACATGAAGGTATTTTAGTAGCATACATTAATATTAATGACGACTGATTAGTTTATCATTATATAAAATATAATAAAATATTTATTAATTTTTTAAAAATAATTTTTCTTATATATTGTTAGAGGCAAAATTAAAGAATAATGCTACAAAAAATATAATTATTTTAGAGGGCACACAAGAAGAAAAGACATTGCTAGGAAACAAAGGAAAGAGAGGACGATGATGAGGAGGAAGAAGATGATGAGATTTAGATAGAATATTTTTAGTTGTTTTTTTTTTGTTTTTTGTTTTGTGAGACTTTTTGCAAATATTAATTGTGGATAATGTGTTTATAAATAATGGTAAGTTGATTTGAGTAGTTAGTGTGTAGTAGATATTATATTATTTTAAATTTTATGAATTTAATGTTGTTTGTTTAGGTGTATATGTTTGTTGTATGATTTTGTGGTTTTATGTTTAGTGTATTGATTTTGATTATTTGTTAAAGTAATTTAAATATTTTTATAAAGAGTTTTGAGTAATGCACATAGTTCATTTTGAGTAAATTTAAAATTCACTTAAATTAGATAAATTTTGAACAAAGAATCAACCTCACAACTTTTAAGGCTTATTTAGAATCAATTTTATTTTATATTTTAAAATATATTTATTTACTATATTTTTTAAATATTTAAAAATAGTATATTTTTATAAATACTCAAAACATCTTTTAAATATTTTGAATATTTTTAAAAATAATTATGATCATCAAATATATTTATTTTAAAACAAATATAGATAAAATAAAATAAATATAAATATAAATCTCCACCATCTCCTCGGGAGCTCCTGTCACTATATATCCTAGCTAACCCCCATCCACAATATATTTTTTTAAAAGACATTTGAGCGAATTTAATTATAAATTCATACTCACATAATAATATGTGCAATGATTTAAATCGAAGATTTCTTAGTTGAAAACTAAAGTCTCAACAATTACTGTGAATTAGATACGTTTGGTGGTTATCTTTTAAAAAATTGATCAGAAATTACTACGAAGAAAAGAAGTTCTTAAAAATTAATATTTGTGTTATAAATATTATTTTTAAAAAAAATTCAAACAATAACTTTCTAATAGTCATCATATTCTAAAAGCTCTGATTTTCAAAAACAATTTTTCACCATAAAACTTTTTAAAAAGAAGTAAAAAAATTAATAGTTGAATATAACTATGATTAATTTTTAACTATTTTCTAAAAAAGCAAAACATATAAAAAATTATCTAAAATACATCCTAAAATGCCGCCACGAGCACCCTCATTTGCCTACCCCTAGGGGTGTACATTAGACGGTTCAAACCGAAAAATCGAACCGAATGAGAGGTGGTCGGTTTGGTTTTATATTCATTATTTGAAAATTATGGGTTAATCTGGTTTATGGTTTTGGTTGGTTTTAAGTTAATAAATTTGGTTTCTAAACCGATTATTTGATTAGATTAGGGCGCCTTGAGCCTATTTCGCCTCGCCTCGCCTTGAACCGTGGAGTCGGATGAGTTGAGCAATGAAGTCGAATAATCGATTTACTTAGAGATGCTTCGGAGTTCGGAGTGTTCATTCCTCAACTCTTCGATGGCGCCGATGCCATACACTTCTTCGAGGATGGAGAGTCTCGAGTCTCGACTAGGACATAAGGCATTCTCATCGGTTTCCCTGATTCGAATCTCGACTCGATCTTTTGGCTTTCCGCTCCACTTTCCTATTTGCGACTTCTCCTTCCTTTATTATTTTTTGCCTAGCCGGATAAGATAGCCTACATCTACGCTCTGGATCGTGACTTATGTTTTCACTCTTCACGCTTCACTCTTCACATCGATTTAATTTAAGTCTCTTTGATTCTTTGAGAATGTAACTAAGAACTAAATCATTATCTCAACTCCTCTCTCTATCTTTCTCTCTCTCTACTCCTTCCTTTGTTGAAATTTTGTTGATGGTTTGAATGTTTGATTGTGGTGCGTGTGGGTCGATTTGGTTTATTGTGAGCTGTGAGAATTGTGTGTGCCACGTCGTAGTGTTGTGGACTTTATTCTTTGAGAGGTAATAGCATGTAAGAACTAAATCGCATTATCTCAACTCTCTCTCTCTCTCTCTCTACTCCTTAGAGATGAAAGAATAGAACCTCATCGCAAATATAAAAAAAAGGAAGTAGTAGTACTATCGATTTAAAGTTGTCATGCCATGAATTGCTTGTCATTTGCAAATATTCACTCTGTTTTGGTTGATATGATGAGACGATGGAACTTCGCAATTCTCGTGCTAAATGGGAGTCAGTCTCTATCGTGATGGGGATACAGTGCTAGTGATTCCAAAGTGCATCCACACTAGTGGGTTCATCTAAAGAGATAATATAGTGTGACTTCTTATCTTAGTCTATTCGTAGTTCTTATTGTTATTGAAGGATTTCTAATAATATGCTTCTTGGATGACTAAAAGCATCTCTTCAACCTTAGTAAAGGACCTAAGTTCATTCTTCTTGTTCTAGTTTCAAAACCCATGCTCTTTAGGATCAACATATCGACTCATCAAATGTAATTTATACTTATTTAACATCAAAGAAGCTTTACTACGCTTTTTTTTTTTTTTTTTTTTTTTACTTTCTGCTACACTATTATGCTAATGTGTTATAGGATCTGAGAAATTGTGTCCTATCTATGCCTCTTTGCCGAAACTTCAAATTTCCCATTCTCAAACTCTCCTCTAGGACCTCTACGATCACTATGGATTGTAGATATTAGATTATTTCAAGGATAGTAGATATTAAACATATAGTCTTCCTCTATATCTATATATAAAGGTTTTAAATATCAAAAATGAACAACTATTTTGTGCCAAAAACTTAACCTAAGTAAATCTTTTGTAATCATCATAATAACAAAACCATATGATTTATCTTTTAGGTTTGTAATACTAACTGACCCAAATTTAGCACAGAAATTAGCACATGTAAAATTGAGCTAATGGGGATACAGGTGATTCATTGTAATAATAGAATTTGAAACTCTCAATTTTACATGGAGGCTCAGTCTTTGAAGTATCTGATCTAACTTCGATCTGTTTTCATATATGTAAGAATCTTTATAGCTTGGTGTTTTCCTGGCTTCTATATGTAAAATATTGCGGTGTATCGGTTGAAATTCATGACTACTTCTGATGTGGCGATATGCTTACGTATTATTATACATTGTCAACGCTATTTTTTTTACTATAACTTAATTGGTACCTTGAATGAGATGCAAACGATCTTTCAATTCTTTGGAAGTAGCTATTTGTATGATCTTGAAAGTATTTTTATTTTGCTGCACTTTTTGGTGTTTGAAAATCATAATGGCGATAGAAATTAGAAACAATATATGAGGAACTAAGGATTTGATTTTTTTTCATTTAGGAGGAATGAAAGAGGTTACATTTAAGATTTAATTTTTCTTCTTCTTTCACATGTGCATGTTTCCTTTCATTCAGCCCTTTTGATGATCATCATTGACTGTTCATTCAACTTTGTTTTTGAAAATCATAATGGTGATTGGTGATATAAACCGTATGGGAGTGACTAGCGGATTGATTTTACCATATAGGAAGAACTAAAGAAGCTGCCTTCAAGATCTAACTTCCTTTATAGGATCATGAAATTTGGGTTGAATGAATCCTACTTTGACATCCAAGTCGCGTCTGTGGTGTGCTTCCTCTATGATAAGTTTTATTTTTTGTTTTAAGCATTATACATTGTTTGTCGACTATAGCGGGGTATCTTGAATTTTGATGTATTTAGATGAAGGCTGGGTGTTTGTGATTGATCTGCTATAGTTTTTATTTAAATTTGTGTAGTTGGGCGTTGGCTCTTAATTCTTGGCCATTGTTTCTTTATCTGTATCTCTGGTTAGAAGCCTTTACTTGTTTATGCCGACAGACCACCAAATTTTTTCGACTTGACTTGGCACTTGCCCGTCTTGTTTCTTATCTGAGGTTCATGAAGGCTCTTTGCTCATTTTTGATATAATTGCTTAAAATTGTTCTTTTTTTTTGTCTATAAAT
Organism: Cymbidium sinense; assembly: GCA_021442155.1. Classification (NCBI taxonomy): domain Eukaryota; kingdom Viridiplantae; phylum Streptophyta; class Magnoliopsida; order Asparagales; family Orchidaceae; genus Cymbidium; species Cymbidium sinense. The sequence goes on along the minus strand of CM038221.1, from coordinate 30,703,430 downwards.
CTTGAAGGAACAAACCGACATTCGCGAGGAAGGCGAAGATGAAGATTGAAGATATTACTTTATATGAACAACTGTAGAAAGTGGCCATTTGATTTGGCTTAATCTGATTGAATTATGTTATACTGTACTTTTATTTTTCTCTTTCTTTGTTAATTATTTATAATTTTTATTTGTACATTACATATTTACATTCATAAATTATATCAATATGAAAAACTATTTACATTGTACATTACATATTTATATTGTATCAATATGTATATATGTAGTTTAGTAACTTTAGTTAATAAAATTTCTCTATTATTTGTTTGTTAACTTTTAAATTTTTTTTTTTGTCTATAATAATTGGGTTTAACCGAATAAACCGAACTCTTATTCGGTTTATTTGGTTCGGTTTATATGATTTTTTTGTGCTAATTTGATCGGTTCGATTTTTTCAAAATAATGATTTGATTTATTCGGTGGATCAAAAGCCAAACCGATGCTCACTCCTACCTACCCCAGCTTTTGCACGTCCACTTTTATCTCATTGTCAAGCTTGGCCATCCTCATGCCATGACCTACGTTAGCTATTTTTTATTTTTATTTTTAAAAAAATTATTTAAAACAAACGCATAAAAAAAAATCACAGATTTTAAATATATTACATTTTATTTGCATTACAATTAAATTATCCTGAATTCTAAATATTTCCAAACTAAACTGCCCCTAATTGTCACACAAATTTCCAAAAGTAATATTAATTAATAAGAATAATTCTACTCAGATTCTATTATTAAGACAACTTTTAGCTATGATTACATGCCATTTATAAAATTGTTTTGATGCGCCATAAATCAAAATTATACTACAAAATTTATACAAATTATTTGAAGGAGCAAATAAGTTCAGATTTCAATAAATTTATAGTTAGATCAATCATCTCATCAAACTGTTTCAATATTCTAATCGAATCAATCAGTAGCCACTTATTTTGATCAAAAGATGCCTCAATCTTATTTGTTCATTATTGAAAATTATTTTGAATAATGACCTAAAAAAAGCCATCTTATGAATACCCGACACTCTTATTCTTAGTAGAATTATATCACACAATTCTTATATTTATATCTCTAATACTTAAATTTTAATTTTTATAAATATAATATCTCAATCTTTAAAATCATATTAAAAATATCATAACTCATTTTTTTAAATAAATATCTAATTTTAATTTATATATATATATATATACATAATTAGTCAAGATCATTAAATTTAATTAATTAAAATTTAGATTATAATTATTCATTTCAAAGCAAATCAAACAATTTAGAAATTCATCTGGACTAATTGTTTGCTAGAATATATAGAATTTTTCTAATTTAAATGCCTTAGAAGTACATGCTTTTGCACCAAACTTCATATCACTTGAAGAATTTTTACGAAGAGATCAATACAATTTTGAAAAAATATATTTTAATATTCTGTAACATAATATCGGCAAGAAATATAGTATAGATGCAGTTCATTCCTACGAACATAAATAAATTTTAACAGTCCCAATCAATATATACTTTTTGTTATTTTATTTGTCGCACAATAGAAATGGGTCACTGCAGGGTTCTTAACTCAAGAGAGGGCTGCCTTCCTTAATAAGCACAAAGACGCTGCCACCATCAGCTCTAGAGATTCTAAGTTCATCGTCGAGGTAAGTGGTGAGCAGCCAAGACTGGGCGTTGCTGTTAGAAATAGGGAATTTGAGGGGAGGTTGGCTGGAGATGGTCTTACTGAGGAAGCTGTGTCCTGTAAGGAAGAAATCACGCCTTTGAATGGGGAGAGGTCTATATTCTGCCCAAAGAATTCAACCTTCTCTGGGATCACAATGGAGTCTGTGAGCTGGGGAGTACCAATGATGCCTTCCTCAAACTTGATCTAAGGCATTATAATAGAGAAATACTGTTAATACTACAAGTTTCAATCTTTAAAATATTGGGAAATTGAACTAAGATTATCTGATAATTAGTTCAATGATTTTTTTGAGTTCAAAGGTATGAATTTTGATTGGTGTTGTTTTGCATGTAGTTACTAAAAAATAAGAAGATTTACATGCATATCATACAATTCTTATATATTTACATAACTAACATCTATATATATGTATATAACTTTTTTGTGCATGAAAAGGTGCATTTCACTTTAAAAAAATATAGTGCTAGTAATATTTTTGATGTGATATTAGAAAATTGAGTTTTATTTATATAAATATTAAAGTTTAGGTGTTAGATATGTAAATATATAAGAACTATATGGTATGCATGTAAATATTGATTTAGTTATCCTTATTTTGAATGTGATTCTTAAAGTAAAACAGTTAGTGCCCATATTCAGTCTTTGAATAAACTATCTTAAGACATAGTCAGAGAACAACTAATAATTGTGTTGAATTGTTAAAAAAATCATAGAGATAACTGCTTCCCAATGTATATTCTCACGATTGTTAAGCCATAGATACAATATAACTCTTTCATTTGCATATTTCTTGCACAACTCAAAATCATAATATGACAATTTTTTAGAATCAGAACGGTTAAAAGGCTTATTCCGAAACAAAGCCTAAAGAATCTATCAGCTCCTAACAGCTCTAAGCCATAAATTATACAATCTACTACCGCAGGAATTCAACACAGTATTGAGTGAAACAAAGCCTAAAGAATCTATCAGCTCTAACAGTTCTAAGCCATAAATGATACAATCTACTGCTGCAGGAATTCAACACAGCATTGTATGAAACAAAGCCTAAAGAATCTATCAGCTCCTAACAGCTCTAAGCCATAAATGACAAATCTACAGCTGCTGAATTCAGCACAGTATTACACGAGTCCTCACAGCTTTCACAAGAGATGTGTACCAAAGGTGAGTGGAGCTTATTTGTGGTTTTGCTTTAAGTTAATTGCATCGATCAGGGCTTATTAGTTCTCTATGAAGCACCGATACGAACATAAGGATACGGATATGACACGACATAATAAATTTGCAAAAAATAGACACAACATGCCAACAGTAGGCCTAGTTAATTTTCATCATTCTCTACTAAATACATAAAAAATTAAATGTAAGATAATAAAAGAAACTTTATAATACTATAAGATGGTTTTGCCAATACTAATGCTACATTCCAAACATCAAAGAATATAAAAAACTTAATATCAATATTATTCTCAAAATAATAAAATAAAATATAACAATATGATCATCACTAATTAATTAACACATTCATTAGTAAGATCATCACTGGTTCTAGCTCCATTTCCCTCTTCAATGACACTTTCAGCTTCATCAATGAAAAAACAGTTACTAAAATGGCTCATCAAGAGAGAGATTAGCAACTTTAAGTATTTCAATATCATTCATTATAAGTATTATATCTCCGGCAATATCCCATAACTTTATCTTCCCTTTGAGTGTATTATGGGTTCTTCCTAGATAAAAGATAGAGATTATGATGCACAAATACTAAATTTGCTCTCTATTGAGGAATGATCTTGTTCCTCTTTAATGAGTTGATGAAAGAATACAAACTCAAATTTTTTTTCACCATAAGAGGACTATAAGAGGATGAGCATGGTTGAGCTAATAATTTCAAAGCAAAACTTTATAATCGTGAAAAACTTTCTCCATAAATCATCCACCATGTCTTTTCATCCATATTACCTCTAGAAACTATAGAGTCAAAATCATTAAAAACACCACTAAATCCAAAAATAATAGCAAACTCCAAATTAACCATAATTGAAGCATTTAGAAGAATCCTCTTCAGACAATTATTCCACTCATTTGATATCGCCATGTCTTTATGTGGAGAAATACAAGTTGAAGCTTCACTTAGCCAAGAATGACTATAATACTTAATACAGAAACATAAATAATAAGTGACACTATGAAATAGAAAATGAAGTAGAAAAATGAGGAAACAAAAAAGCAAATTTTTATCTTAAAGAGAAAAATAATGAAGAGTGTTATTTTTATTTCATCTTTGCACAAGAATATCACATAATACAAACTTATAAAACGTAGATTCTTTATTATCCCTCTTTCCTTCATGTCGCCAAATAATTCTTTTCACTTTTTTTATCATTGAATCCCACATATCATGCACAATATGAAGAGAAGGCTTATCTATATCAACCACTCTCAACATACATATATAAGCTCTATAAAGGCAATAATGTACTCTATCTTATTCCACCACACATCATCCAAGATTTTTGCCATTACAAATTGTCTTATCTATATCATCTTCATGATGAATGCTCATCTATCACTAACCCTCTAGTTTGTAGTCCTTGTTTAATAGTTTTAAATCTTTTAAGCATAACAATAGTTGGTGCAAAATGAGTCTCTGCAATAGCCAACACTTTAAGTTTCACAAACTCATTAAAAATTGATAATCTCATTGAGTGATTCATGATAAAAATATTTATAAAGTTGACATCTCCTATAATATTAGTTATTTAAGAATATTGTTCATAAGTAATATCATTTTCTTCCACATTCTTTAAAGCACAAATATTTTTAATGCTAATATGGACAACATAATGAGTCCAAAAAATATGAGAGTATTGAGTCTCAATCAATGCACTAACAACCCTACACATAGATATGTTATTAGTGTGATAACCTACACCACTTTATCTGCACTTACTCCCATAATTACCCATAATTTCATTAAATTTTATCCTTATATGCTCCTTCACAATTGATGGTCTTTATAAGCATAAGCACATATTTTGTGACACCCATAAAGTTGATGAGAGACATTTTGGTGCATCTATTCAACTATCACAAAGTATGCTACCTCCCTTCTCATTCCAATTCTTTTTAATACGCTCAAGCATCCTCTCAACATTTGCCTTTTCCTTCTAAAGTGAAGTTGTCCTTAAAATATTGAAACTAGGAGGAATATATCTAGAGATTATGTTCTTAGTTGCATATGAAAAATCATTAAAATAATATAAATTTCTTGCTAAATGAATTGGAAGTACTATTGAATAAAACATGCAAGCAATTTTTGCATGCAAGTGATCTCTTTCTTATAAGTTGAATGCACTTTCAAGAGCACTAGAGCTTCAAACTTTTCCTTTTTAGAGCCATAATCTTCCATTCAAAATAGATGTCCACTTGATAGTGAGCTACAATTCTGATTAAAATTACCTTGCCTAAAAGAAGTTTGTGAACCTTCTTAAATGCAATATTCTTCTTTTTTTTGCTCAACATCTACATTAAGTCTCTGCACTTCCTGAAGTTGTTAAACACTTATTTTAATTGAATACCAATTATAAATTGTCTGAGTAAGTGAGCTCCAACAGGAAATATGTTTTCTTAAACTTTTCTGACATAACTGATAATGAAAATCTACAATGCCTCTCGTTCCAATAGACTCTAATTTCTCTAATTTGATAACATATACCCATAAAAGTTTCAACTCATCCTCTACGAGATTACTATTAGCTAAGTTATTACCAAAAATAGAGGCAATTATCCTAATATACAAATAGAAAAATTTAAAAAGTACAAAAAATTTAAAACTCTATATAAAGAAATCTTTTCAATAAAAGGATTGTAAGAGAAATCCAACAACAAAATAAGCAAACTAATATTTTTCATGTAAAAGTACTTGAATGCAAGGAGACAAAGAGTTAAAGTATTCAGATACATATCTTAAGCTGCATTAAGAATAAAAAAATTAAGTTGAAATGAAATTTAAACAAATCAAAAGAATTATATCCAAGAAATGTGCAAAAAAAGCTAGTATTTTGAAAAGGCGTTGGCCTTAAATTCTGAAAGGCTAAACATACAATGTATGAGAGCTTTGGCTAAACTTTAACAAGTATAGTATTCCCAATTCTAATTATTAGCCATTGCTAATATTTATTTATTTATTATTATTTTTTTTTGGACTTTTTCCTTATACTTTGATATCTAAAATTAATTGACAAATTTATGTAGCTAATGCTCATACACCATAGATTATTATAAATTATATTGATTAATGTTATCAATTTCCAAAAAAATTTAAATGTAGGTACAACTGGCTACCTAAATAGAATGATTTTAAAATATAGGTGAAAACGAGACCAATGATTATGAATTGCATACCTTTGATTAGGAAGTCTTGATTTCATCGAATAGGCTTAATGATAGGATTATGGGCATAATTTTAACTAAAATTGCCATAAGATATTTGCCTAGAAAATCAATATATCTTATTGAATCTAAACCTAGTGAATTTCCACATTTATTTTGCACAATACATGCATAATCTACATGAGGATATTCACAAGAAACTAGTTATTAATTTTGGTAATTATAACTATATTGTTGATATGAATAGAAGATCTAATATTCAAATTAGATGATAGACAATAATGGGTCTAAATTTATAAAGATTTCCTATAAGGACTTCTAAGATTATAACTACATGAAAGTCAAAATCATGAAAAGTTTTACTATTATGTTGGCATAAATACTTACAAACAAAAAACCCTGAGAAGCAATTTTATTAATCTAATACTCAAAATTCAACTTTATTTCATGAACCTACTATCAAAACTAATTATTCCTCCTTGCTCCCCATTTACTCTCCATGCGGACTCACATCTAGCATCTTACTGGATAAGTATACACAACTTGTTAATGAGGTCATTATAGATGATGAGATTATGTACTGTAATAATAATGGACATTAGAGGTATCCTAAACATAGGCATGAAAGACTCACTTGTGATGACTTGTGAATTACTTAGCATAAAATATATTAGTTATGCTCAAACTTGACAACTATCAATGCCAAATTTGTTAGAGTTAATTTTTTTCAAACTAGATAAATTTAATGGAAATTTAAAATATACAATCATGGAAAGCACAAATAGTGAAACTTAATTGGAGCATTGTATTTTCTTCATATCAGATTTTACTTTTAGCTCATGTTGTATTTTAAATTTATGCATGCCTGCTATCAAAAATAAGTTCTATTATCTAGTATTTTCTTTCATATTTAGGTTCATTAATTGTTATAAACGTCTCAATTCAATTAGCAACATGAAGTAACAAGGTTTCAACTTTTCTGAATTTCTTTACACAATGAATTTAACCCTATTATTCATGTAAGGGCTCTATTATGGCTTACATTTTTCCTTCCTAGCTACTGTGCAAGTGTCCAGGTGTTTCCTGATATGTGTGCATGCTACAATCCTAGGGAAGTTGGTAAAGAAGAAAATCACCATTTGTTATAGCCTTGGAGTCACAAAAAAGAAATCACTAATTGCTACAATCCTAAAGTCTAAGGGGTTTGCATCATTTAGATAAAATCAAAAAAATGAACTTAACTGATCTTATTTAATTAGTTTGATTCAGGTCTTAAAATATTGATTCAATTATTGGTAATAATCTCAACTTTCTTTAATTTTTTACTATTATTTAATTTTTACTATTAATTTGAATTTTATTCTTGTAAAATCAATCAAAACAAAATTTAATTAGACTAATTTCTTTAAATATTAAATCAATAAAATTTGTAAAGCATAAATAAACAAGTGATAGGAAAACAAATGTGAATATTATTGATTACAAATGTCAAAATTATAAATTTTAGTAAAGAATTATTTGAAGTTCTTCTTAATACATACTATTTAAACTAAAGATCATTAGGTTCATTGTTAAAGTAAATTATATTTTGATACATCTAAAGCCAAAAAAGTGACTAAACTAAAGTTTGGTTCAATTTAGATTGGTTTGAAAAATATCTAATTAATTTGATTTTTTTTTAACTTACAATGAAAATTAATTGATTTAGCTGATTCATAAAAAAAACCATGCAACTAGATTAAATGCACAACCCTATTGAAGTTGAAAATTGCTAGTTACTACAGTCACAAAAGAAACTGTCATGTAGAAGATATTTTTATAAGGTGAGAGCTGTTACCTTTTCTTGGGTTTATTTTTCAGGATTTATAACATGAGGGAAAAAAAAAAAGAAGTTGATTCCTACTATTTAGCTCTGATAGAATTAAAACTTACAAGTTTTAGCTAAGTCTAAAAGAATTTAATGGAGTTTCTTATTTTAGATCATTTTTGGGCTATACATAGAATCCCTGAGGTTTGTAAAAATCATTGAACATTAAATAATGAAATAAAATTTCAGTTGTGCTTAATTCTTGTGTATATGATTGGATATGGATTCTTTGGACACTGCAAAATTTAAGGAGTGCTTTCAAGGACAAGCCTCCTTGTACTAGCATGAAGCCCAAATCTTCTAATAGGTGATTTATAATAATGTTATTTCTATATACTTATTCAGTAATAAGTATGTGTCGAGATTAAAGTTTTATCAAGTGGGTACACGTCACATTCCTTCTTATAATATCAACTAATTGTTACTGAAAATTTATATTTTTCTCTTATTTTATCATAATAGTTTAAATTTGAAAACTATTACATTGTCGTTAGAAATGAAATATGTAATATTGGTTATATTCAAGTCATTAAGGATATGTATACTAGAACTGTTACTTGTGTCCAAACACAAGGAGGATTGACAAAATATTTTCCTATTTCAGTTGGATTACATCAAGGATCAGCTTTAAGCCCTTATCTATTTACTTTAGTTATGGATGTTCTTACTAGGCATTTACAAGAAGATGTACCTTGGTGTATGCTTTTTGCTGATGACATTCTTCTTGTTGATAAGACTAGAAAGGGAGTCCAACAGAAACTTGAATTATAGAGGTCAATTCTAGAATCTAAAGGTTTTCGTTTAAGTAGATCTAAAACTGAATATATGGAGTGTAATTTTAGTTATAGAAGTTCTAGTGGTAGTGTTGTGACATTAGGTGAACAAGTCATTAATAAGAGTGAGCGTTTAAGATATTTAGGCTCTATTGTTCAAATGATGGTGAAATAGATGGAGATGTTATTAGTAGAATTCAAGTTGGATGGTTGAAGTGGAAGAATGCATCTGGCCTATTATGTGATAGAAATGTTCCACTTAAACTTAAGGGAAAATTTTATAAGATGGTGGTAAGACTTGCAATGACGTATGTGCGTAATGTTGGCCAATAAAAGAGAAGCATAAGACTAAGTTAAGTGTTACGAGATGAGGGATGCTTAGGTGGATGAGTGACTTTACTCTAGAGATAGAATGCAAAATGAGTATATTCGGGAAAAAAATTAGTTCAGGGTAGATAAGATTAGGGAGAGTCGCCTAGATGGTTTGGCCACATAAAGCGTTGTCCGTCGATGACCAGAGAGTAGATGCATTAGATTTGCCTTATGTTAAGAAAGGTAGAGGTAAACCTAAAAGACTTGGTTAAGATGTATAAAAATGATCTTAGTATACTTGATTTAAATGAGAATTTGACACAATAGGACAATAATGGAGACGAAGGATTCATGTAGAACCCCACCTAGTGGGATTATGTCATTGTTGTTGTTGTTGTTGTCATTTGTTCATTGAAGGTGACAAATTTTTGCTATAGTTGAATGTTGGTAGCCAATGAATTGTGCTTTTATTATATGTTTCATAGTGCATCTCATTCTAGGTTGCATAACCCTAGACCTTTACGTATACTACTATAACACAAGATCTAGAGAAGATCATTTTTATATATGCTCTCTAACTAAATTTAAAGCAATTAGCAACGAAGCATAATACAAAAATAGTGTTAGCTGGATTATGATTCACACTCGATCTCAATATAAAGGTCTATGTTTATAATAATTTCAGCCACTTAATAAAATTAATGGAAACTATGAAGTTAAGAAGATTCTAGCTCAATAACACAAAGGTAGTGATATCCAAGTTCAAGAAATTCAAAATCAATCGCATCCTTAAAGATCCATAAGTAATGGTAATTGATTAAGAATCTTATTGCTTGAATCTGATTTTACAAACATAAATTTTGAGAGATATTGAGGTCAAAGTATAAAGCAAAAAACCATAAAAAAAGTCAAAAGAGATTATTTCTATCACAAGTAAAGAGTGCTAAGCCTACAAAGTTTAAGCCTAGGTTGTCGAAGAAATCCAGAGGGAGGAAATGTAGGAGCCATGCATATGAATATTTATTAGCTAAAAGAGTCATTTAGAAAGAATATTATTGAACGGTCCTTAAAAGATGTGCATAACTATTTGCAAAAAATGCAAATATTGCTATTTGCATCAACTAAGGAACACAAGATAACTTTGATTATTAAGACGACATGGAACAAAACAAAAGCCTACTCGCATGCAAAAGAAGAATGACCCAATAATTGAAGAGCAGAAGCCACTTTTAATAGTCAGAAGGTGAGTCTCTAGCTCTCAAAAAATTGTTTTGCTTGCAAGCGAGCCTATGTGAATGGGTCTTCTCTAGGGTAAGCCATCAACCCAAAAAGAGGATCAACACTTAGGGATGATCAAATATACCTAAAGGTCCAAACTTGACTACTGATGAAGACTGACTCATCTCTATTCCATCACGCTTAGTTCATTTATCACAAATCACATGCGACAGAACGCCCTCACCAAGATTTTCAAATCACTCTAATACTCCTCTTTAATGACAAGATTTGCAATGATGGTCTGCCCCTAGAAAAGTGAATCAGTAACTAAAAATGAGGCACCCCTTTGCAATGAGATCCACATTTAGCAAGCAAATCTCATTCTAAAAGTTTAAAAGTTAAAACGTCTTGATGATGATGACTCTCACAAGGTGGGACCTTTTATAAAGTAACAGCTCATTCCTAAATACAAGGTCCAAAATAACAGCTATGGGAAAAGCTCCAATTCATGATGATCACATAAAAGAATATACAATCAATACCAGAAGTAAACCATTGCTAACACAACATTCATAATATTGAAAGAGATAATATTATTACAAAAATTTGCTTCCAAGAAAACAAAAAATTGCAGATTGAAGAAAAAAAAGAAAGGAAGATGATAAGCCCTCATCATCAACCAAGCCTGTCCTACAAACCAGTATTCTCTAAGAAGATAAAATCTTGCATCTGAGAAATCTTCAAGAAATATTCAACACTTCTCAAATTCCTGACCGATAGCATCTAAGTTATTCTAATATTGAATAATATAATGGATCAACTTGCTATAGCACAAGACTTGAGAGAGTATTGCCTTCAGAACCAATATCTCCTCTAAATCATCGTTTGAAAATTGACAAATTTGAGCAAGCTCGATCTTCAAACACCCAAACAAGAAACCAATGGATGCCTTGTGGACTCAAACTCACCAAGTTGAACTTGTAACCTTGATGTTAATTCCTATAACTGGATGTACTTATTGTTGATAGAGTTAGAAAAGTTGGAGAGGTAATGGATCTCAGCATCATATACTTGCTATGCTAAGGTCATCAAATTCTTTCTGACCTCTCCAACTTAAGCAATAAGAAGGATATCAATGCCAACTTCTCTGTTAAGTCAACTTATACTTTGACACCATAAATGACATCATCACCAAGTCCTCCACTTCAACATGAAGGGTTGACCTCTCCAATTCTCAAGCTGCAGACATGGCATCTTTATCCTCATTTAGCTTGTTGATAATATCCTTATAAAGCTAAGCCTTGCTTTCCAAAATCTTAAAGACACCAAAGAAGGATTCCCAACAGACCACTTGTTGCTACAAAATTATATGGTGGCAAGATGAAAGGCATCAACTCTTAAACAAATTTTTCTTAGATTAGATAATTGGCCCCAATTCAAAAGCAATTGAATTCACTACCTAATCACCAAAGTCCAAATCAACCTCCAAACTCCCAAGGGTAGAAGGCAATCTGCTTGCAAACTCATTATGGTACTGCAAATAGTGGCCCAAAAAGTGACACATCAGTGCAGCCATCCCCACATTAACTCCTTAGGTATGCTCCTCAAACCCAGGAGTGTAAAAAATGAAGGTAGGGAGTTAGCCTCCCAAAAATAGCTCCAACCTCGGCAACAATAATAGCCAAGGTTCTAAGCAAAACAATATGGCCACAACTCAGCCTCCTTAATTTCCTGGAATATGTAGGCCTCCCGTGGCACTACCCCTCAAAGCCAACTTTGGGATTTTTCCCAAGAAGCTTAATAATGAGCTCCTCATCATTATTATCATTGTTAATGTCATCAAAGAGCCTTTTCATGTCAGCCACATCATCAAAAACAATAACCTGAGGGTTGAGAATGGTGACAGAAAAAAATAAGATCAAGAAAACATAATGCCAACTAAAAGCACAAGAAAGTATGGATATCACATAAATTTATCGGGTATTTTCCCTTTTTGAAAGAACGCTCGCAAGGTGGTCAAATTTGTGTAAACCATGCAGTCAATAGTAGAGCTAGTTAACCTCTAGTAGCACAATCTCACCCTAAGATAGCTTGGGTAAGAACCGCCTATCCCTATTGATCCAATGGGGCTCTACAGGAATAAGTTGACTATCGGCCTTAATGATGAAAAATCTATTCTTCAGATAATTGATCAACAATTCCCAAAAGAAACAGCTCTTTTAACTCATCCTTATTCCCAACCCTTAGATAATATCGCTAAGGGAGAATAAGGTCAAGAAGCGAAAACCACTAGCATCCATAATGTTATCATCGACGGCTCCCACTTTGATCCAATAAAACTCTTTAGTAAGAAAGAAACGAGTAATAGGTTGCCAACATTTATAAAATAAAGTAATTCTCATAATGCAAAAAGTTGTCATTATGAGCATAAGATTCAAAAAAGATATCCCAAAACCATTAAAAGGTGTCCTATTAGTCAACAGTGTAATCTAAAAAATTCTTATCAATATCAATAATGAACCATGGGCTTATATCTATAATCTAATGTAGATAAGTGAGGAGCAAACATAGTGGAGACATCAAAGTTAAGGCCCTTTATCCTATTAAAAAAAATTCAAGTTACATTTTCCTTCAAACACTTAGTTTAAGTAAGGGAAAATAAATAAATTGAAAAGAATATATAAGAACAACATGCATGCAGCTTGGCAATGTCACTAAGATTACACATTCACTTGCAAGAGGTGGCTTGACAATGAACTCATCAAACAACACAACAACAAAGTTCTCCAAGGAAGCAAGAAAATTGAGCATCAAGTACAATCTCACACAACACATCATCTATGGAGATTAACTCATAGAGGGTGTATTCCATGCTAGCAAAAAAGTAACGATTACTAGTTGATTTGACCATCATTTTCAAAAACAAAAGCTCCACAACCAACCATTTGGTGAGAGCGTGGCAATGCAACCAAAAAAGCATTTAAGCAAAAGGGTCGACTGATTCCATCTTCAGTCAAACAAATGACATCAATAATTTCCAACCTTGTCAAAACTCATCCTTAACCGAGCAAAATTTCACTGTGAAATTGCCAGTTAAACTTGATAGACTCCAACATCTCAATGTCAATTACAATGCCCACCGTAAAAGATCCTTGTCAAACTTACCCCAAGAACTTTCATCTCATATTCAAAACTACAATGATGCAATAAAAAATAAGTACATAGACCCAACTGACATCTCAAACTCCCTTCAATTAAAAAAGAGTTGGGCATAATAGGCTCTTAATGGACATCGCCCTAAAAGATTTCAATCCTAATATCACATTCATACAAATATCCTTTACAAGATGATGACTTCCTACCCAAGCCACACTCTCACTGCCACCTAAAGAGAGTGTTTCCTCAATTATCATATTTCCAAATGTGTCATGACCCATCACATCAATTTCCTTATGGTTAGTACAATCTCCAATGTTAATTGTTATTAAGAATGGAAATATCACATTGAAAGATAGTTGAGATCATAAACTCATTATTGTTCATAGCTACTAAGGATTCTGGGCAAAATCTCTATCTACACCACGGTAACACATTCATCCTTCTTCAACTTATCCTCTTTAACAAAGCTCCAAATTCACAAGAAGATCCCCTTATTAGTAGAGAAAATTTCTTGGTATGTACACTTTCCCGACGCTTCTTTCATAGTCTATCCTCAATGGATTTGATTTGTGGACCAAGAAAGTTATGCATCCTTGTTAAGAAAAAATGAGCGAACATATTTATCAAGGAGAGCTCAACAAAGTTCTCCAAGGAATAGAAATTGAGAGGCTCCAAACTCCATTTATAATTCCTCAAAAGATTTGAGGGTCACATCTTGTCAAACACAAATTGTAAGGATAATAATGGATAAGCACTCTCCTCTGCCCATGTCACAGGAGAGACGTGAGAATTGGAGAAATATTGTGCACCCCAACTTGTCTAGGTCAAGTGGACTACATTGCTTATTAAACCCAAGATCCTACCCAAAACTACCATGAATCAAATATTAAAGACCCATGTTTAACAAGGGACTCTATGAATTGTCTAAGTATCATCTCATCCCTAAAGAATGACTCCAATACAACCCATCCACTAGCCCCAAGAGAAACTATCCTAAAGCTAACAAATTTTTTTTGGTGCTGCTTTTAAAAGTAGCCGGAAAACAACCACATCTATGTTTAGCTATCGCCTTTTGGGTGTTTTTTAAAGATTTTATGGTGAAAAATTATTTTTGAGAACCGTAACCATTGGAGTGTGGTAGTTGTCAAAAAAACTGTTATTTAAATTTTTCAAAAAATAAAATATTTGTAACACCAACAACAATTTCTCAAAAAATTACTTTCTTCATAACAACTTTACAACCAGCTTTTCAAAAAACTATAGCTGCCCCAAACAGATCCTAAATCCATTAATATGCTAGCTTATAATAAGTTATATATATAGCTATGAGATATTGTAATCAATGTCTTCTTATTTATAACAAATCTTTGGTATCTTTCCATTTGAGGTATGGACTTTGCACTTCCAAATGGGGATCTCAAGATATTATAAGACACCACTTTTGTCTGTCTTTAAATCTCTTCTATAGGCTATAACTTGAAAACCCTTTTTTCTAAGACTTGTCATATTCTTTGTGCTTGTTTGGTTGCAAATAGAATTTAATTCAAGTAGTATTTACTAAATCTAGTAAATCTGATTTAGTAAATTCTATGATAGTTAAATCTTGAGGAATTTATTATGTGATAGAAAAGTTCCACTTAAACTTAAGGAAAATTTTATAAGATGGTAAGAACAATGACTTATGGTGCAGAATGTTGGCCAATAAAAGAGAAACATAAGACTAAGTTAAGTGTTACAGAGATGAGGATGCTCAGGTGGATGAGTGGCTTTACCCTTAGAGATAGAATGCAAAATGAGTATGTTTGGGAAAAAGTTGGAGTAGCTCCAGTGGTAGATAAGATTAGGGAGATTTAGATGGTTTGGCCACATAAAGCGTCCAATGGGAGAGTAGATGCATTAGATTTGCCTTATGTTAAGAAAAGAGGTAGACCTAAAAGACTTGGTTAAGATGTATAAAAAATGATCTTAGTATACTTGAATTAAATGAGAATTTGACACATAATAATGACACAATGGAGGTAAGGATTCATGACCCCACCTAGTGGGATTAAGGCTTGTTGTTGTTGTTGTTGTATGATAGTTAAATCTTGAAAATTGTTCGATGTGATAATAGTTAAATCCAATTAAATCATAAGAAATTGTTTGGCTATTTATTTTAGAATTTAAGATTGCATTTAGATTAAGTAATATTTATCATTTGGATTATTTTTGGATTACTTTACTTTTTAATAAATTTGATTATAGTAATTTATTTGAGAGAATATAGCTATAATTATATTATCTCCATTAATCATAACTAATGATCTATGAAGCTAATTACATAATAATTTCTATTTAGTTAGTTTACATGAAAATAATATTACTTTCATAAGTTAATTTCCATTTGGCCTAATCAATGTAATTAAGTTAATTAAAATATAGCTAACATAAAATAACACATCAACTATTCATTAATTAAGAATCTACTAAATTAAATAGAAACTAAATTTTATTTAATTAAATTAAATAAAAAGTGTCTTCTATGAAATAATATTTTCATTAATTAAAATCAATATTTAAATATGTTAAGTTAAATTTGAATGAAATATTGCATATGAATAATGCAATTGAATTAATTTATTATTGAGTTTCATTTATTAAGTTAATTAATCAATCTTTGCCTACATTCATAAATTTGTAAACCCTCGCTTATTGAGTTAATTAATTCTGAATTTCCCATGAGAGTAGGAGATGGGAGATGGGAAATGGCAAGGTTTTGCAAACACTAGGGCAAACTTTGATGGATTGATCCAAGCAAAACAACATATGATGGTGATAAAATGTGTGCACTGACAACAATTTCCATTTTGGTCCATGACTACAGCTTGCATTCCGACTCCAGCGCCTAAATCTGATTAAACCCACCGAACTATCGGATTTAGTAAACCCGAGATTTATAGTGGAACCGAAAGAAAACAGGATATTACAAATTACAATGGAAATATTTTGTCCAAATAGACCGCTTTGGATCTAACAGCTTGACTAAGTTCTTCTGATTCAAAAGTTGGTTTAAAGATTTCAAAAGTATTTTTCTTTAAAAGCTAAAATGTTTTCAGAGAAGCTAAAAGTTAGCTTCAAAAGCACACTATTCAAACGGGTATCAAAATTAAAAATTCACGCTCTGAAAAGCAAAACACACTAAAAAAGCTCTTCCAAACGAAGCCTTAAATCCTGCTCAAATTCTGCAACCAAACAGCCCCTTTGTGCGGTCTTCCAAGTAAAATCTGAAGATCGCAGTGGAAGAAATATTTCAAGACAGATTCCTTCAACATCATCCTAAATTGGTCCGGCCAAACTTTGAGTCCAGGCTCACCCGAACTCTGCCATAGAATATTTGCGTAAGCACTACTTGCTTTCAAGCGGTGTCATTTGAAAATCCAAACCATAAAGTAACGAATTTACTTTAATTGTAAATAAATATTAATGAAATCAAGATTTTCATTAAAATGAAAGAAAAAGTTGTGCATCAATTACCTGCACACGTTTAGGGCTTCGTACTTCGAACTTGGCATTCGTTGTGAGAGAAGTACTAGAAAATAGCCCAACGAACCGTACCGAGTTCTGGACAGTGAACGCCTCTGAATCGATTGTCTGAGAAATCTCATCCACCTTCACCAGCTGCGGCAGGTTCCCCGCCCCCAGCAGCCGGAAGAGCCCCGTAAAGGACGTGTACCTGCCCAAATCCAACATGAATCGAAACCAAAGCGCAATTGTAGATCAAACAAAAGAGACAGGAATGAAATTTGAACTTACGCCAGGATCCACTTGCCGTTGAGCAAGCTTAGGGCTTCGGTCGGAGCTGGATTAGGATTCTTGGCCTCGAGCTGGGTGATGAGCTCATTAACCTCCGCCCTAGTCTCGCTCGTCGCTTTCAACCCCGATCCGTTCCGAATAACTGATCGATAAGCTTCCGCTTTAGCTCAGAGGTCACGGAAGCCGCACCGGTCGTCTCCTCCTCAGCCACTGCCACACCGCCGACGCCTCCCTTCGGAGTCTTTTTCTCGCTCCCCCACTCGTCATCATCTGCAACAGCCTGCACCCGGAAGGACGGCAGCGTCGGCGGATGAAAGATTCCGAGTACCCGATGCTTCCTCACAAGAGAAAGCCCACCAGCAGAAACTAAAGCCAGGGGCGGAGGGCTCCGGCGGGAAGGCGCCGTCGGCACAGCTGCCGGTAAAGGGTTGACAGCGAAAGAATTCCACAACGAAATAGACGACATTTATGCTTTTCCGGAGAACCAGAATATCGATTCAATTTCCCCGGCTTTAAACTTTGTTAGTCGAGGAGCCATTTTATAGAAGTTAAAAGAGGAATTTTAAGCAAGTAATAAAAAAAGGAGTAATTGCCGAGAGCCGAGATTTTTATAATTTATGTGGACTGCCATTTTTTGATTTAAGTTATTTTTTTTTTTTTTTGTTTTTTTTATTGGAACGTGAGCTTAAGAGCAACTAAACTCGCATGTACTCGAATGCGCATCTCTACGTTAGAGCAAGATCTCAACCGACATGCCTACGTTCTCACGTTGTTTTAAATTGATGAGCATTTAGGCACTCTTGGATCGAAGCAATTATGAAAGAGAAAATGGAAATGTGATAAATTGAATTAAATTTAATTTATATTTTTTGTTGAAAAAAAATATGAAAATTTTTAGATTATAAAATATATTTTTCTTGTGAAGAATAAATATATGAGTTATAATGATGCTCTATAAATTAGCCCATTAATTTTTCATTAGAAGTTGATATAAATTAGCAATGAAAAAAATATGTTGTTCATATTTTTTAAGATAAATTTAATTGTTACATTCAAATATATTAGTGAGACATCAAAAATAATTTAAGACTAAAAGAGAGAGACAAAAAAAAAGAGAAAGACTGCATTATGGTGATTTGCTTTGTGTCAAGCCGTTGACCTGCCGACAAACCGTGGTTAGGTTGCATTTTGAAGAATCAATAATATGAAAGTTGTGTTTTGCAACTTGATTTGATCAAGTACGATATCGACCAAAAAACTATGGTTTAATTGTTTGAAAATAAAAAAATATAGTACCCACCGCATCTTCTTGCATAACAACTTCTTCAATAGCAATTTTATCACTACTTTTTCACACGACTGCAATTGTTCCAAACAGATCCAAAATTATAGATATAGCGAGAATATTTGGAATCCTTTAAGATTTAAGTATTTAGAAGTAGAAGAATGATGTGAAATAAATTCATTTTTTGACTCTCTTTTCCTATAAGATTAAACATTATAAAAAAGATTAAAAAGTTTAGAAATATAAATAATGTTCCATAAAAAGCTTAATGAAGGAGGTCATAAGCAGACATAATTAAAACAACAAGCCTTTATCCCACTATGTTGGGTCAGCTACATGAATCCTTCTTGTCCATTGTGTCTTATTATATGTCAAATTATCATTTAATTCTAATAAATTAAGGTCATTTTATACCTTTAATCAAGTCTTTTAGGTCTACCTCTCTACCTTTCTTAATATAAGGTAAATCTAGTATATACTCTCTTAATCATCAATGAGATGCTTCATGTGGCCAAACCACCTAAGGTGACTCTCTCTAATCTTATCTGCCACTGGAGCTATTCCAACCTTTTCTCAAACATACTCATTTCACATTTTATCTCTAAGAGTAAAGGCTCCACTTGAGCATCCTCATCTCTACTATACTTAACTTAGTCTTATGCTTCTCTTTTACTGACCAATATTCTATACCATAAATCATTGCAGGTCTTACCACCATCTTATAAAAAAATTTCTTAAGTCTAAGCGGTACTTTTCTATCACACAATAGGTCAGATGTATTCATCCACTTCAACCTTCCAACTTGAAGTGGATATAACTAGATGACAAATAATTGGGTGATTTATGGAGAGTTTCAAGCCAAGTTAGTTCTCTTAGCGACTATTACAAGATGAAGTTTTTGGACAAGTTCTTATTATTTGTAAATAAGTGCCCATAGATGAATAGAAAAGAATTTGTGTAAACCACTTGGGTGATGAGATTTCAATATAATGAACTCTAGAGACAAGTTGATTTTTTTAGGGACAACTCGATGCAATGTGAATTTCAGGTGATTTATAGCTTTGGTGGATTCAGTCTTGGTGAGTACCTTACTGGTTTTTAGATAGTGATGTTGGACCAGTTCAAACTGTAATGATGACTTAATTAAAATATCTTAGGTTACTATAATTAACCATTAATTTTTTTTCATTAAGAAAATAAAATTATAAAATCTAACAGTATGAGTGAGCTAGCACATGGAATGCAAATAGATCATGTGAATTTAAGTATTCTTATCAAATATGTCAACATCAAATAAACCTTATAAATATTTATTCTTAGGATATGATTTTAGGTTCTTATACTTATGTTCTTCCTCCTCCACTTTTAGTGTAGATATTTGTTTTAAGCTGATTTGATGAAGAGTGATGACAAATCTAATGAGGATATGATTGTTATGTCATTGAGAAGGACACTTTAAGACTACATGGTTAGGATATTATTTATTAAATTTGCCTCCAAAAGAGAGAGATAGACAATATAAATGTTGTCAAAGAGGTTATTAATCAAAATACTTTAGTTGATCAAGTGATTAATATTTGTCTTTTTAAATTTGAGGAGACTAACTTACAAATTTTTTTAGGAGAAGAGTTGTTGATAATGTAGTTGTGGATGTGACAAAGAACATTCCTTTTTTTAGGATATCATTGCCACCTTTGCCAAAGAGGTTAAGATTCTTGTCATGGGATCCAAGGATGTTGTTATACAAATTATAATAAGTGAACATTTGTGTACTACTCAAGAGGCAAGGATAGATAAGATGCATACTCTTGATAGAATAACAAGTATTAATGCATATACTCTTAATTCATTATGGTTTTTTTTTTAGTTTAATAAATTATGATCATTTAAAAAAAAAATAGAAATCCTCTTGAGATATTTATCAAGCATCAAATTTTAAACAATTCTTCTATCCAAAGAGGTGACTTTGGCAATGAGTGTAATGTAGAACTAAGTTATTGAGGAAAAGAAATATCAAAATGAAGCTATCGAGAATCAAATTTCTTAAGAAATTATTAGTGATGCTATTGAGATGGAGGTTGTCATTGGAGGCAAGCTACTAGAGACTCTTGAAATTAGTAAACTTACTAACAAAATTGATTATAATAATTATCAAGATCAAACTTCAAAAGTTTACACTAATAGTTTCAATAAGTGAGTTCAAGAACCCACAAAAAGAAGTTATGAAGAGTATACTCTTCTTATTAGTCTCAATATGAACTTAAAGAGACCCAACAATATCTTTTAAAGAAGTGATTTTACAAAAAATTCTACCTTGATAGCTCAGAGAAATTTTTTGATGTAATCAATAACTACCCTTTTAGTTTATTTAATAAAGTTCCTTGAAAGTGTGCCAAGAGATTAATAAATTGAAGATTGAGATTGTTTTAATGAGAAAGTTTATTTACTCTTCTTGGTCAAGATAATTTCTAGTTGAAGAAGAGTTTATTTTATGTCATCTAATTCAATGTAGCACCATTCTTTAAGAGATTGATTTAAATTTAACACTCTATATTTTAAAATTTGGTGATGTTGAGAGGATTTTGCATAAAGAATTTAAAAATGTGATATCTTATTAAAGTTGACATTCAATGAATTCTTTTAAATCTGTCTCACAAGAAATAAATTTTTGGTGGTCTTTACATGATGATGAATTTGGAAATATGTTAGCTTATTCAAATCAACATTCCAAAAGTTGATTTATTAAGTGTATCTTATAATAAATAAATTTATTAAAACTTATTTAGGTTTGTTCTATCTTTTAAGTTTTCCTTTTGAGTGGGGTTCGTTGTAATACAATATCTTATTAAAATACTTTTTCAATCTTATTGCCTTTATCTAGAATAAAGATAACTTTCGAGTTTACATGTTATTTTTTAAATTATATTATTTATATACTTGGTGTGGTGTTTATTTTGGATGTAGGGGACACCATGCAAATCTTAGGGGATACTTATTGAAGTGATCGGGTACAACATTGAGGTATGATGTACTATCTCAAAAGATAAAGACATCACCCTTCAATAGATCTAATCACCTAATAAGGACTCCTAAAGTATGATGCATCTTCGAATGTACTAGAGATTTTTCTCTTGCTTTACATGGATGAATAAAGCAGGGTTTATATTAAACTGGCTTCTAAAGTTCTCTTTGGAAGCAAGCCTCTATAGTTAATTACATCTTAGGGAATGAAATTATCTAAAAATACTCTCAGTTAAAGTAGACGATTAGGATCTCCAAATATTTCAAGACTAGACTATCAAAGGATTAGTTATATTTGAAAAATCAAATGGGAAAGTTCAAGAAGAAGACTTACTTTAGAATCCAAAGGGAGAAAATAGAAAATGCTTATAATACTAGGAGGCCTAGTGAGTATTTTAATCTATTATATAGTAGGGCTATATAATTTTGAAGTTGAAGAGATTTATATATTTTGAGTTAAAATTTTATTATTAGATTACTTGGGGCTAATGATCCAGAAATGCCTGAGGTTGTGAAAATAATAACCTTAGATCCTAAATTTATATGTCTTTAGCATAAGCTAAAGCACGACCTAAATCTAAATGAAGATGGGTATAAAGTTTACCTCCATAAAAGAGGATAAACTGCCTAGAGTGGCCGCCAGCTAACTCCTCCTATGATTTTAAAATTATGTAGTCCGGTCTTATGAAATTGTAAGATAGTTGGGCTACTATTAATTTAGAAAAGAGATTAAAGTCCTTAAACTCACTCCTTAAGAGACTAGAGCATGAGTGATATGAGTAATGACTTAATCTATTGCAAAATATTTTTAAATTTTAGTTTATTTTTGACACTTCATTTGGATAATAACTTTTAGGATTTTGATGCCTACATGGATGATGAAATAAAGTTGTTGGCTAAATCAGCAGGAATGAGTGTCTTTCAACACAAGGGATGCCCTCAAAGGTCAACCATTCCCTTATCGTGAAGGATGGAAATCTCCCATCAAGCTTAATAATATGATCATGTGGACATACAACATTGGGTTGCTAAATCTTTTAATTATCTTATTTAATGCTCAGGCTTTATGGTGAGTTTATAAATTATTTAAAATTTAGTTATGAATGATTAATTATGGTAGAAAAATAATATTTTTCCTAAGAGCCCAATCACATCCAAGCAACACATTAAAGCATTAATCATTTAAGAAACTATGAAAAAGCATGCCATTTCTAATGCACAATTTAAATATAACATCAATTAATTTTATAAAACTAATGTAAAAGAATAAGAGGCTAATGCGGTCGGGTACCTCCGTACAACCCAAAAAGAAAAGATGGGTAGCCGAGCCATACCCTTATATAACCCGGAATTACAAAATAATAATTACAATTTTATCAAATGCTATGGCGTATTTTTTCCTTCATTTCTTCCTTCTCTTGATTCGATGTGCTTCATTCAAAGGCATCACAGGACACTAGGACAAAGCCTTTTGACAACTGCTCATCCGAATCTCCCATAGCACTAATCTTAATTCCTAATGTAAAATTATATTAAAAATAGGAAAAAGCAAATCTAATTACACATGCAAAATAAGTGTTAACTAAACATACATAAAACCCATGATTAGGCTAGGAACAACCTAACATCCAGTCTATGAAGCATACACCCTAACATCTAGTCTAAAATAATACACAACAAAACAAAATATACATTACATCATGCACCACCCTAATATAGAACTAAAAGTAATGACTTAATTCTAATGTGTGTGTTAAAGCTTGTGTGGTATGTTTTATTAGGCATTAGAGTTGTAGGTTTTTCTAAGTATATAAAGATTTAATTTAACATGAAGGGTTGATTTCACTTAAAGTTATTTAATTGATTTGAGAATTTTAATTTATATTTTTTTTGTTTCATTTGATTTACACTTAGCAACTAAGTATTATAAAGAGAAGAAAAAAGAATTTCTCTTTTTCATCTTTACCTTAAGCCACTTTCTAAAGTATGTTAATTTAATTTAGTTCTCTTTAGTGAATGACTTATTAAAATGATTTAATTAATCTTAAGTTTAGATTCACCTTAAATGATCCTATTCAATATGAAAGACTTCTTAAGATTAATTTAATTGAACTACTATCACATGCCATATATTAAATTATTTCTTTCCATCACATATAACATGCATATGATTTAATCCTAAGTGTATCTATACATGCAACATATTTTAACATATTTAAATGATGAATGTATGTGTATGTTTAGAATTTATATTTTATTTGATTGAATTATTTAAACATATTAATTTAAAGCTTTATCCAAATTCTTATACAAAAAGACATAAGAATGAAATTAAATAAGTACGTGCTATTGTTAAACCAAAGAAATGAGATAATAAAATGACCTCCTTGGGGCTAGCTAAAGCCTCATATTTTTGGGATGTCCAGACTACATACCCATTTGCATTCAAACATATGTAAAGTCATATACATGAACATAAGAAGTAAACTCCAAATTATATGGCTAATTAATTCAACCGCTTAGTCAATTATGAATGCATGCAATCTTAATATAAAAGGGGATTTTCATTCATTAATAACATATACATACATATGTATAAAGACATAAAAAAGTATGTTCCGTTGTTAAACTAAGGAAGTGAGGTCATCAAATCACCTCCTTTGGGCTAACTAAAGCCTCGTATTCCCGGGATATCTAGACTATATACTTACTTTTCTTAAATACACATGAATATATACATAAATGAAGGAAACAAAATCAAGCAAAGATTATATTTTTGTTTGATTGAATCGTTTATGTATGTGAATGAAATCAAATGGGTACATGCCGTTGTTTAATAAGGGAAGTGAGGTAATTAAATGACCTCCTTGGGGGTAGCTAAAGCCTTGTATTCCCAAGATGTCTAGACTATATAACCATTGCCATTCAATCTTATATAAATTAACACATGAATAGAAGAAAAAGAACTCAACATTCACACACTTAAGCAATAAGCACATGCATTTCTTATGTATTTATAACTAACATCATAACACATATTATTATTCATTTATAAACTTTTGAAAAATACATTTGGATTTAATAGTGATAATAGCCACACCTATATTAAATTAAATCAACATATGTAAGCTTACATAAAGGAAATCTACTTTACTTTACTTGATTTTGAGAAGATGGATGCATGAATTCAAATGACATACCAAATTTAACATGATTGAAAAAAGAACAATAAAATATAAGCATGTGATTCATTCAACCAAACTAATTCCTAAGGACAATCAAATTAAATAAGATTATTTAGAGTAAACCAAAGCTTCATTAGTATCATTTTTAATTTCATGTTTTGATTTTATTTAAGGATGTGAGAAAATGTTTACTGATCCTAACCACTTCTCATGTTTGTCAATTTATTTAGTTTAATGAGATGTGATTAAATTAATTTTATGAGTTAATTAGGTTATAACATGCATTAAATACATTAATTAACCCTTTCTTATGTCATCTTAAAATAATTATCCAAATAATTATGAGGCAACATGATATGAATGTGAATTGGAAATTAAATTAGCAATGATCCTAAGAAATAAAAGGGACCTAATGCAATTGGCTCATAATTAATTATTAATTAAGTTAAGAAACTTAATTAATTACTCTTATAGTTTTCCCATACATATGAACTAACCATAATTTCATTAAACTCCTTTAGGTTATTAAATACCTAAAGATCTACCCAATATTCACTTAATTAAAGTTTGACATGATTATGATTTCAATTTAATTAATTAGGTAGTTTAATTAATTAAGCCTTGATTGATTTAATTAATAAAATGAATTAAGGGAAATAAATTAGGAAGGAGGCCCTAACCTTATCCCATGAGTTCATTCACTGTTGAACAATGATTAACAACTTAATTAATTAATTTATTACTGTTCATAGGATTAAATAATGATTAATTAACTTAAGAGAGTAATTAAAGCTTGTTTAGTCAATTTTCCTAAGCAATAAATCCCAAGAAAATCATGGGAGGCAGAGGTCATCCCATTAAATTAACCCATAAATTTTGGGGTTAATTGCTTAAGTGATTAAGAAGTAATTAAGCTAATTAACTTTGTAATTAAATCCTAATTAAGCTTTAATTACTATTGAAAATTAATTAGGAATATTTTTAATAAAATCTCCTCTAAAACACCTTTAAAATGAGTATTTATTTATAATTTTTCATTTTTTTCTACAATTAGTTATGATTTTTGTAAATTTCAGTCATTAAAATACATTAATTAAGCCTAATTAACCCTTAATCCCATCGACACCATATGGAGCTGTAGGATTGGTTTTTTAAACATAATCCTAGTCAGCGCTTGCGTGGCAGCGGTGGAATGCACTTTCTTGTGTGCCGTCCGATCTAAGATCGAACGACCTCGATTAATCCCACAACGCTAAAGGATTAAATCGGATAATTCTAATGGATATAATCACGACCGCCTGTTCCAATCACACATAACGGGCGATGAGTGAGATCATTATTGTGGCGAGGAGAGTCACCATTGCATGATCGAGCTGATCCGAGCTCACCTGAGCTCAGATTAACTCCAAACGGATCCCACACCTTCACATGAAGGATCCAAATGGATCCAACAGCTAAGATCACACGGGTTGAAAGTTTTTTTCAAAAAGCTCCAACAAAATTTTCACCCAAGGTCAGCTTCAATGGCATACCTCACCGGAGCTCAAGACTAGTGGCAAATCCGATTGAGGAAGCTTTTTCTAGTGGAGACAAGGCCCTACTGATCAGCATAAGCTCCAATTTGAGGTGGTTGTCTTGGAAGGTTAATACCCGAAGCGTAAGAGGCCAACGTTGATTGAAGTCCACCCTTTGGTTGACGGGAAGCTTGGGGAATGTTTCGTTCTTGCTTGACTAGCTCCAATGATGGTGTGATTTCACTTTGGTTGAGCCTTGAGCAAATGAGAATGAGAGGAAGGTTGCCTTATTTCAAATTTAAAGGAAACTGATAATGGAGCTTGTAGGGAGCTCAGGAAACACTCTAGGAAGTTCTGGGGGACTCTCTTTAGGGTTTTCTAGCTCAATGCTCAAATGGGGTGAGATATACCCCTCATCCCTTGGATCAGACGGATGGGAGTTTGGATCTTTGTGAGCATCACGTGGAGGATGTAAGGAATCATCCTAGGTGGCTAGGTTTGGTTGGCCAAAGTTGGGAAGTGGCTGCCAAGGGGGATTAATGGGTGACCTTGGCATTACAAGTGCACCAATGGGGGAGGTGAGGTAATTTCACCTCCCCTTGGGTCATGATTGACCCAACCACCTTTGAGTCAGGTTGGGTAGTGTCTTAGGAGCCTAGGTAGACTAATGGAAGAGTGTCAAGTGGTCAAGGAATAAAAATGATCACTTACATGGGTGATTTATCTCATGTGATACTCTTGACCCAAGAGTTGTACGGTCATTTGGCATTAGATTTAATTTGGGCAGATTTGAAATGATTCAAAAGTGGGTTAGGATAAATTTAATGTCATTTGGAGTCCATTTGGTTAGGTTTGGCTCAATTTGACTCATTTGAGTCAAATTGGGTTAGGTTGGGTCAAGTTGACCAATTGGTCGAATTGGGTCAAACTAAGGGTTAGGTCAAGTTCATATGATCATTTGAGATATATTGGTATCATTAATTTGGTTTGATTTGGCTTAGATTTGATTTTCACATATTTGAGTTCATTTGGGTCAAATGAGTCAAGTTGACTAGTTTGACCTAATTAGCCAAATTGGCTTGGGTCATGACTTGGTTGATCATTTGGAATAAGTTGCAGGCTTAAGTTGAGTTGAATTTAGATTTGATTGGATTTTAGGTTGGTTTGGCCCTTTAGGTCAAGTTAGGTTCAACAGGTCATTTAGGTCTATTGGGTCAATTGGGCTCAATTGAGGCTTAAATAAAGTTCATCAATTAATTTGGAATGAACTTGAGTGATTGGTTGCAATCAATTTGATTTAGATTTTTCTTTGACCCATTTTGGCCATGTAGGTCAAATAGGGTCAACTTGGGTCAAGAGGGACAATTGGGATAGGTTTGGCTCAATTAATGTCAAGTCATGTTCAAATGCTGGGTTTGAGTTGGTATGAATCATTGATTTCAAAGGATTTGGCTTAGGTTGAAATTTGGTTAGTTTAGGTTCATATGGGTTAAGAAGGTTGACTTGGTCAAAGGACCAAGTTGACTTGGTTTGACCCAATTTGTGATAATTGATCAACTTAGGGTGATCAACAATCATGATAACAGGTTTGGGTCGGTTTAGTTCAATCCAATTTGGGTAGGATTGGAACTTGGCTCAAATAGGTTAAATTGACCACTTTGGGTCAAGTGGACCAATTGGGTTTAGTTGGTTTGATTTTGGGTTGAGTTTGATTTAGTTGAGTTTATATATGGATTTGGGATTGATATATAAGTTTGTTTGCAATTAGTTTGAGTTCAAATGGGTTTTGGTTCATTTGAATATTTCAAATCAAAAGGGTTAAGTTGGGTTTGACTTGGATTGATTTTAGTTTGGCTTGATGATTGTAGAATTCATTTATATGTGGAAAAATAATTGAAGGAATAATTGATTTATGAGAAAATCAATTGAATTTGGATTTTAGAATGAAGGAATTTGGCTAGTCCATGGAGTTGGGTCAAAGGGTTTATATTTGGATTTTGATTTAGTTTTGATGATTTAAATGTATATTTTATTTATATTTAAGAAGTTTATTGAAGATATAATTGATTTATAAGAAATTCAATTGAGTTCGAAGTGGTTTGAAGGCAAATTTGGCCAAGCTTATGGAAATGATTTAAAGGGTTTAGATTTAGATTTTTAGATTTGGTTTGATTTAATTTTGATCATTTGAATGTAGATTTGATTTATATTTAGGAAGATAATTGAAGGAATAATTGATTTATAAGAAAATCAATTGATTTTAGGATTGATTTGGATGGGATTTGGCTAAGTTCGTGAAATTGATTCAAAGGACTTATGAAGGATTTTGGATTTGATCATGGGCTTCAATCATTTGACTTTGAAATTTGTTATAGTTTTCAATCAATTGATTTGATTTTGATTTTATGTTTGAATTGAATTCGAAGTTTGGTTTGAGAGGGTGAACATGGATTGGATTCAAGCTATAGGGTTGGTGGATCTCGTAAGTTCTAAGGTATAACCTAATCCTATGATTAAAATCTCTAAGCTTAGGTTAAGTGTTCACCAAAGTGCTAGAAGTGTCTTATGACTAAGGAAGTCTTAGTGCCTAGAAGATTCCTAAGTCTATGAAGAGGGGGATGAGAACTCACTCTAAAAGTGAGGTCAACAAAAGGACCCCCAATAGGTGTGGTGTAATTGATAAGGCACACCGCACATATTGGCATTGATCAAGACGATTAACAATGTCCAAAAGATTACATGTACTAATGAAAATGATCTATACCTAAACCCAAGAGGTAGATAGAATCACGATCTTAGTGCAATGCAACTTAACTTATGCTAAGGGCATAAGAGAGTCAGAGGATTTGGTTGGAATTTCATGTCAAGGATATGAAGGAAGATCCGCTAGGGGATCACACATACATCAGAGATGACATGTGAGAGGTTTATGCCAAGGACATAAAAGGAAGAATCCGTTAAGGATTAAGTACATGAACCTTCCACTAGGGAAGAAGGTTTGAGCTATCCGCTGGGGATATGAATTTGAGTTTGACTTTGAATATGATTTGTGGGAAGAAGATCCACTGGGGAAAATAATCTATAATTCACCAGGGATTAAGATCAAGTTAATCTTAATTTACCTTATCTTAATTGATGTGGAGGCATATCCACTAGGGATTGGAAATATGAACCTTCCACTAGGGAAGCAGGTTCGGGCTATCCGCTGACGATAAGGGTTTGATTTCATAGATTCATTTGGGGATGTATCCAATGGGGATAAGAATTTGGTTGGATTTCTTTGATTTATTTGATTGATTCGTTTGGATTATTTTTATTTAGACTCTATTGGAGGAGTTGGTTTAATTTGTTATGGCTCCACTAAGGAGGATGATTTTGAATTGAGGGCATATCTGCTTGGGATATGAACTCGATCAAATTTGATGGATTTAATTGATGGACTATGTCAGTGTGTGATGGACCTACTGAGAAGGGGCTATGTCGACCTTGACCTATCTTAGATTTATAAATCTAAAGGGATAGTTTACCAACCAGAAAGTAGGACTATTTGACCTAAGGGGTTCCTTTTGGTGTGTAAGGGCTATTCTAGGAAGATGGTGTAGCAGACTTACATCTTTCAAAGTAAAGAATAACTGCTAGGGTGATCAGCTGGATGCTCAACAAATCAAACCCGACTTAAGGCAACTATTGAGAGAGTGCCGTTGGGGATCTTACCTCAACTCAAGAGTAGTCAAGATTAATTCCATTTGATTTATTTTTATTTATTTTAATTTTATTTGATGGATCTCGTCGGGGTGCGATTAAGCGCACTAAGAAGGGGCTATGTTAGCCTGGGCCTATCTCAGATTTATCGATCCAAAGGGGTAGTCTACCGGTTGAAGGGTAGGATTATCCGACTTAAGAGGTTCCTTTCAGTGTGTAACGACTATTCTAGGAAGATGGCATAGCAGACTTACATCTTTGAAAGCAAAGAATAGCTGCTAGGGTGATTAGTCGATGCTCAATAAATCAAACCTGACCTAAGGCGACTATTGAGATAGTGCCATTGGGGATCTTACCACAACTCAAGAGTAGTCAAGGTTAATTCCATTTGATTTCATTTGATTTATTTTAATTTGATTTGGTTTATTTTTATTTATTTTAATTTCATTTGATGGATACCATCAGTGTGCGATGAACCGCACTAAGATGGGGCTATGTCAGCCTGGGCCTATCTCAGATTTATCGATCTAAAGGGGTAGTTTACCGGCTGAAGGGTAGGACTATCTGACTTAAGGGGTGCCTTTCAATGTGTAACAACTATTCTAGGAAGATGGCATAACAGACTTACATCTTTCAAAGCAAAGACCAACGGGTCGTTAGATGCTCAACAAATCAAACCCAACCTAAGGCGGCTATTGAGAGAGTGTCATTGGGGATCTTACCTCAACTCAAGAGTAGTCAAGATTAATTCCATATGATTTCATTTGATTTATTTTAATTTGATTTGGTTTATTTTTATTTGTTTTAATTTCATTTGATGGATCTCGTCTGATGCGATGACCGACAAGGGGCTATGTCGACCTATCTATTTGATCCAAAGGGTAGTCTAGAAGGGTAGACTATTCAAGGAGTGCCTTTCGTGCAACAAGCGTTGAGAGTAGTAGACTTACATCTTCCAAAGCAAAGAATAGTAGTTGGGGTGACCTGCTAGTCGCATAATAAATTAAACCCGACCTAAGGTTACCCGTCGATGTGCAACAGTCGTGCTGGAAAGAATGCATAGCAGACTTACATCTTCCAAAGCAAGGATGACCACCGGGGTGACCCGTTGGTAGCACAACAAGTCGAACCCAACCTAAGGGCGATTACTGAGAGAGTGCCATTAGGGACTTATCTCAACTCAAGAGAAGTTAGGCGATTCCTATAGGGAGTTTTGCTTACACCGCCCTAAAGATAAGATGCCTGCTTGGGGGAATTCTCCTAATCCACAAACAAATTTATATTATGTTTGTTTATTATCGTGAACCCTGTTGGTGTGCAAGGGACCACACTGAGAAGGGGCTATGTCGACCTTGACCTATCTCATATTTACTAGACCAAAGGAGAATCTGCGCATCCAGAGAACAAAATCTCCAATTATAGGGGTGGTTACTAGGAAAGCGGGACTGTCCAATCCAAGAGTAACCCGGGTAGTGTCTGAATAGGGTTGCAAAGGATGTGATTCAAATAGAGTGCCCACATGGGAGGTATCACTAGGGGAATTATCCTGATCCCTAAACAAAATAATTCCTGTTGGTATATGGTGGCCAACTCAAGGAGAAAGCATAGTAGACTTATATCTGCTATGAGTGGTCTATCCATCGGGTGGGTCGTTGCTAGCATAGCAAACACCAACCAACCTAAGGTGCCCATTGGTGTGCGACGATCAGTCTAGGAAGAAAGTGTGTAGACTTACATCTCCTTAAAGTGAAACTGATCACCAGGATAGTATGTTGTTGGATAGACAGGTGCTATCCGACCTAGGGCTGCCCGCCGGTGTGCAATGACTTGAAGTAGTTAGGAGGAAAGGAGCTGCCAGGGGACTTACCCTAATCCTCAAATATACTCGACCAAGTCAGTGCATGATGGCTAGTTCAAGAAGAAGGCATAGTAGACTTATACTTCTTAAATGAAGCCAACATGAGGTATCTTATCAGCCGCACAGTAAGATTTACTATACTAATAAGGCACTCGTCAGTGTGCAGGAGACAAGTAAGGAAGGATAACATAGCAGAATTACATCCTCCAATGCAAGGGACCACTAGGGTGACACATTAGTAGGGTAGACATCACTGACTAGAGCATACTTGTGAGAGTCTTTCGCTATCCTAACAGTAGCCCGAGATAAAAGATACGTGTTTGTTTATGTGTTTGTGTTGTGTAAAAGAAAATAGGATGTCGCTTGGGTTCTCTTACACCAATCCTAAATACATCATGGTAGATTCACGAACAAAGATGATTTCAACATGGAAGAGATTGGATTTGAAATGGAATTTTTATTGATGATTGTTTTAAACATGATTTATGGATAATTTTTCATTAGGTAAAGCCTATTGATCGTAAGCATCAAACACTCTCCTTTATGGTTAATAAGTTGATAAGATTCTCCTTGGTAGGCCTTCTCTATGGCAAAAGGGCCTTCCCAAGTGGGTTCAAACTTGCCTCCCATCTTACGATGGACAACAATCGGTCTCCTTAGAAGAAAAATAATCTCTCATACTTGAAAAGCTCTAGGACGTACCAATTTATTGTGAGCTTGAATCATCTTGGTCTTGACCTCAATTTTAGGGTGAGTTCTCAATTTCCTCATCATTGATCTAGGACTCTTATAGACACTAAGAGCTTAGTCCCCAAGACACTTATAGTGATTAGGTGAACACTTAACCAAGCCTGAGAGACTTAGGGTTAGCCATGGGGTTGGGTGCACCTTAAAGATTTAGGGAGACTTGCCCATCCTATGGCCTAAACCCAACTTATGCTTATCTTCTCAAATCAAATCTCAAATTTAACTTAAATACCAAATCCAAATCCAAATTCCAAACCAAATGATTGAAACCCATAATCAAATACAAAAACAAAATTCTTCTTAAGCCCTTTGATTTCATCTTATGAACTTAGCCTTAGCGAAATTCAAATCAATCTAAATTCAATTGACTTTCTCTAATATCAATGCAATCCCCCAATCATTTACCAAATCCAAATCCAAATTCCAAACCAAATGATTAGAACCCATATTAAAACCCAAATCAAAATCCCCCTTTAAAGCCTTATGGTTGAATTCCATAAACTTAGCCAAATCTCCACCCAATTCAACCCAAATTTGATTGATCTCTTCATGGATCATTTATATCTTCATTTATATTCACAAATATAAATGAGATATAAACTCAAATCGCCAAAACTAAATCAAACTAAATCCAAATCCATTCAAACCTTCTTAAGCCATATGGACCTACCTCCATGAACTTAGCCAAATCTCATATAAATCAACCCAAAATAAACCAGTTTTTTATAAACCAATCACTCCTTTATTTATATTCATAAATATAAATGAAACCCACCCTCCAATGATAAAAAATAAATCAAACTAAATTAGTTTTCTTCTTAGCCCTTTTGACCTACATCCTTAAGCTTGGTCAAATTTACTTCCATATCACTTTAAACTCAAGTGATTTTCTCATGAGTCATTTATATCTTCATTTATATTCCCAAATATAAGTAAAATATAAATTCACATGACCAAAATCAAGTCCAAAATCAAACCAAAATCCAATTCAAACCTTTTTAACCATTTCCCTGAACTTGGCTAAATCCTATCCAAATCAAACCAAAATTAATAGATTTTCTCTTGAATCAATTATTCCTTCAATCATTTACCCAAATATAAATAAAACCTACAATTATCAAACCAAACTTAAGTTAAACCAAGTCAAGCCCAAGTTAGCCCTTTTAGATTGAAAACTTCAAATGAGCCAAAATCCATTGGACTCCAAATTGATTGTAGTTGGATTTATATTTCAATTGTAGGCTCATATATAAGTTCAACTAAACTTGAATCAAGCCAAAACCAAACCAATTGACCCATTTAGGTCCACTTAACCTGAAGTAGCCTAAAGGATCTTTCTGAGTCAAGTTCTAATTCAACCCAAATTGGATTGAACCAAGTCCATCCAAGCCTCATATCATGATTGTTGACCTCATTTTTAGAATGAGCTCTCAACCCCTCCATCTTAGGCATAGGACTTCTCTTATACACTAAGAGTTTTCTTAGTCTTAAGACACTTCTAGTGATTAGGTGAACACTCAACCTATCCCTAGAGACTTAGAAGAGTTAGCCATAGGAATAGGTCATGCCTTAGGGGTGCTACAAAAATTTTGCCTACCCTATGGCTTGAACCAACTCCTCACTTCCTTCCTTCAAGTTAAATTCCAAATCAGTATAAACCAACTCTAAACTCCAAATCAAATCAACATCAAAACTTAACTCAATCCCAACTTAATTGATTTTCTCAGACTCAAATTAATTCCAAATGATTGAAGCTTATGATTGAAATTCCAAAAATCTTTCCTGTGTCATTTTGATTCTATCTTATGGACTTGGCCTAAATCTAATCCAAATCAAATCAAATTTAGGAAGTTTTCTCATAACCCATTTATATTCTCATTTATATTCAAAAATATAAATAAAATATAAATTCAAATATCCAAAATCAATTCAAAAATCAAATCTAAATTCAACCAAAGCCTTTCAAGTCAAATCTTGAACTTGGCCAAATCAAATTCAAATTAAGAAACCCTTGATTTTTCTTCATGATTCAATGAATCTTTCAATCATGAATCCAAATATAAATAACAACTTCAATCATCAAACCAAAACTAAATTCAAAAAATCAAACCCAAATCAAACTCATGTTCACCCTTTGAACTTGAAATTTTCAAATGAATCAAAACCCATTTGACTCCAAACCACTTGCAAATGGATTTATATTTCAATCATAAGTCCATATGTGAGTTCAATCAAATTTGATTCAAGCCTTGATCAAGTCCAATGACCCACTTAGACTCACTTGACCCAAAGTGACCTAAAGTACCCCTTTTGAGCCAAATTCTAATCTTACCCAAAATGAATTGAACTAAGCCCAACTAAGCCTCACATTGTGAGCAACAATCATCATGAGATGATCAATCACTCAAATTGGGTCAAATTAAGTCAAATATAAGGGTAGACTAAGCCAAAACTTAGCCAAAATGAAACCTAAACTATCCAAAATTCAACATATGCCAAATTAATTGAAACCATTAATCAAAACTCATTCATGATCAATGTTTGAACTTGACCAAGTCATCATTTGAGCATAACCTAGCCCAATTGGCCACTTGACCCAAGTTGACCCAACTTGACTTAAGAAGTCAAAATATGTCAAAATTTGATCTAAGCCAAATTGATTGAAACCAATGGGTCAAGTTCATTTCAAATCACTTGTTGAACTTGACAAAAGCCTCAATTAGCTAACTAGACCCAACCTAGCCCAATTGATCGAAAAGGTCAAATTGAGCCAAAATTAAATTAAACCAAAATTGATTGGAAATAAAGATTCCAATACATTTCATATGACCAATGAAACCTAAACCAACCCATGACCTAACCCAAATAGGTTAAATAGGTCAACTTGACCCATTTGACCTAAATGAAATCAAATGAACCAAATCCAAATACATAAAATTGAACCAAACCAATGATGCCAAAACATTTCAAATGGTCATATGAAGTTGACCCAACCCTTAGTTTGACCTAATTTGACCAATTGGTCAAGTTGACCCAAGTTGACCCATTTTGACCTAAATAGGTCAACATGAGCCAAATCACATCAAATCCATTCCAAATTCATTGAAACTTGGTCCAAACCATTTTTCAATCATACCAAACATACTCAAATTGAAATCCAAGCTAAATGACCATTTTACCCCTAGGTCAAAGGGTAATTCTTGGCCAAATTCACTTGGAATTTGGTCAAATCCTCTTCATAGCCACTTGTCACTCTCTTAGTGAATGAAGTGGACACTAGTGAGCATGGTGCACATAACCCAATGGGTTTGGGTCAGCCAAACCCAACCCAATGGAAAAATCAACCTCTCCTCTCATTTCAAGCACATGGGAATCATTCTTCCACCTTGTTTTGCACATGGCAACCTCTCCAATACCCCACTCTGCCAAAAATGAACCATATGCAAGTTCAAATAGCCAGAACAACCCATTGAATGTGGTGAATTTGATCAAAATGACATCTCTATGCTCGACCGTTCGATCCACCTATGGGGAGATATACTCCCCCTAATTTCACTTGAATCCAATGGACTCATACTCGATTGACTGAGAGAGACCTAAAGAAAACTCCCTAAGTTCCCTTAAGCAATCCCCAAGCCATTGACATTCTCCATTTTTGGATTCCTTCAAACAGAAAATAGGGGAGGCTAAGGAAAATTCCAACTTAGCCAACACCTAATTCCAATCCAATTACTCATTCAAGCATCCTTATAGTGCCTAATCGAACTCATCCGAAGCTTCTTCCAAGCTTCAAAGGCAAGGAAGGTGGGAGCTAGACCAAGGCCGAACACAATTGAAGCCCATCTTAGTCAATAGAAGAATTTACTCAACCTCAACCCTCAAACCTTCAACAGGGCTTCATCTCCCCTAGACGAAGCTACCTCGATGGTTGGGAGCGCCGGTGATACCCTTTGATGAAGTTCTATTCAAAATTGAGCTTAGGGTAGATTTTTCTTGGTCCTTTTTGAAAGAAAGTTTCACCTCATGAGAATTTTGACCATTATATCTTCATCCCCTTACTTCTTGATGTTGTGGGTTAAGTTTGAGTTCAATCTGAGCTCAATCGAGCTTGGATCTTGCCCTAAAGAGTAGACTGATGCTCTCTCACACAGGAAAACTTAATGATGGATCATGGATGATCCATCCATGCATTTTGGATGGACGACCATAATAAAGCCCAATAGGATCCTCTGATTTATCCCTTAAGAACCAGCTTAATCGACTATCTTTTGATGAGGAAAGCTCATAGCGCCGATGCGGCATTGGGATGTCATAACTTAAGTGATGAATTCCATCATGCTACATGGAAAGCACGCACCGTATTAGCGGTCCATATGGCTATTGGTTGAAAAATTCTTATAAGGGAGTCGCCTTTCAAATCTGTTGGGAGAAAAGAAAGAGGAGACCCTTACAAAAATTTATCTTGGTAAGACGCCAAATAAATCCATAGATATACTTATTCAGGTGATCGAATATGCCATCAAGAAATTAGTGTACTATCTCGAAAGACAGAAGTCACTACCCTTTAATGGAACCAATCACCTCAATAAGGACTCCTAAGGATGATGGGTTTGCATATGTACTAGAGATTCTTCCCCTACTTTACATGGAAAAGTAAAGCAGGGTTTATTTTAAATCAAGTTTGTTAAGTTCTCTATAGGGGCAAGCCCCCATAGTTAATTTAATCCTAAGGAATGGGGATTCGTTAGGAAAACTCTCGATTAAGGTAAATGATCGTTGTCTTTGAAGATTTTAATAAGGAAGGACTGTCAATCGATTAGTTTATATTTAAAGATCAAATGGGATTGATCAAAAGAGAGAGTTATTATCGAATCCAAAATAGAAGATAAGTAGGAGATGCTCACGATGCTAGGAGACCTAACGAGCATCTGAAACTATCCAATAGTTGGGCTTTATATTTTGAAAATTAGTTTAGTTTGTTTGAGTTGCATTTTTCATTAGAATTTTAGGACTTAAGATTCCTTAACACAAGATTAAGAAAATTCCTAGGAGGTGATAAATTATGCTTATGGCTCACAAAGGAGAGAAGCAACCTCAGAACCTAAATCTAGGGAGCTTCGACGAGGGACAGAAGCACAACCTAAATTTAAGGTGAAAGTGGGTAATTGGTTTGCCTCCACAAGAGAGAACAAATCACCCGACAGCTTGGACTTATAATTGCTTGGGGGTGGCAGCCAATTAACTCATCCTACTATTTTAAATACATGTTGGCAAGTATTTATGCTTATACAAGATAGCTAGACCATTTTTATTTAGAAAGAGACTAAGTCCTTAAACTCACTCCCTAAAGAGACTAGATTATGTAAAGGGACATGCTTTAAATGACATAAATCTAATGCATTTCAAATTTTATTTTATTTCATTTCATTTTTAGACAATCATTTTGACTCAGGCTAATAGGATTTTTATGACTAATGCACGAGAAAGAAGATTATTGGCCAAAATCAGCAAGAAGGTAGGAGGTGAGTTTCCACCATGACCCTCAAAGGTCAAGCCGAATTCTTTGGCAAAGGTGGAAGCCCTCCAATCAAGAGTTAAATAAGATTCATTTGTGCGTGATATTATAAAGAAATGCTCATCCAGCTAAGGGGTTGCTAGTTCTTTTATCTTGATTTTAATCCTAAACTTTAGGTGAGATTATGAGTTATTTAGTTTTAATTTGAATTGTTAAGTTGGATAAAAGATTTAGTTTTTCTAAAAGAGCCTAATCCACATCCAGGTCATACATAAAGCAAGGAAAAAAATAGAAAAAGCATGCCACTTAATGCAAAAGCTAAACAAATCATCAAATAATTTATAAAGCTAATCACAAAAAAAATAAATGGCCGTTTGTGGTCGGGCACCATCACACAAACCCGAAAATATTAAATTGGGTAGCTGAGCTTAACCCTTATACAACCCGGGTTACAATTGAATTGAATTATAATTTAAGTAAAGGAATTCATTGTTATGGGGGTCTTTAAGCTTTGTTCTTCTTTATTCTTTCTTCTTTCTTTCTTTCTTTTATGTTCTTCTTTTCTTCTTTGGATCTTCCTTTGGATAGTTGGATGGTGGATTCTCCAAGGCTTTACATGGTGCATAAGATAGAATCTTATGACCAATGTTCATCCTAATCTCCCATAACAAATCATTCCAAAATCCTAAATATATAAAGAGGAAAAGGAAAATCTAGCTAACACCTACAAAATGAGGGTTAGTTAAATCACACCACACAAATCCCAAGTATGTGTATTGGACTTATCACCCCACACATGAGTGACTAAATCTACCTAGCCTATAGATTATGCAAAGGGGTATAAGCACCTACAAGCAAGAAGCATTTATATTTTTATTTATGATAGCACCCCTTTAGCACAATCCCTTGCAGAAAAGAATAGTTAGATTAAGCACATCCTACCATTCATTATACGAGCATACACTTTAACTTCCAGTCTAAAACATTCATCACAAAATAAAACATAACATCAAACCATGCACCGACCTAACCTAAAGCTAGAAGTGGTGACTTAGGCTAATGTGTGTGCTTTGAAGGTTTATGTGGTATGCTTAGCTTAAGACTTTAGGTTCAAGTTTTATAAGTGTGAAGAGAATGCTCAACTTAGAGGAGGGTTTCATTTAAGTTGTTTAAGTGTTTTGGATTATTTTTTTATTTCATGTTTTAATTTAGTTTGAGTGAAACCTACAATTAATTACTAAGTTATGAAGAGTGGGAAAGAAAAGAGAACTTCTCTTTCCTTCCTTAATCTTTAAGTAATTTCTAGGATAAGTTCATATTTTAATTTCATTTAGGTGAATATTTTGATTACATCTTTTCATCAATCCTAAGTTTAGACAAACTCTAAACAAACATATTCAAAAAGAAATGCATTTTAAGATTAAATAAAATGAATCAAAATTCACATAACACACATTACTTCAATTCTTTCCCAACATATATAACATGCATATGGATGAACCCTAAGAATATCTATACATGCAAATGAGAATAGTTAATACACTTTATGATGCATGCTAAGTAATCCATTTAAGAAAATTTAAAAGTTGAATGTGCATGATTTTTCTTAAGTTGAAAAGGTTTTCCCTATCCAAAATTTCATATACATGCACGAAAGTAAGAAAAGCATAAGTGAGTACAACACCATTGTTAACCAGAGGTGTAAGGTACAAGACCTATTTAGGACTACTTAAAGCCTTGCAATCTCATGGTTGTCCAGACTAATATACCACTTTTCTTAAGTACTTACATACATATAAATGAAATGAAATGGGAAAGGAATATGCAAAAATTGTTTAATGGTTTCATTTTTGTTTATGTAATTTATTCATGCAAGTATAGGCAATCCTTCTTAAGTGAGAGCATAGGGATGAATAGGGTTTGAAATTAAGTAAGTGTTGGGTTCTTTTCAAATGAACCCTACATCTTACCAACTGCTATTCAAAATTATGCTAACATAAGAAAGAAAGGAAAGGTTACACCAAACATGCTTTTATAATCCATCACATGCAAGCTTATAATTAAAGTATAAGAATAACACACTTTCAGATTTGATGTTTCATTTATAGGTTTTGAAAATACTTTGGATTTAGTAGTGATAATAGCCACTCATATTTTACTTTAGCCAACACATGCACATTTGACATAAAGTAAACAATTTTCATTTTAAAATTTGGAAACATGAACTCATGAATGCATGAATCATATGGAATACAATTTAACATGTTGGGAAAGATCTAAAGCAATGCAATCATATAAACAAACTCACTTTACTTAAATCCTAAATATATTCCTTAAGAAATAAGAAAATTTAGAATAAATCAAAGTGAATTTCAAAATGATTTTTGTTTAGTTTGAAGTTTGGTTTAATTTTGAAAAGGTGAGATGAGTTTGTTATATCTAGCACATTTCCACATGTGTTTTGTATTTTTGTTTAATTTTTAGATAATTAAATCCATTTTTAAGTGTTAACTAGGTTAAGGTATGAATTAAGTGGCTTAATTAACCCTTACCTACACCACCTTAAAAAAATTAACTAAGTAATTATAAGTCAATGAGATGACATAAAATCCACAAGGTATTTAAATTTGCAATGCACCTAGTAATAGAAAGGCTTAATGCAATTTGACTCACAATTTAAAGTAAATTAAGCTAAGGAGTTTAGCTTAAGTACTTTTAAAACACCCTTTCACACTTATGAAAGGAGTTTTAATTTCCTTAATTAGACTTAGGTGTGGGATCCAAAAATTCACCACCGACCTCTTTTGGAAAACAAAAGAGTTGTTTAAGTGTCGGTGATAATTTTAAGGTAGATGAATAGTAGATAAAACACTGAGATTTCATTCTCATTTGGTGAGAACTTTTTTATGTTCGTGTT
Organism: Cymbidium sinense; assembly: GCA_021442155.1. Lineage (NCBI taxonomy): Eukaryota > Viridiplantae > Streptophyta > Magnoliopsida > Asparagales > Orchidaceae > Cymbidium > Cymbidium sinense. The sequence continues at coordinate 30,662,439 of CM038221.1, read as the reverse complement.
TCCTATAGGCGCAAGCCCCTATAGTTAATTACCCCTCCCAATATTGAGAGAGCACTTTCAATTAAGGCTAGTCAATGAATCGTTAAAGAATGAGTATATAATTGTAGTGAGTGGAGTTTAGAACTTATTAAATTTATTATTTTAATTTAAAACTTTTGTGGGGGGAACGATGATGCGCCCGATCTAGATCCCATGGTTCCGTCATCCTAATTTCGGTCCGCTTCAGTGGAGAGGTAGTCGACCAATGAAGGATCCTTGTTAGCAACACATGTGTTACGTCGTACAAGGTGTCCTTGTAGACTGGGTGGAGTTTGTCTAAGGGGAGATATAAGTCAACCTTTAACATAGGGCTTTTTGCCCAACTAAATACATTCTACATTTCACAGCTCAAAGAGCAAAGCCATTGGGGAACATATTGGCTGTGGCCGTGATCATAATTTAGTGGTGCCATATCATCAACCACACCCATGAGCTCAGTGTGTAATTGCCATTTATGTGGTGCCATATCATGGTAAAATCATGCGGATAGAGGACACGGACCATGTCCTTATGAGCTTTAGAAATATTTGAGTGTGAAGTTAGTTATGCATTTGATTTGACATTGGCTCTTTGTGAGCAAAAATTTTCTTAATTTGTCACCCCAAGACAAACAGTTGCAGAGCGGTGGATTGATTTTTTTTAAAATTTTAATTTAAATAATTAATTTCATTTTTTATTTATATTTGTTATTTTATTTGAATTTTGATCATTTCATGATTGATTTAGATTTAAATATATGATCATTTATCATTAAAATTTTAATTATAATTATCCTTCTCGATCATAGAGCTAATATCAATTGATACCTTGTCTACTCTGTCCGATTTTCTACAAAGGATCGGGTCTAAATTTATTATCTCAAGAAGTATAATCCTTCAAAACCTTATCCACTCTAGCTTGAATATAGAGGATCGGGTTTGGAACTTTTCTTCTTGAGGGTTTGAATTTCAGAAGCTATGTCAGTTGATTCATATTTTGTATTACATGACAGAATTAACTTCTCAGATATTATTCATTTGAAATTCTTATAATATCACATTTTTAGGTTTTGTTAACCAGGACTTCAGACCCGGAAGATAGATCCAATCTGACTATATTCTTGCAGAGGATCAGATTTAGATTAATTATTTCAAGATCTATCATTCTCCAAATCTTGTCAACTCTAGATTGTACATAAAAGATCGGGTTTAAGATTTTCTTCTTGAGATCTTGAACTTGAAAAGATGCATTAACAATGATGCCGATAAATTTATCTTTTACATTTTATGATAGAATTAGCTTATAAGATTTACAATAGCATCATTAGATTTTAGATTTTTTGTTAACCGGACTCAAGACCAAACCGATATGTAGATATGTTCTTTCATTTCATTTGATTGCATATGTCTATTTATGCATTTAAGCTATTGAATACTTCAACATGCATACAAGTATCTGTTCTTTTAAAATATTGTATGGACATATGAATGTCTAAGTTGAAGTTTTGATGTTTGACATGGCATAGATGTCAAATATAAGCATAGGCTTTGATACCTAACATTATAAATCAGATATAGATTTGTTCTGTTAAATATGAATTTGACCATTTCAAGTGTTTATCATAGATCAAGTAGAGGTGTTTATAAGACTATAAAGTTGACTCCAACTATTTGTCATGAGTCAAGTATAGATTTATTTGTAAGATATGCATTGAATCTTTCATGTACTTGCATGTATCAAGTGAGAGTATGTTCTATAAAAATGTGAAAGCACATTGCAAACTAAGTGATTGTCTGTTCTAGATGATATAGGCTTGGTTCTTTCAATCACTTATCCTAGATCAAGCATGTATATGTTCTTTAACAAATCAAGCATGCATTTTGTAGAGTATGAATTTGATTCTTTCAAGTATTTGCATGAATCAAATGGTTAAGCAAAAAGAACATTACTTCATAAAATCATAGATTTCATTTAACTTGCATATTAAAGACATTCAAATTGAATAGAATGAGATAACACTTTGAATATTAATCATTTCTTAAGCATTTTAGCATGAAGCTCCATTTGTTTCCTAAATGACATATGACATGCACTTGTATCTTTCCATGCATTGAGTGTCACATTTTCATTTCTCACCCATTCATATGGCATAATCACCACTTAGGCAAAGTGAATTTGAACATTAAATAAGTAATTATCATATGCTATGAAGATTCAGGTAACAACTAAGCTAAGCATAGGTAAGCATATTGTAATTATCATATAGTATGATGAATGAGCTAAACATGAATAATCATATGCATGTACCTTCCTTCTTCAAACACTTAGACATTTCACATTTTATTTATCAAAATTTTTGGCCTTAGCATCATCCCTATATATGTCTTTGGGGAAGCTTCACCACACCAAGAAAGGCGTGCATGGTGGGTGTCATGAGACACCACGGTCAGAAATTTATTTGCCATCATGCCAAGAAAGGCGTGGATGGGTTGCACGACATAGCAACAAATTTCCCTACCATGTTTGAGAAACATGTGTAGGTCTAGTTTTCCTCATGTTGGAGAAACATGTTGATTATATCACAAATTTACCATGTTGGAGAAATATGTAGGTACTTATTAAGTTTTCTGTCATGTTGGAGAAATATATGAATTATTTAAGTTTCTCTGCCATGGTGGAGAAACATGTACAGGTACTTATCACAAATTTCCCTACCATGTTGGAGAAATATGTGTAGATTATAAGTTTCCATCATGTTGGAGAAACATGTGTAGGTGCTTATATCATAAATTTCCTTACCATGTTGGAGAAACATGTGTAGGTACTTATATCATAGATTTCCCTACCATGTTGGAGAAACATGTGTAGGTACTTATATCAAGTTTCCCTGCCATGTTGGAGAAACATGTACAGGTACTTATCACAGGTTTTCCCACCACATTGGAGAAATGTGAATGGGTACTTATAGCACAAAGTAATTTAACAAATTTACATTCACATGTGCTTAAAATTAAAATATAACTGATACCCCCATGCTATAGTATCAGTTTCATCACCATTTCACCTAAATTTAACATTTGAAATATTTCAATAGCAAGCTGTAACATAAACTCTAGATCACATATGAGCATATTTCCAAATTTGAAATTTCATGTTTCATTTGCTTGATAATAAGATGTCAAGTGATATAAATAAGCAAGTATGCAAGTAAAAGCCAATCATTTCTTTCATCCTCTCCTTCATTAGCAACAAGATTGTGTTGTAGCAATGAAGATATGAAGAAAACAAATTTGTAATTGCATCCATGCATGAAAAATCCTACGGTTTTCTTAACCAAAGACAGAGATTGTACTCCAAGCCGTTTAGCTAGATAATTACTAATATTAGAGTGCACAAAAAACTTTTGAGTGTTATTAGTATCAATCCATGGCATCATTATAAGCAAGATTTGATGGATTCATTAGAATTCCATAAGAATTAGGACTAAAAAAGTGAATTCAAAAGTGCATCCTTTGGAGTATCGCCATTGAATCAAAAAAATCCAAGACACATTGAACAAAATTTAACCTCGACTAATTCGGTTCTCCTTGACAACCAAGCTTTGCAAAACATGTAAATAATTGATGACATCAAATGTCAACCTCACACCAAACCGTGAAATCAAAGATCTAGACTCAAACAACTCTGATGGAACAACATATAGATAAGAGGGATATATCACAGGAGAGTCAAATGAAACACAAATAATAGCTTTGCAAATACTACAAAATAGTCCCCATGAACATTCACTAACAACAACCAACAAAAGGGGAACCTTGAATGGTGCAATGAGAAATTGAGGGTTGAGGGATTTAAGGAGGAAGAAAGGCTAGGATTAACAACCAGCCAATTTATTGCATCAAAACAAACTAAGATAAAAATTGATGCTTTCAAGAAAGTACAATGCCACCTTTCCAAGACTCCAACCAGAGAGCCTCCCAGTTGAACCACAATCACCCCACAATCGATAACTCATAGAACACATAAGGGTAAATCTCATCTTCTCCGTGAAAGACCCAAATAGCAAAATATAACGGTTGAAATGAAACAACCGAACTTTCGATTGCAAAGGAAAGGAAGAGAGAGTTGTCGCTTGAGCTTGGTTGATCTCCACTGCTTGACTAGGGCTCAACCAGACGCTAAGAGATCGACCTTAAGAGCTTAGAATGAGAAGGGAGAGTCAAGGAGAGAGTCGTAAGGAAGAGTTGAGAGAGAGGAGCAGATGAAAGCAGAATCATGAATGAGGGTCAATGCCTTTCAATTTAGAAACATCGACCTGATTACCATCCACTAGAGATAGCTACTTTAATTGGGTAGATGGGCGGCTGGATTATGATAGGATTAATAGGGATTAAGAAATTATTAGCTTAAAAATTAATATAATTAACCCTAATTGTAAAAATTTTGACAAATCATTCCAATAATAATCCCTAGCAATATGGGTGTCAATTTTAGGTATTTACATTTGACAAACGCTGATCGATTTTGCTAGTCGTTTGACAATGTCGGCTTGAGTTTTAAATCGCGGTGATGTCGCTCAAATTGATCGATGTCTTACTTGGTCATCAAAGGTGTTGTTTGATAGGTTTTGACATTTCTCCAATTCTAATTTTGAAACTCATTTCAAACATCGCCGAGCTTAACTTCATGCTTGTAATTTCATTAAAAATTAATTTTAATTATTTGATCGATCATTAATTGATTCAATATTTTTTTTATTTAATTAAATTTTATATTTAGAAACATTGTATTTTAAATTGAAGATTTAAATTTTTTCGATTAAGATTTTAGCCTCCACCTTTTATTTAATTTCAAGTGGCATTGTAGGTCAACATTAAACTATTAAACATGCATCTACCCAAATTAATTAAGTTCTTGAAATTTTAGAATGAAAATTGTTTAAAGGGATAATTAATGAATTAACCCTTAATTAAGAAGGGATTAAGGAAAGAAAAGCGGGTTTAGAGAATAGCTTAAGGAAAATGCCCCAAAATTATTCCATAAAACCCCTACTCACTGGATTTGATGTTAATTAAACTTAATCATAGGGTAAATCCACTAATCATACCTTAATTACCCTTTATTACATGAAGGGATAATTAGAGAATGAATAATTTTCCAATTAAGGCCTCACTAAATCTCAAAGTAGGGAGGCCATCCCCTAAAATGAACCTTAGAAATTTGAGATTAATTGGTGGCTTAATTAGGGAATAATTAACTAATTAACATTCTTAGAAACTAAAATTCAAAGAAAAGGGGAATTCAAAATCCATTGAAAATATTTTTAAAATATTTTAGATGGAATTATATATCCATAGAATTTTTCTTTATATTTTTCTAATTTTTTTATTGAAGGAGTTATGATTTTTTGAAGGTTTTAAATTAATTAAAATTAATAATAATCCCTAACTAATCCTAATACTAGCTCTTTCGTGGCAGTGATAATTGACTTTCTTTAATCACATAAACTACCCATAAATATCACATCAATTACACACTTATCCTTTACACTCGTAGTTTATAAAATGGATAAAGGATATATAAAGGTGGGAAAAAACTTGGCCGTCCATCCAAACGGTGCGGATGGACGGCAAGAGATTCATCCCTGCCAAAGCTTTGAAAGAATGAGATCCATCCACCTTCTATGTTTTGATCCGAGCTCGATTGAACTTGAATTAGGCTAAAATTTAGCCCACACCTTCATCATGCAATTACCAACACATCCAATGGCTAAGATGCTATGAGATTAAAGTTCACTTCACAAATGACCAAACCTATGAGAATTAAGCTCAGGAACTAACCTCAATCTCGATTCCCAACTTCATCAGATGAAGCTTTCAGTTTTGAGCACTTGAGGTTGAGTGTGAGATCTATGGACCAACTCCTCTTCACTATCTTTGATTGAATTGAACTCTCCCTTACCTAGAACTACTTCCATTCAAAGCTCCTAGATCAATTCATGGAAGGAGATTATGTGGAGAAAATTCCTTGTGAGCTCCCTTTTGCCTATGCAAAATGAAGAAAACAAGATTCAAAACCTCTTTGGGACCAGAATTTCTTTTAGCTTCAGTATGATAAAATTTTGATTAAATTAAAATCTCCCTCACAATGAGCTTGCCATTTGATCCAATTGACCCTATGGAGTGGGTTGTTTTATTAGATCAATGCACATGGTTTGGCTAGTGGAATGCTAACTCCATGTGCATCAAAATGAAAGGGATTTTGAAAATTGAATTTTGCCATGGGTGGTCAAGTTTGGTCCATGGGTCAAATGGGTTGATCCAAACCCATTGGGTTGGGTGCACCACTCATCACTAGGTCCCTTGAGCTTTTGGAAAGCCTATTGATGGGTGTCAAACCCTGGCTAGCCAAAATTTGTTCTATGGTCTAGGGGTATAATGTTCATTTTGCTATTTTTTAATTTTGGTATGTTTGGTATGTTGAGAAAATTTGTTGGGCCAAGTTTCAATGGATTTGGAATCTATTTGATAGGGTTTGGCTCATGTTGACTATTTAGGTCAAAATGGGTCAACTTGGGTCAAGTTGACCAATAGGTCAAATTGGGTCAAACCAAGGGTTGGGTCAAGTTAACTATTTGAAATGTGGCCTTTGGCTTGGTTCAATTTGGATTAGATTTGGTTTTAGCTCATATGACTCATTTAGGTCAAATTGGTCAAGTTGACCCATTTGACCCATTTGACCTATTTGGGTTAGGTCAAAGGTTTAGGTTTGGTTGGTCATATGGAGTGGTATCTTTGTTTCCAATCAATTTGGGTTATGTTCAATTTGGCTCAACATGACCTTGTCATGTTGGGTCTAAGGTCAATTGGGCTGGGTTGAACCATTGGCTAATTGAGGCTTTGGTCAAGTTCCACAAGTGATTTGGAATGGAATTGACCCATTGGTTTCAATCAATTTGGCTTAGAAAGTTTTGACACATTTTGGCCCTTTAGGTCAAAATGGGTTAACTGGGTCAAGTAGGCCAATTACTAGTTTAGCTCAAATGTTGGCTTGGTCAAGTTCAAACATAGGTCATGAGTGAACTTAGATCAATGGTTTCAATCAATTTGGCCTATGGTGGATTTTGCATGTAAGGTTTCATTTTGTTAAGTGTTGACTTGGTTTGACCCAATTTGATTGATTGATCATCCCATGATGATTGTTGATCATGATAAGAGGGATATATGAGTTTGGTTCAATCCAATTTGGTTAGGATCAAAAGTTGGCTAATAAGGGTACTTTAGGTCAAATGGCTTGGTCAAAGCTTGATTTGAAGTTGATTGATCTTGTATATGGACTTATGATTGAAATATAAATCCATTTACAAGTGGTTTAAAGTCAAATGGATTTTGATCCATTTGAAAATTTCATATTCAAGGAAGAATATGAAGGGGTCCTGGGTTTGATTTTTGATTTAGGTTTTGATTGAGAGATTGGAGTTTGGATTTATATCAAAGCTCATGATTGTAATATTGATTGAACCATGAGAGAAAATCAAGGGTTTGGCTTGATTTGAATTGATTTTGGCTAAGTTCAAGATTTTTTCTTGAAAGGCTTAGGCTTGATTTTGAGTGGATTTGAGTTTGATTTTTGGAGTTAGTTTTGATTGTTTGAATTTATATTTCATTTATATATGTGAATATAAATGAGAATATAAAATGGTCATGAGAAAATTTCAAGAATTTGAAGGATTTTAATCATGATTTAGGTTAAATTCATTAAAGGGAATTTAAAAGATTTAAGGAAATTTTAATTTAAAATTTAATTTTTAAATTGGATTTGATTGATTTATATTTATATTTCAATTAAATATGAGAACATAAATGAGGATATAAATAAGTTTTGAGAAAATCCCATGAGTTTGAATTGCTTTGATCTAAGTTTAGGTTAAATCCATTAATGGAAAATTAAAGGATTTAAGAATTTCAAGATTTTAAATTTGGAATTTAATTTTTTTGCATTTGATTGATTGATTTATATTTATATTTCATATATATATATAGAAATTTGGATATAAATAAGTTTTAAGAAAATCCATAGATTTGAATTGATTTGATCAAGGTTTATAGTTGATTTTGGCTAAGTCCTTTAATAAAAAAATTAAAGGAATTTAGGAAAATTTTCATGAATTAATTTAAAATTTTGAATTTGATTTAATGGATTTGAATTTATATTTAATTATATATGAGAATATAAATGAGAATATAAATAGATCATGAGAAAATCTCAAAGATTTGAATATGTTTAGATCATGATTTTGATTAAGTCCTTAAGAAAGGGTTAAGGACTTAGGAAATTTTAACTTAGGAATTTTGATGGAATTTGATCATGGGTTTCAATCATGGATCTCAATCATGGAATTGATTTGAGTTAGGAGAAAATCAAATAGAATTGATTTGGAGTTTGACTTGAAAGAAGAGAAGTCAGGAATGGTTTTAAGCTAAAGGGTGAGATTTTCCTAACACCCCAGGCATAACCTATTCCTATGGCTAACTCTTCTAAGTATTCTAGGGCTAGGGGAGTGTCCACCTAATCACTAGATGTGTCCTAAGGGTAAGGAACTCTTAAAGTCTAAGAGGAATCCTAAGCATAAGATAGAAGTGTTGAAAGCTCATTCTAAAAATGAGATCAATAGTGGTGTCGACGGGATTAGTCATATAATTCAGAATTTAATTACCTAATAATCATGGAATCTTCAAATATTCATAACTAAATATATAAAATTAGAGAAATACAAAATAAAATGCATTGTGAGGATAATTCAGTAAGGAATTCACTAAAATTATTTATAATGGATTTTGAATAGTGCCTTATTAGGGTTTTAGTGAAAAATTAATAACTCTATTACCCCACTTTAATTCATTTTAAATTTCTCAATGCATTTTATTTGGATGACCTCTACCTCTCCCTAATTTTCTTGGGATTTATTGAGTTAATTGAAATCAATTAATGAATCCTTAATCTCTCTCTTTATGTAATTAAGGGTAATTAAGCATGTGAACAGTAGTTTAATCCCTTTATTAAGTTAATTAAGCTTTGCTTAAGTGAACAAGAGGTTTATGGAATAATTTTCAAATATTTTGCTTAAGTTATTCCTTAGACCCCCTTGCTTCCTTAATCTAAATTTAATTATGGGCTAACCCACTAATCACCTACTTCATTAACTTGATAAAATTTTCAAAATATTCGAGAACTTAACCAATTCATCTTGGGTAGGTGTTCAATAACCTAACTTAAGAAAATCAACCCACATGTGTGGGAAGATTATGAAAGTACTTAAATTAAACCCTTTAGCTTAATTTATCATTAATTGTGAGCCAATTGCATTAGGCACTTTCTTTCTTAGGTGCATTACTGATTTAAATTCCTTGTGTAGTTTTATGTCATAATTGGCTAATAATTATTTGATTAAATATGTTAAAGTGGCGCAGATAAGGGGTAATTAATGAACTTAATGTACACCTTAACCCAAATAAAATTTAAAATCAATCTAATGATTCTTAAATTAAACTAAAATAACATACACATGTGGGAAATGGGTTAGGACTAGCAAATCTCTTCACATTTCTTAAATTCAAATCAAACTCAAATAAAACAAAAAATCTCTCTAAAATGAATTTGATTTACTTTAAATAATCCTATATCATAAGATTGTCTTTAGGAATTAATTAGAGAAAATGAATTTATATGCTTTCATCACTTTATTTCTTTCCTAGCATGCTAAATGTGTATGTCATATGAAAATCATCCATTCATGCCTTTTAAAAATCAAATTAAAAATGAAATATTTCCTTTATGTCAAATTGCATGTTTTGGCTAAAGTAAAGATATGAATGGCTATTCTCACTATTAAATTAAAAATTATTTTCAAAAGTTATAAATCAAACATTATAACTGAAAGGTATGCTACTTATAAATATTTATGAGCTTGCATATGAATGGTATAAAATGTGTTATGTGATTCTCCCTCTCTTTCTTAACATAGAATTGTATAAGATTTGCAAAGTGTGTAGTCCATTTGAAAAGGACATAACATTTGCCTAAATTCATTCCTATACACTCCTAACATAAGAAGGACCTCCACATCACACATGTAAATTACAATCAAACCAAAATCAAACAAACATAAACTTTTTTATTCTTTCCATGCATTTCTTTTTGTATATGCACATGTATTTAAGAAAAGTGGTATATTAGTCTAGACAACCCAGGGTTGCGAGGCTTTAAGTAGCCCTAAGTAGGTCTTACCTTACACCCTAGTGCTAACAAATGCTCACTTATTTTATATTTGTAAATGTGCATATGAAAATGGATAAAAGAATCACTCTTTTCTACTTAACAAAATCATGCATGAAACATCCCAAATTTCTTAAGCAATCTCTTAGCATTCATCATTAAAGTACTTGCATTTGCGTTTAGATATGCTTAGGATTCCATATGCATGTTACACATGTTGGGGAAATAAAGTGTTGTGTGTTTTGTGATAGTAACTCACTTTACTTAATCTTAAAATGCCTTTCGCTTTGAATAAGTTTATTTAGAGTTGCTCTAAACTTAAGATTAATTAAAACACATAATAAAATATTCACTAAACAACAATCAAATATGAATCTTCCATAGAAATTACTTAAGGTAGGGAGGAAAGAGAAGTTCTCTTCTCTTTTCCTCTCTTTACAATGATTAGTAATTAATTGTAGGTTCATTCAAACCTAATCATACACAACATAAAAATAAACCAAATTAACTAAATCACTTAAATGAAACCACCCTCTAAGTTGAACATTTTCATACTTAGAAAACAACCCAAAACTTAGCCTATCCACAACCTTAAATAGTACACACATTAGGCTAAGTCACCACTTCTAGTCCTATGTTAGGGTAGTGCATGGTTTGATGTTTGATTTTATTTTGTGATATTTTTTTAGTCTAGATGTTAGGGTGTATGTGCGTAGACTGAATGGTAAGATGATCTTAACTCATTATCTTCTGAGATTATAAGCGTAATAAAATATAAATTGTTCTTTGTGCGGTGCTTATATAAGCATAATCCAAAATAGGCCACATGGACTTGGTTACCCATGTGGGAGGTGTCAAGTCAAATATATATATATATACTTGCTTGGGATTGTATGGTTTGCTTGGCTAATATCTATTTGGTAGGTTTTAGTTAGATTTCCTTTTTCTCATTTTTATGTAATTTTGCAATTAAAAATTTGGAATGATTGCTATGGGATATTCGGATGAACATTGGTCATAAACCATGTATTATGTACCATGTGAAGCCTTTGGAACATTCCAACCAAAAGAAAAGAAAGAAAGAAAGAAAGAAGAAAAAGAAAGAAATGAAGAATGAAGACCCCCATAATAATGAATTTGTTCTTGTTGGTATTTAATTCATTTGTAATCCGGGTTGTATAAGGGTAGAGTTTGGCTACCCAATTTGTTTTTGGGTTTGTACAGTGGAGCCCGACCACAAATGTCTTCTTATTCTTTTATGCTAGCTTTATAAATTGATTGATGTTTGTTTAGCTAGTGCATTAAGATGACATCTTTTCCTAGTTTATTCTTTTCTTTGATGTATGGTCTCGATGATGATTAGGCTCTTAGAAAAATAAATTTTCTATCTAACTAATCAATTCAAATTAAAAAATTAAACAACTCATAACTTCATCTAAAGTATAGGTTATAAATCTAGATAAAAGAATTAACAATCCCTTAGCTGGATGTTGTATTTTTTTTCTCACATCATGCATAAAAAAGCATATTATTTCAATCTTGATTGGAGGGCTTCTGCCTTTACTAGAGAACTTGGTTTGACCTTTGAAAGCCATGGTGGAAACATACCTCCTTATATTATTAATTTTAGCCCATAATCTAAATTCTCATGCATTAGACATATGAATCCTAAAGCCTGTGTCAAATTGAATATCCAAAAATAAAAATAAAATGAAATGAAATTTGCATTAAATTTAAGTCATTAAATCATGCCCTGCATGATCTAGTCTTTTAGGGAGTGTGTTTAAGGACTTAGACTCTTTCTAAATAAATACTATCTTGCAAAGCATTTGACTTGTTACATATTTTAAAATTTGGAGTTAGTTGGCACCCCTGGTGGTTGTAAGTCCAAGTCGGGTGGTTTATCCTCTCTTATGGAGGTAAACCAAATACTCATTTTCACCTTAGATTTAGGTCATGCTTTTGGCCTTGCTAGATTTAGGTTGAGGTTGCTACTTTCTTTTTGTGAGCAGCATAAATCCTCACCTCTTAGGCATTTTCATGATCTTACATCATGGAATTATAAGCCCTAGATTTCTAATAAAAATTCAACTCAAATAAATCAATTCAATTTCAAAAATATAAAGCCCAATCATAGAATAGTTTGGGTTACTTAGTAAGCTTTTTAGTATCCTAAGTATCCATTACTTATCTTCATTTGGCTTCAATAAGAACTCCCTCCTATTGATTGATCCCACTTGAGTTTTCTAAAAATCAACCAATCGATTGATAGTCCTACCTTTGAAATCTTTGGAGATGATCATTTACCTTAATCGAGTATTAAGAATCTCTTAGGATGTAATTACTATGAGGGCTTGCCCCTGTGGAACTTAACCATTTAAAATAACTTTTCCATGTAAATAGGGAAGAATCTTTGGTACATTAAGACCCATAGTCCATAGTCCTTATTAAGGTGATTAGGTCCATTGTAGGGTGGTGACTTTTATCTTTGAGATAGTATACTCTCTCAATGCCATACCAATAAGAACATCAGGATCTACGTGGTGTCCAAAAGATTATATTTTTTTCATTTATCCTTTTTCCAAAAAAAAAGGATAGATGAAGGCTAGAATATTTTTCACCACAAATTTTTCTGGCGACTCCGCTAAGGATAGTTCCTCTCTCCATCTTTGGTAAATGATTGTTGTCTCCAAGTATCACTAGTGAGTTTGTACTTTTGTATGAATCAAAGACAATCTTTCTTTTTCGTTGGCACTTAGCTTATTTTGTCCTTAAGTTAAGCTAGCCAACATCTTTAGGTTTTAGGACCTCATCCCATGTTGGTCTTAAAACCTTCGTTGGGTTCTCGAATGAGTGAAAATAAAAATTTAATAAAAAGAAAATTATCAAAGACTTCCTCCTTATCATTTTTATGGTAAGGAAAGGTTCATTCCAAAAATAAAGATAAAATCAATCCTTCATAAAAGTCTTGCTTTTGAAAAGCACTTTTTCAAAATACACTTAATAAAATATCTGTACTATATCTAATAAATAACAATCAAAATTTCCAAAAGCACAAATGAATACCTTTACTCAATTTACTTGAATGAAGATTTCATCTTCAAATAAAAATAACAATCAACATTCCAAACATAAAACCAAAATTCAATTTTCAAAAAGCACATATGAAACCTCTTCATTCAATATACTCACATTTATTGAATGGAGGTTTCAATTCTAATCAAAATCAAACATAAACTTTCAAAAAGCACACATGAACATCTCCATTCAATATTCCCAAATTTATTGAATGAAGATTTCATTTCAAATAAAATGACACTATTTTGAAATCCCATAACATATTCCATATATGATTAGGTTGGAATTTCCTCTTTCAAAAAAAAAAAAAAAACACATGAAAACATCTTTAAAATGAAATATAATTGATTTCCATCTTCCATACCCAAATTTGTTAAATGTAAATCTCTCTTTTCAAAATCAACAAAACACAAAATTAAAAAAAAAAATACTCTTGGAACTTCATTTTAGCATACCACATTTGCTAAAAGTGAATTCTCCATTTTCAAAATAAAATTCAAAACAAATTTTGAACTTCATTTTAGCATACCACATTTGCTAAAAGTGAAGTCCCCATTTTCAAAACAAAATTTGAAACACATTTTGGAATTTCATTTAGCATACTCAAATTTAGTGAAATCTCCATTTCAAAAAAAATTCAAAACATTTGGAACTTCATTTTAGCATACCACATTTGCTAAAGTGAAGTCTCCATTTTCAAAAAAACAAAATTTTCAAAACACATTTGGAACTTCATTTTTAGCATACCATATTTGCTAAAGTGAGTCTCCATTTTCAAAACAAAACAACACATTTTGGAATTTCATTTAGCATACTCAAATTTGCTAAGTGAATCTCATTTCAAAATTAAAACACATTTGGAACTTCATTTTAGCATACCACATTTGCTAAAGTGAAGTCTCCATTTTCAAAATAAAATCTAAATAAAAGAAACACATTAGGATTTCCTTAGCAAACCCAAATTTTCTAAGAATCCTATTTTTAAAATCAATCAAAAAATAAAAAGAAACACTTTAGCATTTCCTAAACACACCTAAATTTACTAAGAATCCTATTTTAAAAAATCTTCAAAAATAAAAGAAACACATTGGACTTCCTTAGCATACTTAAATTTGCTAAGAATCCTATTTTCAAAAATCTTTAAAAACAAAGCACATTTTGGATTCTTCATTTAGTATACCTAAATTTGCTAAAATGAGGATTCCATTTTTAAAATCACAAATGATTCACAAAATAAAGCAAACAAAACAAAAAAGAAGAAATTGTTTTCAAACACTTCACCTAGCATACCCAAATTTGCTAAGTGAATAAATTTCAAAAATCCAAAAATTGGAAAAATAAAATTAATTGACCCTTTACTTTAACATATTTATTAAAGGGTCCTCAAAATCAAAAATCAAAATTCAAACATGAACCTATGAGCATCTCTCCAAATATTTGAACCATTTTCAACATACCCAAATTTGTTGAAAGTGGATTCTACATTCAAAATTCTCTTTCAATCAAAAAATCTCACTAAATCCATTTGAGCACTTAACACTTTCAAGATGTTGAGGGTGGGTTCAAATTCAAAAAATCAACAAAAATAGAATATGATTCAAGTTTATTTTTTAACATTGCAAATTTGATTAAGTTAGTTTTAGTTTGATTTCAATTTAGGTTGAGTTAGAAGTATGTGTTCATGTTTCCTCATGGGATGGATTTGGCCGGGATAGATTTGGCCTTGGATGGGCCACCTTCCATGTTTGCCCACCTCATCCACTTTGGTGAGGGCTTTGAGGGCTGGACATGTGAGGAACCCCCCGTGTTAGTAGCACGGTGGCCAGTCATCGGTCAACATGCCATTTGATTGATTCCCTCGAAGAAGGCTATGTGGGTTCCCAATAGTATAGTGATATAGTGCGGTTGTTCCTTGCCTTCCCTTGGGGCTGGTACCCACTCTGGCACCCAAGGGAAGGCTCCGATTCAGGATTGTCTCCTTGTGTGAGGTCTAATTTCTACCACTTCCACGGACCTACCAAAAGAGAACATGATCAAGCGGTATCACACACTTATTCTTAGGGAGTTGGAAACCCGGTATTGTAGAGGAGTTGCCTAGGTTTCCTGGGTTATAGAAAACAAGTTCCACCCTCTCTAGATGCGAGAGAGGATGCTGGAGGATTTTGCTTCACCTCAGTGGTTAGTTTAATTTATTGAGTGAGGAGGAGGTATGCAGATGATTAGTTTTACAGTAGTGGAGCTGATGATCAGTCAGGCTGGTTTGATTTGAGATGTCATTCCCAGTGTTGGCGGCTTAGGCAGAGGGCTAGAGGCACGCATGGTTCATGTTACTAGCGGGGCGAGATGTCAACAAGGCCTCCACTTAATTTTCGGATCTCGACCATCGATGGTATCTTTCTCATGGGGACTACACATCATAGGAGAGCTCTATCAGAGTCGTGGTGCCTCCACCACTTACTCTCTCCATCTCATGTTCTACATATTATTTGCCAAGGCCATGAAGGCAGGAGAAGAGAACATTGGTGATCAGTATGGCGAGATCGTTCCATCTACACCCTCTTGTGAGGCGAGCTCTCTCTTTCGACCTTTTGTGGAATGGTGATGGTGACCTCAAATCATCGTAGTCACCACCACCAAAGTGGAGATAGTCTCAGTTGAGGAGGAGGAGATGGTTGATTCTATGGCCATAGATCCTCTAGAATCCTCATCAGAGTAGTATCTTTTTCTTTAGTGAGCGTAGTCCTCACAAGATCATCTCCTTAGTAGCTTCAGAGGTTAGGTGCCTATCATTGCATGTGTGATCCCTACTTTTGTCGGACTTGATCTTTCATTATTGGTTGGACCGATCCCTAGATGACATAGTAGCTCAGTATCTATTGGAGAAGAAGGAAATCTTAGCATATGTCTGGTTCGATTTAGAGGATGAAAAGGTTAACTTTGATTTGAATGAAGATGATATGTTAGAGGATTCAGTGGGGGTACACATGGTAGATACTTGGAGTTTCCTCCTCCGTGAGCAACATACTTTGGAAGGTGCTGAGGACAAGCAGGAAAACATAACCTACTCGACCGAACACCTCCATTAGCAGTTAAAGTAGAAAGATAAACAAATAGATAGGATGGGGAAGCAACTCGAGGACTTGTTAGCAACAATCTTAGCACTTCAAAAACAAGCACCGACAGTCCATCCTACAGCAAGTGAGAGAAGCGTTGGCTCAAGCCCGAGGAGGATCATCAATTCCAAAGGGTAGACTCTGTCTAGAGGAATTTGATGCCATCTAATATCCTAAGGGTTTCATGCAACATTCTTTTAAGAGCTTCGATGGCAGTGAAACCCGAGGTAGCATATTGTGCACTTTAAAGCTAGTTATTGTAACGCCTGTGGCAGTGACACTTTACTCTTCTATTTCTTTGTCAGTAGCTTAGCAGGCATAGCCTTTGATTGGTACGCTAAACTTCCCAATAGTTCAGTGAATACTTTTGCTGAGTTGGAGCAACTCTTCAAGAGGTTTCTTTGGAGCTTCGACAAAGGTGTAGGTGATCTCATTGTGGAACAAAATCATGGTGAGTCCTCATTGATTCTCGGATGGCATAATTTGAGTATGAAATGTGAACCACAATTATCGACATGCCATTAAGATTAAGAATATCCATGGCCGTCGCCTTCATGCTAAAAGGTTTCACCATCAAAATATTTGAAACTAATCAACAAGGCTACTAGCTTATAGAAGATAAATAATCGCCTTTTTTTGGACCAATCAAAAGCGAAGCCACAAAAATTTTGAGAAAAAGGGGGTGATAGCGGAGACAATGGAAAACAACCGGTAGTGGTTTGAGAGACCTCGTGCTCCACATCACTTCCACCTCTCTACCACCAAGGCATCTACTATAGCCTCCATGGCACCTCCTCGACCACATCAGTACGGTACACATACCCGCCGGTATAATCCACTACACTTTTGGATAAACTTAACAAGCCTTATTCATTTAAGAGGGAGATAATCATGGAGATCTTTAAGAATCTCTTAAAGAAACTTAATTTTTAGCTACCCGAACCTAAGAGATCCGAGGAAGTGGGCAAAAGTAATGATCTTAACTTTTACCCCTACCACTGCATGCTAGGTCATATTTTGGAAGATTGCTTCACATTCAAGGATTGGCTTGAACAAAGCTTCAAGACCTGTGCTATAGTTTTTTTTGAAGGAATACCTTGTGGAATAACCATTGTTCCATTAGGGTAATCCTTGGGGATACTGATCCTTCAAAACTAAAGAAGGTTGGGATATCTCCTTATCCTACCTCTAAAATTATCTCCAAAATCAACTTTCCTTGGGTGCAGATAGCTCAAACCTCCAACATCAAGGAAGGTTTGCAAGTTGCGACAACTTCGAGGGGAAAGCTCGAGCGGTGTGAGTAGCTGTGCAGCCGGGATAACCAAGTAACCCAGTGAGTCAACCTCAGTCGACCATTACTCACTACCTCTACTTGACTAGCTCTTCTCTAGTAGACATCTTGTATTGATGGATGAGGGCATCAAATCCTCACCCACTTACTTTACTTGATTTACTATGTACCTCCTTCAAAATCCAAGAAATTGAAGAATAAAGCTAGCTTGAATTATATTTGTGTCACTTATGGGTTGTTTTAATAATTTCAAATGATTACTCTTTAAATTAACAACTTCCTCTTTTTTTGATTGAGTTGGACTTTCCTTCTCACGAATACTACGGGTTCACCTCTTGAGATAGACTTGGAATCATCTAATTTGGGTCCCATAGGAGAAGCTATAGGTGAGATGGTAGGTAGAATCTTCCACTACCTTGCTACAAGAGATCACAAGTCAACCTCATGGTGGCAGGTTCTACCTCTAGGCGACACCTCAAGATAGAAATAAGTCATTGGTTCAAATGATTGAGAAGCCCCTCCACGGGATGCTCCACCCTTGGATATGCTTGTGGAGGATCACCAAGGTGGTACAATGTCTCTCACTAAGAAAGTTGTCCATCTAAGCTAAGCATATATGATGCCCTGTCTTATCCAAAGAGATGAGGAATCATTAATCAAGGCTCTCCTTGATCGAGATATTCTTAGCTCAGCTAATCATTATTGGAGGGAGGCACATTATTAGAAGCTTGGGAATCACTTTCACGGATGAAGACCTACTTGGGGACATGGAGCACAAGTCCCCTACATTCATGGACATGGCTTTCCAGTTCTCATGATCTAGGTGCATCGGTGAACATTATGAGTCTAAAGACCCTTGCCTATTTGAGGATCAACATCTCACACTCAAGGAGATTGGATGATGTTGAGAGGATTCAATGAACAAGGTGAGAGGGCTTTAGGTTCTCTTTGGAGATAGGTGACTGGAAGATTGAAGCCAAGTTTTATATCATTGATTGAATACTTCATTCATCTTTTCTTAGGCCTTGGATACATCAAAATAAGATGATTCCATCCTCTCCATTATTATCAAGTTGGGAATGATATTGATCTTGTATCAAAAGATGAAAAGCATTTCGGTTAGAGGTTGAGATATATGAGGATGACCTACTATCTTCCTCAAAACACCTTTTCTCATGAACTTGGTAATTCAAAATTCAAATTCAAAAGAAAATGAAAAAAGAAAAGAAAGAAAAGAAAAGAAAAATGAAAGTCAAGTGAACAAGAAAAGGAAATTGAGGAAGAAGTGGAGCGCATATCACATTCCACCACAGTTCATCATATGGACATGGGTAGGATGACTCAACCTCCACTGCGGGAGAGGAAGGCAAAAGAGTTAGAGGTGGAAGACCCTGGTTGGCCATCACCAACATGGTTATGTTCAGTTCAGGAGTACCCTACTATTCACATAGACTTGGAATCCTCGAGGATGAGTCTAATGTGATTAGCTACTACCAACCCCAGTGGGTTTCATTGGAGGTGACACTGGGACAATGATAAAGAGCCTCCAGACAAAGCATGAAATATTTGAATCAAATGTATGTGAAACTATCAGACATTAGGAACCTTAGCTCTGACCTCACTTTCATCTCAAAAGTTGAAGGTTTAGTAGTTAAGGAAGCCCTGTCTTCTAGAGATGTCATCAGAGATTCTTTTGGGATCATCATCCTCAAGTCAAGTTGATGTAGACTTGAGGATATTTCATACAAAGAATTAATGGAATTACCTTTTGATTGGTACTCCCTTGTGTTCTTAATCTTGCAAAGAAGGTTTGATTCCTTATTCATGGTCTAAGCAATATTAGTACTTCAAAAATATGGAACAATAAAGGTAGGGATGCACAATCAAGATCAGACTAGGATTGATAGTGGGTCGATGATTACTTAGTTATCAACCATCAGAGTCGATAGGTTCTTTTCACACCATCAACTCTTATGAGAATGTGTGTTTAGAAACTTGATCATATGATCTCCAAATCAAAGATGCACCACCAAATTTGAAGAGAAATCCATTCAATAATTGACAAGCTTAAAGAAATCAACTGGGGGAAGAAAATCCACACATACATCGGTTCATTCTTGAATGAAGAAGAAACTAATGACTTAGTTAGGCTATTGAGTTTAAAAGGCTTTGCATGGAGTTATGAAGAAATGCAGATTATATCTCGACATTGCAATCCAAACTAGCGATCTAAGCTAACCTATCAAGCAAGCTCCTAGGCATGCGATTAGAAATCGAACAACATGTCATTTAAAGTCAAGAAAGCGATCGATCTTTGGTTTCATCGGGAAAAAAATATCTACACGGTTAGCTGTCATCCGATTAAGAAGAAGAATGGCCAAATTTACATATTGCATCAATTTTAGGGACTTAAATAAGGCATGTCCTAAGGATGAGTTTCCTCTTCCTATACCAATTAATGGTGGACATCCTCATCTCATGCAATTTTCTCTTCATGGATGGGTCATCATTTAAAATCAAGATGGCCCCGAGGATGAAAGAAACTACTTTTTGAACGATCGAATCTATTGTTATAAGGTCATGCCTTTTAGCCTTAAAAATGCTTGCTACATACCGCGGCCATGACTCAGATCTTCAATGAACTCATCCATCATCGGTTGAGTGCTATGTTGATGATCTAGTAGTTAGAAGCAAAAGAAAAGGAAGGCCATCTCTTTGACTTGAGAGTAGTTTTCAAATGGTTAAGATAATATAACCTTAAAATGAATCCCCTGAAGTGTGCATTCGTAGTAGCTTCAGAGAAATTCCTTGGGTTTATTGTCCAACATCGGGGAATAGAAATAGATCCAGAAAAGATCAAAGCTATCTTAGAAATGCCACCTCTTAAAGTTTAACTCAACTCGGATCTTTCAAGGATGGTTGGCATATCTAAGATGCTTTATTTCCTATCGAGGAGATGCAAGCCATTCTTAGCACTTGTCAAAAGGATGCCAAGTTTAAGTGGGATGATAAGTGCGGCATGCCTTGAAGATATCAGCGGTATTTGGTGAAGCCAGTTCTAGCGACCCCTATTCGGGTAGGCCACTCATCCTCTACACTCATTGGATGACTCTCTCTCAATGCTTTGTTGGCCTAAACCAATGATGAAGGAAGGAGAGTGCTCTACTACCTCACCATTGTCGATTCTATTGAAGTGAACTACCCACCTATTGAGAAACATTGCCTAGCTTTGATCTTTGCATCCCAAAAGCTATGACACTATATGCTTTCTCATAAGGTGAACTTGATTTCTAGAACCAATCCACTGTAGTATCTCATGACATGACCAATGCTATCCAGATATTTGGCACATTGGTCCATGATTCTCTCACAATTTGATATAACTTTCATACCCTCCTGCGGTAAAGGATAAGCACTAGCTTTCTTAGCACACCCACTTCTCTTGATTCTCGGTAGTGATCTCCTAATGAACAAATCATGAACTTAGGGAGGTTGACAACCGATGGGAGATGTATTTTGATGGTGTGGCTTCTTTCATAAAGAAGAAACACGATATACTCTTCAAGAAGCGAGGTAGAATAGTTCTCTTAACTCCAAACTATGATGTGATGAGATTCTCATACTATCTTTCAATCCCAACAAGAGTATGAGGATGTTGGTCAGGTTAGCCATTTACAATGTGTTTAAGAGCATCAATATCTGGGGATTCGGTTGGTCATCAACAGTCTTTGGGTCTTACAAGGTTCTCAAACCTTCATCATTACCATGAGTATACCATGAAGCATTGGCCCAAATCCACGAAGTCACCATCTATAAGGTTCCCAGAGAGAACAGCGAGATGCTTTGGCCAAACTTGCCAAGATTTGGCATGTCGGAAGATGAGTCCATTCCAATAAGGGTCCAAAATAGACAAGTCTTATCCTTATTGATCTTTGAACTCATCGAGAGACTTTCTCTTGAAGGGGAGGTTACCATTGCCTATAAGGACAAGGAGCTGGATTGGAGGTAACCGTTCATAGATTATTTGAACACCGATGAACTACCTCAAGAAATATCACAAGCCCATCAGGTGAGAGCTCTCTATGCTCGTGATGGCACCACATGAGGTCCTTTGATCAAATGTGGTTTATGTTGTTTGGACAAACATAAAGCCCATTGTCGTACAATTCAAGTCTATGCGGTGCATCATCGATCTAAAGATGAAGATGAAGATCAAGAGACTAGGATATACTATTGGCCTTGATGATTATATGGATGTAGCTAGGAGATGCCATCATTGTACCGGTGTGGTCTTACATCAACCACCAAACATTCTACACCTACATTGGCCTTCATGGCCATTTGAGTGTTGGGTACCGACATTGTGGGTCATCGATCCTCCTTCTTCCAAGGGTCGGTTCATTCTAGACCACTACTTTTCCAAGTGGAGGCAATCCCACTCGAGAGGTCATAACAGCATGTGCTTCAATTTTTTAGAACCATATCATATATAGGTTTGGGTGCCTCGATGAATTATATCGATAATGGTACGCATTCAAAAGCACCAAGATCACTTCAGAAGACGGTATAGATTAGAGATACTCCACCATCTACTACCCGAGCAAAAGAAGCATTCAACAAAACTCTCATCCAAATACTAAAGAAGACTCTTGATGACAATAGCGATAGTGGAATGAAGCGGTTGGTTGAAGCCTTGTGGGCATACCACATCAGAACTCAATCATCCATTTTCCTTAGTGTATAGGTTTGAAGCCATTCTACCTTTAGAAGTTCAACTCCTGTCACTAAGGATAACATTGGTTAGCAAGATCATTATAGAGCACAATGCAAAGTTGTGGTTAGAAGAGCTCGAAGGTTTGGAGGAGAGTTGCCTACGGGCATGCTAGAACCTCGAGTTATACAAGGCCAAAATGATTCAAGCTCACAATAAGCTGGTTTATCCTAGGTCTTTCCAAGTAGGAGAACTTGTGTTAGTCTTAAGGGACCAATTATTGCCCATTGAAAGATGGGAGGCAAGTTTGAACCCACTTGGGAAGGCCCCTATGTAATAGAGAAGGCCTACCAAGGAGGATCTTATCGCTTATTGATTGTAAAGGGAACACGATGCTTCCAATTAATGGGCTCTATTTGAAAAATATTACCCATAAAATATGTTTGAAAATAATTATCAAAAGAATAAAATTTGATTCCATTTCATTAAAATCTTCTCTTCTTTCGAAGCATTGTTTGCTTGTCTTGTGAATCCACCATGCGTGTTTAGGATAGGTGTAAGAGAACCCAAGAGGCATCTATCCCTCTTTCACAATCAAACACAATCTCGACTATTAGAATAGGTGTGAGAGAACCCAAGAGGGATCCTATCTCGATTAACATAACTAAATTAGGTGTAAGAGAACCTAAGTGACATCCTTTCTTGGTGGGAATTCTGGCTGCCATCCATGGCACCATTTCATCCCATTCTCCAAATGTGTTTAGGGTATGTGTGAGATAACCCAAGCGACATCCTATTCCCTTTAACACAAACACAAAAATAAACACAAATCTTTTATCTCGGGCTATTTTGATGTGGGAGCAAGCCCCCTGTGGCACTCACTCATTAGCTGCACTAGGTCAGGTCTACATGCTACCTTGCTAGTATGTCACCACAGTGGTTACTTATTTTGAAAGACATGAGTCCCCATGCTTTCTTCCTAACTTGACCATTGCAAACTAACGAGTGCCTTGTTAGTTTGGTAGACTTGACTGCCCAGCGAGTAAGCTACCTTGTGTTGATTTTATTTAAGAAGATGTGAGTCCCCATGCTTTCTTCTTGAACTAATCATCATGTACTCACTAGGTTGAGTATATTTGAGGTTTAGGATAAGTCCCCCAGTGGCTCCTTTCCTCTTGACTATATTTGAGTCGATGTAAGTCACCTAGTGGCATTCACTCTGTAGTTGCCCTAGGTCGGATATCACCTATCGAGCGAAGACAGACTATCCCAACAATCAGTTCTATAGGAGGATGTGAGTCCCGAGCTTTCTTCTTGGTTGATTATTACAAATGATGGGCACCTTAGGTTGGTTGATGTTGCTATCTTGTGACTTACGGTGGATACACCACTCTTGGCGGATATGAGTCCCGCTTTCTCCTTGAGTTGGCCATAGAATACTATGATATTATCTTCTAGGTTTTGGATCAAGCCCTTAGCCCCTCTCCCAGGGCATTCTATTTGGATCATCCTTTGTGATCCCATTTAGACACTACACGAGTTACTTTTGGATTGGCCGGTCCCCTTTTTTAGTAGCCACCCCATGGTTGGAGAATTTTTCGGATGCATAAATTCTCCCTTGGTAAATAAGATAATATAGGCGATATAAGCTCCTTCAATTTGATCTCTCACAAAATAGGGTCCATGATAAAAAACAAATAAATAAAATATTAAACATGGATTAGGAATTCAAGCCCCAAAGGCCTTTTCCCAGCGCATCTTATCTTTAGGTGTCGTAGAACTCCCCTATAGGAATTGCGACTACTTGAGATAAGTCCAGTCCCGTAGCACTCACTCTATAGTCACCTCTAGGTTAGATTCAATATATTTTTGTGACAAGAAGGTTACCCTGACAGTCATTTTGCTTTGGAAAATGTAAGACTATGATACATTCTTTCTAGCATGACTGTCACAAACCGATAGGCAGCCCTAGGTTGGGTTTGATTTGTTGCCCAAAGTAATCGATCACCCCAGTGGTCTTTTATAGTGAAAGATGTGAGTCCCTGTGCGTTCTTCCCCTGATTTGATCATTATAAATCGAAAGACACTCCTTTGGTCGGATAGTTCTCCCCTCGATCGAGAAGCTACTCTTTTCAGTTCAATAAATTTGAGATAGGTCTAGGCTAATTTAAGCTCCTTCTTAGTGTGATCCATCATAAATTGATGAAATCCATCAAAATAAACAAATTAAAAAATGAAACTAATCTTTGACTATTTTTAAGTCCCCATACATTCACTCAATAATTAGTATTGGGTTCAATTGCCTTGCCACTCTAGTTTCTTATTTTGAAAGATGTGAGTCCCCATGCTATATTCCTAACTTGATCATTACACATTGAAAGGTATCCCTTTGGTTGGTTTGTCCTACCTTGTGGTTGGTAGACTATTCCATTTGGATTGGTAAATCGAGTAGCCTTGCCTCATATACTGATCAGTCCATGAAACCAATGGGATCCATCAAAATAAACTGAAAAAATAAAATAAAATTAATATTTTGACAATCTTTGAGCTGATCTAATCCTCCAATGGCATTCACTCAATAGCCATCCCTAGGTTGGGTTCAATCCGTTGCCTTGCCAATGAATCACCCCAGCAACTGGTCCTTACTTTGGAGGATGTAAGTCTATTATGTTTTTTTCCTAGTATAATTGCTGCACACTGAAAGGCATTCCCTTTGGTTGGCTAGTCCTACTATGTGCTTGGTAGACTACCCCTTTGGATTGGTAAATCTGAGTTAGATTTAAGCCTCCATTACTCCTACTCAGTGCGATCCATCACAAACCAATAGAGTTCATCTCATAGTCCAAAAATTTAAAATCTAAAATAAATCCAATCAATCACCCCCTAGTGGAGGCAAAATAAAAGCAACAAACTAAAGAATCAAAACTAAACAATAAAACAAATCAAATTAAACCACTCATCCCCTTATGGATGACTTGAATCTCTTTCCCTAGTGGAGGGTTCACATGCTCTGTCCGTAGTGGATTCTTCCTTCACTTTCTCATGTCCATAACATGAGTAGAGTCACATTGCACTAAGCTCTTGATTCCTTTTACACCTTGGGTTAGGAGTAAATCATTTCTGTTAGTTTTTATGATCGTTCTGTGTTGTTGATCATTTCGATCAACATCAATACGTGCGGTGTTCCTTGTCAGTCACACCATGGGGCACCTTTGTTGACCTCATTTTTAGAATGAGCTCTCAACCCCTTCGTCTTAGGCATATTACTTCTCTTAGACACTAAGAGTTTTCTTAATCTTAAGACACTTCTAGTGATTAGCTGAATAATCAACCTAGCCCTAGAGACTTAGAAGACTTAGCCATAGGAATAGGTCATGCCTTAGGGGTGTTACAAAAATTTTGCCTACCCTATGGCTTGAACCAACTCCTCACTTCCTTCCTTCAAGTTAAATTCCAACTCAAGTCTAAAAAAACTCCAAACTCAAATCAAATCAACATCAAAACTTAACTCAATCCTAACTTAATTGATTTTCTCAAACTCAAATCAATTCCAAATGATTGAAGCTTATGATTGAAATTCCAAATTCCAAAAATCTTTCCTAAGTCATTTTGATTATATCTTATGGACTTAGCCTAAATCAAATCCAAATCAAATCAAATTCAAGAAGTTTTCTCATAAGTCATTTATATTCTAATTTATATTCATATAAATGAAATATAAATTCAAATATCCAAAGTCAATTTAAAAATCAAATCCAAATTCAACCAAAATTCAACCTAAGCCTTTCAAGTCAAATCTTGAACTTAGCCAAATCAAATTCAAATCAAGACAAAACCTTGATTTTTCTTCATGATTCAATCAATCCTTCATGAATCAAATATAAACACAAACTTCAATAATCAAACTTCAATCATCAAATTAAAACTAAATGCAAAATTAAATCAAACTCATGTTCACCCTTTGAACTTGAAATTTTCAAATGAATCAAAACCCATTTGACTCCAAAACACTTACAAATGGATTTATATTTCAATCATAAGTCCATATGTGAGTTTAATGAAACTTGATTCAAGCCTTGATCAAGTCCATTGACCCACTTAGGCTCACTTGACCCAAAGTAACCTAAAGTACCCCTTTTGAGCCAAATTGTAATCCTACCCAAATTAGATTGAACTAAACCACTAAGCCTCACATTGTGAGCAACAATCATCATGATGATCAATCACTCAAATTGGGTCAAAGTCAAACTAGGGTTGACCAAGTCAACACTTAGCCAAAATAAAACCTAAACTAGCCAAAATCCATAGGCCAAATTGATTGAAACCATTGATCAAAACTCATTCATGATCAATGTTTGAACTTGACCAAGTCATCATTTGAGCCTAACCTTTATTCTTGACCCAAGTTGACCCAAGTTGACCCAACTTGACCTAAAAAGTCAAAATGTGTTAAAACTTGATTTAAGCCAAATTGATTGAAACCAATGGGTCAAGTTCATTCCAAATCACTTGTTAAACTTGACCAAAGCCTCAATTGGCCAAATAGACCCAACCTAGCCCAATTGACATTGAACCCAACTTGACCTAAAAGTTCAAATTGAGCCAAAGTAAAATTAAACAAAAATTGATTGGAAACAAAGATGCCAATATATTTCATATGACCATTGAAACCTAAACCAACCCATGACATAACCCAAATAGGTCAAAATGGGTCAAATTGGTCAACTTGACCCATTTAACCTAAATGAAATCAAATGAACCAAATCCAAATATAAATCAAATTGAACCTAACCAATGATGCCAAAATATTTCAAATGGTCATATGAACTGACCCTACCCTTGGTTTGACATAATTTAACTAATTGGTCAACTTGACCCATGTTGACCCATTTTGACCTAAATGGGTCAACATGAGCCAAATCACATCAAATCCATTCCAAATTCATTGAAACTTGGCCCAACCTATTTTTCAATCATACCAAACATACACAAACTAAAATCCAAGCTAAATGACCATTTTACGCCTAGGTCAAAGGGTAATTCTTGGCCAAATTTACTTGGAATTTGGTCAAATACTCTTCATAGCCACTTGAAACTCTCTTAGCGGACCAAGTGGACACTACTGAGCATGGTGCACATGACCCAATGGGTTTGGGTCAGCCAACCCCAACCCAATGGCCAAACCGACCACTCCCCTCATTTCAAGGACATGAGAATCATTCCTCCACCTTATTTTGCACATGGAAACCTCTCCACTACCTCCCTCTACCAAAAAAGAACCGTGTGCAAGTTCAAACAGCAGAAACAACCCATTGAATGAGGTGAATTTTATCAAAATGACATCTTTATGCTCGATTATCCGATCCACCTAGGGGGAGATATACTCCCCCTAATTTTACTCGAATCCAATAGAATCATACTCGATTGACTGAGAGAGACCTAAGGCAAGCTCCCTAGACTCTTTTAAGCAATCCCCAAGCCATTGACATTCTCCATTTTCAGATTCCTTCAAACTGAAAATATAGGAGGCTAATAGAAATTCCAACTTAGCCAATACCCAATTCCAATCCAATTCCTCCTTCAAGAATCCTCAGAGTGCCAAATCAAACTCATCCAAAATCCTAAGCTTCAAAGGCAAGGGAGGTGAGCTAGACCAAGGCTGAACCCATTGACACCGGTCAATAGAAGGATCTACTCAACCTCACCTTCAACAAGGCTTTGTCTCCACTAGATGAAGCTACCTCGATGGTTAGGAGTGCCGGTAATACCCTCTGGTGAGGTACTATTCAAAACTGAGCTTATGGTAGATTTTTCTTGGTCCTTTTTGAAAGAAAGTTTCACCTCATGAGAATTTGATCATTAGATCTTCATCCCCTTACTTCTTGATGGTGTGGGTTAAGTTTGAGTTCAATCCGAGCTCAAATCTTGTCCTAAGGAGTGGACGAATGTCCTCTCTTGTAGACAAACTCAGTGATGGATCATGAACCATCCATTTGTTAATTTTGGATGGACGGTCTTGATTAAGCTATGTAGGATCCTCTGATTTATCATTTAAGAATCGCGAGTTTAATCTTGACTGTTTGATCTTTGATCGGATGGTTGAGAAGCAGCGCATATCACTTGGCATTAGGATGTGACAACTTAAAATGACAATCATCACGCACATGAGCTTCAGCATATGAGTATGATTATGGATTTCATTACCTAATAATTATGAAATCTTAAAATACTCATAACTAAATGTATAAAAATTTGAAAAATACAAAATAAAATGGATTGTGAAGTTAATTCAGTAAGGAATTCACTAAAATTATTTCTAATGGATTTTTGAATAGTACATTTTCTTAATTAGGGGTTTAGTGAAAACTCAATAACTCTAATTACTCCCTAATTTATTAATTCATTTCAAATTTCATTTAATGGGATGACCTCACCTTCCCTAATTTTCTTGGGATTTATTGAGTTAATTAAAAAAAATCAATTAATGAATCCTTAATCACTCTCTTTATGTAAGGGTAATTAAGCATGTAATTGGTTTAATCCCTTTATTAAGTTAATTAAGCTTTGCTTAAGTGAATAGGAGGTTTATGGAATAATTTTAAGATATTTTCCTTGGCTTTTCCTTAAACCCCTTTTTAATCTAAATTTAATTAAGCTAAAATCACTACTTAATTAACTTGATAAAATTTTTTTAAAACATTTTAGA